>OX596011.1:42560091-43138701 GCA_951394025.1 Heteromyza rotundicornis
AATGCCTTCCTGGAGTGAGTAGACGAGCTTTGTGGCGCTCGTGGGGTCAGTGAGGACCAGTTGTTTAGAGGGGCGGTAGATTTATTTTCGGATAGGGCTTTGATTTGGTTCCGTGATGCCCGAAGGTATGTTTCCAGCTGGCGAGAATTGATCGTTCAGCTGAAGTTAGAGTTTCTGCTTGGCTGAGCCTAAGTCTTTATCGGAGTTGGTTTCCTTGGGTCGGAAGCTGGAGGCTATGCGGGCGAATGTGGAAGCATTCGTGCCGCCGCCCAGCAGCCGGTCCAAGGACTTGCTGGAGCCAGACTTGGCATACGTTTCGGCCGAGCCGGAAGTGGTTGCAGTCAGGGCTCCGCTGCGCAATCTTAGATTAGAGCGGAGAATTAGGGCACCTCAACGGGCTAGGCGTCCGTTCAGGTGCTTTAACTCCAAGAACGTTGGGAATGTTTCGGTAAACTGCCGAAAGGCGGTTATTTGCCGCGGCTGCGAGCGGCCTGGCTTTATGAAGCGTGATTGCCCCGATGCTCTCCAAGAGCAGGGCAATTACAGGAGCGCTCGGACAGGGAGGCGGCCCCGAGAGCGGCTCCGAGGGCCCGCGAAGAGTCGGGAAATGGGGAGCGAGCTCTTGTGGAGGCAGGGCAAGAAGTTCGCGAAGTTTAGGTAGGTTGCCTGCCGGCAACCAGCTGGCTAGGGAAAATAGTGATAGGCCTCAGAGGCGTCCGTCCGGAGTATATTTGAGTTTCACTTTGTCGGGAAAAGATTTAGATACTAGGCCATATTTAGGCGTTAAGATTTTTGGAGTGCGTATGTTAGGGCTTTTAGATTCGGGGGGCCACCACTACGATTCTTGGTAGGCCAGGCTGGGACACATTAAAGTCCTGGGGGATAAGTTTATTGACGTCTGATGGTGAAGATGTTCCGGTTAGGGGGGCAGTTTCGGTCCCTTTCGAGGTAGAGGGCAAGTCGGTCCTCGTTGAATGCCTCGTAATACCGGATTTACCCCAATCATTGATTCTTGAGTAGACTTTTGGTCTAAGGCCGGTGTAGTGCCAGATTTGCCAAGAATCAGTTTAGGTTTTCCGACCAAGTCGAGGTCTCGTCAGTAGCGGCGATAGTTGATAGGTCTTCGTTGTCAACTAGGGAAAAATCGGTTCTTGAGGAGTTTGTTGCAGATGTTTTTAGTCTATGCCTGAGGGACTTGGTTGTACTCATTTGGTCGAACATCGGATTCGTACAAAGCCGAATGTGGAACCAGTCATGCAGCGATACTATCCGGTATCGCCCGCTATTCAGAGGGGCATAGATGAGGAAATAGAGGATATGTTAGAAAAGGGTGTGATTGAGATTTCTCACAGCCCTTGGGCATCACCGGTTGTGAATAGATTCTGCAAAGAATCGTGCGAGGGATTTCAGACAGGTCGGTCTGGTCCCGCAAATCAATTGCGTTTTAAAAAAAAATATAATTTTTTTTGGTATATAAATAATTTTTTTTGGGTATTTGTTGTTTTGTGTCAATTTTGAAAAGGGTTTGAGTTCGGTATTATTTTCTTTGTGTCGGGAAAATTGCGTTTCTTTTATATATGTACATATATATATTATATATATATATATTGCGGCAGTTTCGGTGTAGGGTTTTAAAAGTTTAGTTATCAGGTTTTCGCGTGTTCGTGTTGTTCGTTCGGCCGGGGATACCGTACCGCGAGGGTCGTCTTAAATCCCACGCTTCGCGACTGTGCTGTTCTTGCAAATAGGGAATTTTAATTATCGGTGGGGATTTTTGGTTTTAGAGTTTAACTAAAGTTTTAGTTAAAATAGCGCGATAATGTGAATGGTATATTTTAGTACCATTAAATTTTGGATTATCTTATATTGAAACGAATTTCCAAATATGTTTACCCGCGATCGGTTACACAGCGTAATCCGGATTACGGCTGTTCGGTCACCAAATCCGTGCGTCATGCGGATGTGCCCCTCGGTCGGTTGGGCGGGTTAGTGGGACCGTTAGGATTCGTCGTTAAAAAAAAAACTCTAAGTTGCAGTGAAAAATAAAGTGGTACTCCATAAAGCAAACCTATGGATCCTAAAGATTTTTGATACTTAACACGATGGCGTCCACAGAATGCTCTACCTCGTCTGGTTTTTTTAAATATGAGTCTAAACAAGAGCATTTTGCATATGCACTGCAAAGTTAAATGCGTTGTTCATATACACCTAAAGTGTGTAAAACCTTGTAGACACTATTTACACACAAATTTGCGTGTATTTATAAGTAAGAAGTGTTTAAATTTAACACATATAATATGTTTATTTATAGCGCACCGTAATGTAATTATAGCTCAAGAGAGCAGCTAAAAATGTGTAATATTAATCGTGTACTATGTAACGCACTAAAACGTATTCTGTGTGTAATTATAGCGCAGTTAAACAGCGGAAAACATGTGTTAATTTAACTGTTTTTGAGAATAAAAGAAAATTAAAAAAATTTCAATGACACCCGTGTATTTCGCGTCACGTTGTACTTTCATAAGTGTGTTGTATGCCATTTGTGTATAAACCTCACTTTTGTGTATACTTTCGATACACATAAAGCGTGTTTTCATTTTAGTACCATTTTTGCTACACGCTTATGCTGCATAAATATTAAAAACACTTAAAGTGCTTTAAAAAAAACACACATGCGAGTAAATATAGCATGCCAAAAAAAAACGTATGTTTTTTTATTTATCAAAATAAATACACACTTAAAAAAGCCGATTAATCGGCCGGACTCTAACAGAGATCCTCTGAAGGTTCATAACACTGCGTTACAAAAAAAAAAGCCTAAAACTTGGGGCGCCACCTATTACACGTTGTAGGTATGTCCAAAAAATGATAACTGCATACCAGGTATTTTGATTATACCCCCAAAATCTGAAGTTAGAAGAGAAAAACCAATTTTTGTCGGAGTACCCTATTTTTAATGATAACTTTATAAGCGTGATCTCGATGCACAAGCTTTAGCTTGTTGAAAAGAAGAGAAACAAACGCTTTTATCAGTGTATAACTTTGATTTATATGGCTAAAAACACAGAAGTTATTACTGAAAACGCTCAGACACCATTTTTTGACATATTTTAACAGTTTTTTTCGGTTTAAAAATTTGTTTTATACAACACTATACTCATTTTTTTACAAAAATTAAAATACATCAAATTTTGCATTCAAAGAGCCAAAACTTGTTCAAATCCGTTCTAAATTGACTGCAGTATTTTATTTTTCGCTAGAGCATTTTTGCTGATTTTAGTAAAAAAATTTTTTAAAATTATCTTTTTTTTTTGTACACTTTATCGCTGGTTCATCTTTTAAAAATTAGTATAGTGTTGTATGAAAAAAATTCATAAATCGAAAAAAACCGTTAAAATAAAGGTAAAAAAATGGTGCTGATCGATGTTTTCAATAATAACTTCTGTGTTTTTCGCCATATAAATCAAAGTTATACACTGATTGAAGCGTCTGCTTCTCTTCTTTTTAACAAGCTATAGCTTGTGCATATCGAGCTCACGCTTTTAAAGTTATCTTTAAAAATAGGGTAACACCGACAAAAATTGGTTTTCCTCTTCTACCTTCAGATTTTGGGGGTGTAATCGAAATTTCTGGTACGGAGATGTCATTTTCTTGGACATACCTACAACGTGTAATAGGTGGCGTCCCAAGTTCTTGGCGACTGTAACGCAGTGTAATGAATTGGCTAAAGTGCATCAAGGTAGTTTAAGCGTGGATGCTTTTGCTGAGAGGATAGAGACGTTGGTAGCCACGTTGAATGATATCCAAATATCGGAACAGGGAGTGCTTCTCCAGGGAGTATATTGTGAAGTTCAATGATCAGTTAGCACTGAATGCTTTTAAGAACTGTCTAGCTGATGAGATGACAGTAGTACTTACGTCTGCTGCCAAGAGGTTTGATTAAGCGGTGAGAATAACTGCAGGTGTAGGTCTTAGGCGACGTCAAAATATCACCACGACGGGTGCATTCGCATAAAATAGAAGAAATACCAGCAGAGGATTTGAAGGCTCCAACAGGAACAACGAGTTCAGAAACAGGGATCAAGGGGATACCCAAGGAGGTTATGATGGCATAAGAAGGGGTCAGAATCCTTTCAGGGGAAGATACCAGGTCAATAAGGACAGGTATGGCAATCAGAAATGAAATTACAATGCAGGAAACATGACTGTCCCCGGCCATGACCCCAGGGGCAATACCAAGAAAGACGATAGTGCAGCTAAATAAAATGGAATCCCTTACCAATTTTGTAAGGTTACAAGTTGTCGGTATGAAGAAGCCGATAACGTTGCTTGTAGATACAGGTGCAGATATACACACAGAGAAAAAAACCGCGGTCAAAACAAATACTTCAAGCTCTTGAAAAATTGTAGTGAAAAAGCATTTCCCCCAACAATGATATCTTTGTATTAACATTAATTACTTTAATGCAAATACTTTTTCCAAATACTGCGCTCTTCACACAAAAGTTGAGAAACTTTTAAACTGAAAACTAGAATATAATTTTTAACTCAAAATTGTTAAAATTGTTGCCGTAAGAATATTATTCTTGAAAATCTAAATTGAGAGAATTTGAGAACTTATCGTTACGTCAAGTGCGAAAACTGTCATCAAAACTGTTTTCGTTGTTGATTATTCATTCATATCATGAGTCGAAGAGACGTGACCCTGCTTCTGTGACTTCACTTTCGTGACTGAACATTATTCGTTCGACATGCGACACTCGATCATGCACCAATACATGTACGCAATAGCATGATGTGTTCTATTTTTAGATTTAACAGAACTCAGATTTAACAGACTGTACAGAGTATACAACATTTATACGCTCGTTCAATAATGTTAGCGATAGCTCAAACTGCTAAGGGCTTAGAGCGCACTGCTGCAACTCCAGAGGTCCAGGTTCGAATTCCGGAATAAGTTTTAATTAAATAAAAAGTTATAAAAAATTGTTATAAACAAAAAGAGTAAGAAAATAGAAAATACAAACACATAAATAAATAAAATGTAATAACAAAAAAAAGGTTTTTTTTGCTTTTTATTGATTATTAAATTAACAATTTCACAATTTGCGCCAAATAGAAAAACTGTTGAACCAAAAGCGGAAAAACTTGAAAAGACAACAACTTTTATGTTTTTGATACAACAATGTTGAGTTGTTGGGCATGAAATGACCAACAGAAGTTGTTGAGATTAAGATTAAAATTGTTGGCACTACGACTTTTTTCTCTGTGTGTATCTATTTGTAAAAAGGACGAGATACCATGTGGAAAAACAATAACAAAAGAAAATTGCCAGATAAATGACATCACTGATAGGGCATTATATTCCAGGGGCGTAGCGGATTTGAAATTTTTGATAGAAGGGAACAATATAAAACACAAATTCCATGTAGTAAATAATGAAACAAATGTAATGACTGATGGTATTCTGCCAGTGAACATAGATTTTCGAAGTATTATTAACGTAGTCATTCCGCCACGTGTAATGGCGCTTGTAGCAGCGAAATTTTTTTTAAACCTTTAATTTGAATTTTGTTATATCCGGTATCACGCCATCTATATGTGAATTTAACCTATCTAGTCGCTGTTGGCTGCCGCTGTGTTTAATAAGCGTAAAATTGCTATATGATTTTCAATGGCTATGGCTTAACGAAGTTGGAAAAATTGCGTTAATTTTTCTAATTATGCGAAATCATTTCTAATACCCGAGCCTTTCTTAAATTTCAAGAAAATCATATCGGTCTTTTCTGATCCAGCCGCCGAAATATAAAGTTAAATTTTTAAGCGCAAGCGCAACATTTTTTGTATAGTATGCAAAAAAATACTAGAGTGCTAAA
Source organism: Heteromyza rotundicornis (assembly GCA_951394025.1). Lineage (NCBI taxonomy): Eukaryota > Metazoa > Arthropoda > Insecta > Diptera > Heleomyzidae > Heteromyza > Heteromyza rotundicornis. The sequence goes on from OX596011.1 coordinate 42,565,968, forward strand.
TTTGTTTGTGTCAAAATGGTCAAAAATTCTTAAAAAAATGTGTTAAAAGTGCAAAGGTTGAAATGTCGTGGTAATAACCATTTAAAAAAAAAACTAGTAATCGAATCATCTTCGGTCTGACCGAAGCTATAATACCCTGCACATGCGAGTACGATACATTCTGAGACCATATGTTAGTAATTTTATCGAAAATCGGTATTTTATTGATAGTTTTTCGATATTTTATTCAAAACTTTTCGATATTTTATCGATAGTTTTTCGATAATTTATCGATAATTTTTCGATAATTTATCGATAATTTTTCGATAATTTATCGATAATTTGTCGATAATTTTTCGATTTTTTATCGATAATTTTTAAATTTTTTATTGATAATTTTTCAATTATTTATCGATAATTTTTCGATAATTTTCCAATATTTATCGATAATTTTAGTTTTCTGATCCATTTAAAAATTTTGTTCCAATTTCATTTTGTTCCGGTCCAATTCCATTTCGTTCCGGTTTCATTCCCATTTCGTTCCGGACCTCATTTCCAACCAAATGCAAAAAACCGCATCCAAATCGGTTCAGTATTTTTCAAGATAAACGAAAATAATATAAAATTGGCGGCCATTTTGTATGGGAGGTAGGCGTGGCTCTTATCCGATGTTGTCCATTTTCAATACCATCCAATCATTCGCGAAAATAAGAGGAATCCCAAAATTTGGAGGCGATCGGTTAAGTATTTCTCAAGATAAACGAAAATAATATAAAATTGGCGGCCATTTTGTATGGGAGGTAGGCGTGGCTCTTATCCGATGTTGCCCATTTTCAATACCGTCCAATCATTCGCCAAAACACGAGGAATCCCAAAATTCGATAGCTCAAAAGCTACGACAGTTATCGTGCGAAATGACAGACTGACGGACATGGACTAATCAACTCAGGAGGTGATGCTGATCAAGAATATATATACTTTTCCATACCGGACACGCCTCCTTATGGGCATTACAAACGGTGTGACAAAAACAATATACCCTTGGACACTAGTGTGCAGGGTATAATAATCCACGAAATCTATTGATAAAAGATCCCTTATACACTTGTCAACACGAGCACCTAACCGACATTGTCGAAATCAAAACCAAATATTATTTTATCCTGACATTATAATAGCGATAAATTTATTAAAAAGAAAAACCAAAATAAATTCTTTAGCAAATTTATACCTATACTTGAGTACATCAACTCAAAAAAGGTTGAAATAATTCAAAACAAAATAAACTAATAATAATCATCTTCACAATTCATTATTTATATATTAAGTTAATTTTAAGAAAAATATATTTAAAAATATATTTAAGCATTTTCTGTCAGTTAATCACTTCCCATTTTTCACCGTTAAATTAAATCAATACAAACAACCAACACACATTTTTGTGCAAAATTAATTATAAAATCAAAGCGTATTTATAATTTAGGTAGGATGGTAACCTTAAATCGTTTGGTTATATTTGCAAGCGAGAGATTAAAAAGTATGACTTACAAATTGTAAAGATCTTTCGTAGACGTGCTCTCCCATGACGATTCACGGCGAAAAATTAGGCTGTAAGAAAAAGCACTAAGACGAAATTGCTAAAATAACATGCTAACACCATGTTAAGGAATTCGCTTTGAAACCACTAAGAATATTTTAGAAAATAACCAGCTATTATAAGCTTTAGCATTTAAATAATTATAATTATTTAAATTTACTTAATTTTTTTTTTTTACACTTATAAAACTATTTTAGCTTACCAAAGAAGAAAGAAAGAGAAATTAGCAAGATTGCATACATAATCATGTTATGTTATTAATAGAGCGAATGATCATTAAGAACTAATGCACTGTTATTAACAGGGAAATTATCTCTTCAGTAATTTAACAGAATAAAAGAATGTTAAACTAAGCTATATTTTTAACATAAACGCTTAAGCGTAACATGACTTTTTCTTTCTTCTTTACATTAATTACACTACACTCAAAGAATTATTATGTTTGGAGAACGTTTGCTGCAAATATACTACTTTTGAATACAAACTTAAACGAAAAAACAAACAAAAAACATTTGCTCCAAATTAAGTCGTTTTGCCGCAAAAAATAAATAAATTTGCAACAATTTAAAAACGTTTCCAATAAAAGTATTGTAATTTACTTTTATTGGAAACGTTTTTAAATTGCTGCAAATTAAAAACTAATTTCTAATAAACGTTTAAACGAATTCGATATAAGCTTTGTTTTTATCGACCAGAACGAAAGTAGATCAGTGGCACAGCGTGTATGTGCGTAAGTTATAAACCTTACGTCCCGCGTTCGAATCCTGACTGAGCTGAACATTATTTTTTTTTTCGTTACTTAAACGTTGGTTGCAAACGAAACAACAAACGAAATGTGTTTGTCTAATTTTTCGTTTCTTACGAACGAAAAAATTCTTTGAGTGTAGGTATCAAAATTTAACTTTTTCTAATCCTTTTAAATCACTTATTAATTAATTTTTCTTTTTTTTCATTATTTAAATTTTTAATTTCAGATTATAACTATGTATGACTATATCAAATTTTTCCATTTTTTTTTTAGCATTATTCAAGTTATTTTTTTCCTCTTCTTTTCACAGATTAAAATTTACAGAATTCTTGCACGGACTGACAAAATATTGTGTCTTGCGGGTTTTTTATACCCTGCACACTAGTGTCCAAGGGTATATTGTTTTTGTCACACCGTTTGTAACGCCCATAAGGAGGTGTGTCCGGTATGGAAAAGTATATATATTCTTGATCAGCATCACCTCCTGAGTCCATTAGTCCATGCCCGTATGTCCGTCATTTCGCACGATAACTGTCGAAGCTTTTGAGCTATCGACTCCAAATTTTGGGATTTCTCTTGTTTTGGCGAATGATTAACTTAATATATAAATAATGAATTGTGAAGATGATTATTATTAGTTTATTTTGTTTTGAATTATTTCAACCTTTCTTGAGTTGATGTACTCAAGTATAGGTATAAATTTGCTAAAGAATTTATTTTGGTTTTTCTTTTTAATAAATTTATCGCTATTATAATGTCAGGATAAAATAATATTTGGTTTTGATTTCGACAATGTCGGTTAGGTGCTCGTGTTGACAAGTGTATAAGGGATCTTTTATCAATAGATTTCGTGGATTATTATACCCTGCACACTAGTGTCCAAGGGTATATTGTTTTTGTCACACCGTTTGTAATGCCCATAAGGAGGCGTGTCCGGTATGGAAAAGTATATATATTCTTGATCAGCATCACCTCCTGAGTTGATTAGTCCATGTCCGTCAGTCTGTCATTTCGCACGATAACTGTCGTAGCTTTTGAGCTATCGAATTTTGGGATTCCTCATGTTTTGGCGAATGATTGGACGGTATTGAAAATGGGCAACATCGGATAAGAGCCACGCCTACCTCCCATACAAAATGGCCGCCAATTTTATATTATTTTCGTTTATCTTGAGAAATACTTAACCGATCGCCTCAAAATTTTGGGATTCCTCTTATTTTGGCGAATGATTGGACGGTATTGAAAATGGGCAACATCGGATAAGAGCCACGCTTACCTCCCATACAAAATGGCCGCCAATTTTATATTATTTTCGTTTATCTTGAGAAATACTGAACCGATTTGGATGCGGTTTTTTGCATTGGGTTGGAAATGAGGTCGGGAACGAAATGGGATTGGAATTGGACCGGAACAAAATGGAATTGGAAAAAATTTTTAAATGGATCAGGAAACAAAAATTATCGATAAATATTGGAAAATTATCGATAAATATTGGAAAATTATCGATAAATATTGGAAAATTATCGATAAAAAATCGAAAAATTATCGATAAAAAATAGAAAAATTATCGATAAAAATCGAAAAATTATCGATAAAAATTCGACAAATTATCGATAAAAAATTATCGAAATATAATCGATAAATTATTAAAAATTATTGATAAATTATCGAAAAACTCTCGATAAAATATCGAAAAATTATGAATAAAAGAAAAACTATCAATAAAATACCGATTTTCGATAAAATTACTAACATATGGTCTCAGAATGTATCGTACTTCCATGTGCAGGGTATTATAGCTTCGGTCAGACCGAAGATAATTCTCTTACTAGTTCTATATTCTTTTTGTTCTTGTCCGATCTATCATGGTATTTTGTCCTTTCTCTCCTCTATCCTCTACCGCACGCGATATATGTACTATGTACGAACAGTACGAACTTGGTAGTGCAGCTTCTCAATAGGATGTAGGGAAACAAGACTCCACCCCACCGACGAGCAAAAGCTGGAGCCAGCGCGTGCATCCGTTTCCGCTACTGCTTCAACATCTTTTGTGGACAGTTTATAACTTTTCATAATAGTATTATGGGGTTTGGCAATATACTTTTTTTTCTTTTCATTCTTTTCTAATGTTATTTTTTTTTGTTTTTATGAGTTTTCTTTTGATGCATCATTGTATTAGCTAAATATGCAGTAGCTAATGACCGGCATTTTAAAGATAACTTAACCAGTACTACTTAAAACTTTTGTAATTTTTGTTGGTTGTTGTAGTATTAGCTGGAAATAGTTTTTGGATAACTTTTTAAGCTAAATCTATCCGCGATACTGAGGCATTCATAGAATTTTTACCCTACATACATAGATGCGTTTGGAATTGTAGATATTTTCATGATTAAATATCTAACCGACGTAATCGACATCTTTTTTTTTTTAAAACTCAGAACATGTTGTCTTTAGGAAAAAGAGCTTGTCATAACGAGTAACAGCCGATTAGAAGAAATCAAAACATAATATCGTAAAGTTTATTTTCTCTAATTATTTTCCGCCTATATCGTTTTATTAATTTTTAATGAATTTTTTTTTTATTTATTATTTTTGTAAATTTTTTTATAAATTTTGGGGAATATTATTTTTTAATAATATACACAAATATTTTTGATATTTGAAAAATTTTAATTGATTTATTTAAAATTTTTTTTTTGCCTTTCTAATTTTTTTTGGGGTTACGATTGTCATTTCAATTTGTCTCTTCGTCACAGCAATGAAGATCTCACGTTTGTCGAGTCGACACCGGCAGCATACAACCTTTGCAATAATGCAATTAGTGTAGTTGCACATTTAAGAAAAACACCGTGTGGTCATATGTTTCACAAGGCATGTTTAGCTCGCCATCTAACAACAAGACAAGATTGTCCTACTTGTAATATTGAATTTTCTCCTCTAGATCCAAAGTTAGCCTCTACTTCCAAGAAATCGCAATCAAAATCAACTGATTATGGGTATCAGACACGTTTAAATACCCAAAATCAATCGTTAAATTTAACTCAATTTTCCGATTCAAATACCGAACAAATAGCATCAGCCGCAAGCGGTTCAGCTCAGTTAGCTTCTAATGTATCTCTACACTCTCCTACTGAACAATGTGATATGATTAGAAATTTGGTAACAGCAGCTGTAGGTGCACGTCAAGCAGAAATGTTATCAGGACTCAAGGACTGATGTGGACATTAGAGAAATGATACGGGATAGAAAACAAAAAGTGAATGAAAATTTGTATTCATTTTATGAAACTATTATAAATCTTGCGGATCGTCTTCAACAGCCATTGCAAGAAAATTTGATTGTTGAAATTCTCCGAAGAAATTTAGTACCGGAAATTCAACACGAGATTTTGAACTTACAAATATTGTCTGTGTCACAATTGAGAGATGTTTGTAGGAGAAGAGAAATTTTCCTTCAGGATATGAAAAATAAAAATAACGTTTTTAAGCCAAGAGAGCAAGTGCGTAAGCATTTAGCCGAAGTTAGTGAGAGTGGTTTTGTTACGAATGGATTTGATGTCGTAGACTGTGATAGTAGTAGTATCAATGATGATGTTGCAGCAATTTCCCTTAATTGTTGGAATTGTGAAAAGATTGGTCACAGATACCAAGGCTGTTTAGAGGACCGGAATGTTTTCTGCTATGGTTGTGGTGTACCGAATGTATACAAACCAAATTGTAAGAACTGCGGTTTGTCAAAAAACCGAAGCCACAGTGCACAGACGGGTGCACGCAAATCAATAATGAATTCAAACAAGACCCAAACAGCCAATACCGAATAACAAGTTCAAATTTAAGCCTTGTAGATCCAAATAAAAGTTCAAATAATATAATTAATCATAACTTGTATCCTATCAGGCCGTATCATGTTCGCCTGGAGAATTACAACACTGTTAGAAAACTTATTTTTGAAAATTATTTTATTATAAATGTCCTCGTTCACAGAAACGTGCGCGATTATTTTGGAAAAATGTCAAATCGACTAAAAAGAAATTTTCAAGCTAAATTTTTGAGAAACCATCTGATATTCAACCTTATGTTGAAGTCAAGATTTTTAATAAAAATATCGTAGGTCTTTTAGATACAGGTGCCTCTATTAGTTGCATTGGAGCGCAAGTAGCTAATGAATTTTAAGCGAAACATTCAGAATATAAAAAAATTCGATCTTATGTTCGTACAGCTGATGGCAAAAATCAATCTGTTCTAGGACAGGTAGATACAATAATATCGTTGAAGGGTATCTCGAAGCCTATTATTATTTTTATTGTCCCTAGTTTAACACAAAATTTGTATTTAGGTATTGTTCAGTCAAACTCCGGTACTTGAACCAGAGTTTGTCGTTTTTGTTTGATTTGCAAAATGTTGAATCAAATTCAGGCACATAAACCAGAATTTGACGTTTTTATTTGATTTGCAAAATGTTCAATCAAATTCCGGCACATAAACCAGAATTTGATGTTTTAAATAATTTATTCTTTGAAATTCCAAATTCCAGCACATAAACCAGAATTTGGAGCTTATCGGATTCGGTATTGATAACACCTTGAATTATAATTAATAAATGTTTTTTTATTATTCTAATTTCCCTATTTATAACAGATTTTAACTAAGTCACTAGCAAGAAAGGCACAAAATGCTTAGTTGCATATTGCCTTGAAGTGCACTGACACTTTGTATCACCTTGAGTGGTGGTATCATGGTCCGTCACTTGAACTGCAAAAAACGCCTAAAGCCAGGCAGCCAGAATGCTTAGCTGCAATTCGGTATTTTGTGAAAATATAACAAACTTAACAAAAAATATAAATGAAATCAGGCACTCCCAAACATCCTGCCAGATGTTGAACGGTTTCGTTCAACCTTCTCTGTCATACACTGTGATCTTGGATGGCGTCGATATCGGCTTCGTCGTCTTTGTAATTTGGTTGTTGGTGTCCCTTGTGAGAAGCGGTCTTACAAGTGAAGATGCGATGTTTCCAAGCCAGTACTGCAATGATGCAGATCACTGCTACCAAACAGGTATAACCCAGAGTATAATGATGAATGTCGTGCGGTCGAATTTTTTGATCTTTAATGTTGAAAGCTATTGTTGGACCCTTTCTAGTTCTTCATGGTGAGATACATATTTTGATGCATACAGTTCTGCTGAGGACGTCTTTTCAGTTGTGTGACCAGCTTGGTTATATCAACTGCTGGGATGTATGCTCTTTTAATTGTGCTCTCTTGTTTTCTGTGACCTTGAATTGTAAGAAGTGGTTGCCTGATGATGCAATTGTCGCCCAGTTTTTACAGTCCGGAGGTTTGCAAATGCAGCTCTTTCAGGTTCGGTCCACATACTGCATTGATTGTTAGTTCACCAGCAACGGAATAGATCCATGTGTTAGTGTCATGAAGTTGAATCCAATGAGGTCCCTGTCCGGCTGCTTCAAGTGAACATACGTTTGTTGGGTTGTGATGGAGTAGATTCAACTCACATGAGCTTATTGTTGAACCTTGTTTATACAGTGGATGATTAAGATGACACAAAATGGCGATCTCCTTCTGTCAGCATACAAGTCCTCAGATCGTCTTCATTCAGTGGATAATAGGTGTCGCGATGTAGATTAATCATCAGAAATGGATACGCTGGTCGGATTCTAAAGAATGTTCCGTTATATTGCCATGGTGTGGCTGTGAGTTTCAATAGCTCGAAGTCGGCGATGCCAATTAGCGGAAGGTTTATTTTGAAGATGAGGTAATTTTCCGTTAGCCTTCCTTGAATTGTCATTAAGTTGTAATACTTCAGCAACTCCATTGACGAGACCGGTAGTTTCAGATGACTTGGTAGATTCGCCTTGATGTTGAGAAATTCACCTTGTAATTGTTGAGGTGATAGAAGTTCGGGACTGATTTTCCCGTGGTGAGTGTCTGTCAATATGTCAAGGAGCGAATCCTGTGCTTGTTGTAGATGCAGCAATTGAAGTGTCGCTTGAATAGTTAGTTCACTGAAGATCTGTGTTGCCCTTTCCTTGTTGAGCTGTTGCTGGAGGTTGGCAATATTCAAAGCTGGTTTTTCAGGTTGACTTCATTCACAAATCGCTCGATGAGCATCACTGTTGCGGAACAATGTGTTGAAGCGTGAATCGCTTCACATGCTGTGTTCAGGAGGGTTAAGTATCCCTTGACAATTTCAATTTCCTTCCAATACGCTCGCAATTCGATGTATGTGATTACTGACAAGTCACTGGTGATAACTTCCGTAACACCGAGATTCTCAAAATAGATGCCGGGATTGGTAAAATGGTTGTACTTCGACAGAGGATGGTGAGCAGGACGGCAAAAATAGACAGGCTAGTAATAATGTAACTAAAGTTGATGTTGTGTGTAGGCGTGTCTTCTTTGAAGGAAGGGAGGGTTCATGGTCAGTCCGTGGACAGCCTTGGTTGCTTGTTGATGGTTTGCTACTTGCTTGTGGACCGGCATTTAGAGTAGGTTCGTCACGTTGGCATTCCTCGTCGACTGGTAATGGCGCTAATTTATGTATTGGTCTACGTAGTACGTTGGACCCTGTACGAACATCTGCGACACGAACTCGCCCATCTTCACCACGAAAAACTTCCACTATGCGTCCCAAAGACCATTTTAAAGGTGGTAGGTTGTCGTCCCTTATAACCACTGGTTTAGCGTTGTGACATTCCTTTTTCCACTTATGGCGATGCTGCAAACTGTTGAGATATTCAGAGGACCATCTCTTCCAGAATTCCTCCCTCATTTGTGTGACCAGCTTCCACCTTGTAAGATTGTTAGCAGTGTTACGTCCGGCCACTGGATCTATTGTTGAAGTGAGTGGTTCTCCTATTAGCAAATGTCCAGGAGTTAGCGCTTGGAAGTCATTTGGATCAGCTGTCAATGGCGTAATTGGTTGAGAATTCATAATAGCCTCTGCTTGGATCACCATCGGTTCCATTTCTTCATAAGTTAATGAAGCAGCTGCTAATGTGTGTTGCAGCAGGTGTTTGGCTGATTTGACTGCTGCTTCCCAAAGTCCACCAAAGTGTGGAGCGCGGGGTGGAATAAATGAGAATTCCATGCTTTTCTTATTGCATTCGCAGGTGATTTTTTCAAGCGCCTCTTTATTATGAATAGCCTTTTACAGCTCTTCAAGATAGTTTTTGGCGCCAACAAAGTTTGTAGCGTTATCGCAGTATAACTTCGTACAGTGTCCACGACGTGCTGTAAATCGTTTTATAGCTCCAATGAAAGCTTCAGTTGAGAGATCTGTCACTAGCTCGAGATGTACGGCTTTTGTGGCGAAGCAACAAAATACTGCGACGTATGACTTGAGTGATCGCTTGCCGCGAATTTTAAAATGCGTCCAGACGGGTCCAAAGAAATCAACTCCGGAGATGACAAAAGTAGAGACCGACCGAAATTCGGTTTTTCGGCTTTTCATCTTTTCGGCCAAAAAAAGCTGTTTCGTCCGTGTTTCGGATTCGGCCGAAAAATAAAATATCGCTTTCGGCCAAATTTCGTTTTCGGCCGAAATTCCTATATTTCCGCCGAAAATTTCGGTTTGATAGAAAAATGTAACAAATAAATAAAAAAGATTACACTGAAATTTTTGTGTGTTAAATATACATGATAGACAAATTCTTATGTATTTTGACACGTTGGATACGAAAATAATGAAATTTTTATAGCACCAAAAATGCAATTTTTGTCGCTTTTGCAGAAAAATGGTGCGTGCTGGAAAAATTTAAAGTCTATTTTCGGATTTAGCGTATCAAAATACAACCAAGTGGATAAAAGCGGTATGTAACACAAATTTAAGCGACAAAGAAGACATGTCCTATCGGAATAGATCTAATACTCTCGCAATGATTTATAAATTTATAATTTCCTCTGCTACGGTAGCAGATTTTTCTACTTCTCTCAAGATATTTTCTACTACTATGGTAAGAAATCCACTCCTCAAAATATTATGTGAGTTTCATACAATGCAAAAGTACTATTCTTTCTACAAATCTGCTTCCCCGACAGAAATTTCTACAACTCGTAGAATTTCTAGTATTCTACGCATAAACCCATATCTACTCCCCTCTCTTGAAATCTACTACCCTGACAGTAATTTCTACTACTCTTGATTTCCACGCATTTGATAGTTTGCTTCTAAATTAATCTAATTCATGATCTGAACTTAAAATGATCGGCCAATATTCATAGTCAAATTAAGCTCCAACTTAACTTTAGTAATCTACTAAGTTGACAGATAATACACAGAACTGGCAGCTACTAAGCGATTTCAGCCTACTGATAAGTTTAATTATGTACCACTTTATTACATGAAAACTCAAAATTGTTTCTTTTATTTTTTCGTCGGCTTCGGTTTCGACCAAAATTAAAAAAATGAAAATTCGGCCATTTCGGTTTCGGCCGAAAAAAAAAAATTTCGGCCATTTCGGATTTGGCCGAAATTAAAAAAAGCGATTTCGGTTGGTCTCTAGACAAAAGGTCTTGCTGGTTGCACCCTATCTGCTAGCAGATTTCCCATTAGCTGTTGAAATAACATTGGTCTAGCTCTGTTGCATTGAACGCAACCTTGAACGATTGAGTGGGCAAGAGATTTTACCTTGATTGGCCAGAAACGCATAAGTATCGGGTGTTTATCGTAGCTCAATGTGGAAGAGTTTAATCGTCCTCCTACTCTCAAGATTTCTTTTTCGTCGATAAAAGGAGTCAAGCTGCTAATCGAACTGTGGTTTTTTACGCAAGAATGGCGTGCTATTTGTTCCTGTTCGTCAGCAAAATCTTGAAGCTGTATGCTCCTTATGATGTAAATGAAGGCATCTTCCATTTCGTCTGCCTTTGGTATTGTTGACTCGTTTTGTAGTGGGACTGCGAGAATGTTTTATAAATCGAAGTACATATGAAACGACCCTCTGCAGATGACGGAAAGAGTTCTTGTGATTAATGGTCTCAAATATGGCTGTTGTCATTGTAGCTTCTGTCGCAGTTGCTGACACTATCTTCTGTCTGCGTTCCGATCAGTTCTTCTCAAGCGGTGGTTGCAACGGCCCATCGCTATGTCGCTGAGTATTTTGCATGAACATATTTTCACAACGTCTTTCAGCAGCAGTGAAATTGTTTTGTCGTGTCTCGCATTCTTCCAAGCGCCAGAATTTCTACACATGTTAGGAGTGTAAGAATGTTGTTCTGATTATTGTATTCGCCACCTACTATCCATCCAAAAAGACTGTTTTGCAGTGTTGGTAATCCATGTCCCAATGTTATTTGCCCAGCACAGTCGATGCTTCGAGATTCGTGGAAATTGGGGTCAGCCAACTGTAAATTTGTTAGAATATTCCAGTTGCTCGTGTTGATGTTACTTGCCGACTGACTGGAGACGATTTTAGGTATGACGTGGGCTTCAATTCGATTGCTGTAACCTGTTGCACTTGATAGTAGTTGCAGATTGATTCTTTCGGATATACGATTTTGGCTCGATTTCCTCGATTCCAATGGTTCATGGAGATTTTTGTAGTCCAAGTTTTCCTGCCAGAGACTTTGTTATAAAATTAGCCTGTGATCCGTTGTCCAAGAGTGCGCGACAATGAATTTGTCTTCCCCATGTATCAGTTGCGGTAACACACACAGTGCTAAGTAGTGTCGTCGATGACCGACTTCGTAAGGCAGCAAGCGATGCGGGTTTCTCAGAGAATTTTTTTGTATTTTGCGCATTTGGAGTATCAGAGAGGTGAGGGTTCTTCGGAGACTTCAACGCCTGGTCGACAGCATGGGGCAGTCTACGCACAAATGCTAGAGGACGAGTGATTGAGGAGTTTTTTGATACGCTAGACCATGTGCTTCTGAACGAAGTAGGACAGTACACATTTGACACTGGAAGGGGCAGGTCAATTATTGACTTAGCTTTCGCGGACTGCCACACAGCAAATACAGCCAAATGGAGTATCAGTAGCGCCTACACGAACAGTGATCACAATGGCAGCCTGATCGATGTGGAACAACGAGTGGTGTCGCATATGCAAATACGAAAAGCACAACACATAGGATGGCGAAAGCGGGCATTTGACGCAGAGGCGTTCGACGTCGTCTGGAACCAGACTGTATTTGATGGAGAATCGGCGGTTAGCAAAGCGGTGCAGGTGGGAAAACAGCTGATTAATGCATGCGACGCATCGATGCCTCGGCGGGCCAACACAACATCTAGGAGACCCGTTGCCAAGAAATGCCAAGAAATCGCACTTCAAGGAGGCACTCGCAGTACATAGACGAAGCGCTCTACGTGTAGCAAGCGCTTTTAGAACAGTGTCCGACGATGCCATTGGTGTTATTGCTAGTAAATTACCTTTAGATATACACTCACGTGAATTCAAGAGGCTATACAGCAGCGTAGGTGAGAGACCCAACAATGATCGAAAAAAGATGAGCGTCGACGGTCGCTTATGGAGTGGCAAAATCGCTGGGAGCAATCCGAGAAAGGGAGATGGACGTTCAAGTTAATCCCCTGCATCACGGAATGGATCCAACGGAGGCACGGCGATGTGGGTTACTACATGACGCAATTGCTTAGCGGACATGGTTGCTTCAAGTCCTACCTATACAAATTCCACCTGGAGGAGGATCCCTTTTGTCCAAAATGTACAACAGAATATGAAGATGCAAACCACGTGCTTTTCTACTGCAGTCGGTTCGACAACGAGAGAGATGAGCTGGGTAGAGTCTTCGGAAGCCCACCATCTATAATGAATTTCACCTCAGAAATGCTAGACTCCGCCGAAAAGTGGAAAGTAGCATGCTCAATGGCATCGCGTGTACTGATTGCTCTCCGTAATGCGGAAAAGGCACGACGCAGTGTACAACGGCGGCAGCAACGCGTAGCTGGTGGTACGAATGCTAGGCATTAAACAACACGGACAAAACAAGGCAGTGTCTTAATACTGACGTTTGAGCGCTAACGCTCGTGACGCCTTCCCGACGTAATACTTAACGGTAGTCCCGGGAGGGAAATCCGTCCAGACGATGATGAGGTTTTAGTGAGTTAGAGTCTCACACAACCCAAAGGCTCTAGACGCTTTCCTCCTCAAAAAAATAAAAAAAAAAGAGGTGAGGGTTTGATGTAGCGCTCATCCCTGTCGTTGACTTATCCAATTTATTAGACACAGGTTTCTCCTGGTTGTTCAGGTGAAGAAGGGTATTATGCCGTTTGTGGCACTTGTTACAAGTACCTGATGTACATGCCTTTGCGTTGTGGCCATCTTTAAGACAGTTGACACAGTGTTTGGCCTTCTGAATGCAGTTCAAACGCTGATTTGGTGTCATCTCAAGAAAAGTCTGACACATGAAGAGAGCATGGTTGTGATTGCATACAATGCAATTTGTTCTGGATGAAAATGCAGCGCTGAGTGCGCGATATGATCCATGCTTTCCTTGTTCCACGGTGCCCTTGGTTGCCTTTGGTCCAAGTGCTTCGAGAGATTGAAATCGTAAATTGAGGAATTTAAAAAACTCTTCCAGCGTCGGCAACTGCTTCGGCTCAGTAAGTTATTGTTCCCATAATGTATGCGTCGACTTACTTAGTTGTTGAACCAGGATATATATTAATATTGCATCCCAGTTATCGGTATTTATTCCCAAATTTTGCAGGCTGAGAATGCATTCTTGGGTGGTGTCATGAAGCACCTTCACTGACGAAGCGCTTTCACCATTAGCTGCTGGTTGTGACAACAGTTTTGCCAATGTAGCATTCACCAGACATCGGGTGTTTTCGTACCGATCGTTGACTACCTTCCATGCTGCATTATAGTTTGATGCAGTTGTAGTGAAATATTTTATGAGGTTTCCAGCTTCGCCAGTGAGGCTTGTTTGCAGATACCACATTTTCTGGCACTCTGGAATCGGTTGATTGTTGATTAGTTCCACAAAAAGGTCATGGAACTGTCGCCACTTTAGATAGCTGCCATCAAATTAAGGCAACTCTATACGAGACAATTTTAGAGTTGAAGTTGTTGCTTCAGCACCTTGTTGTGTGCTGATGCCTGATAGTGCCGGTCTCACCAGTGCCATATCATGGAGTCGCAGAAGGTCATTGTTTATGTCCTCTTCTATTTGGAAGTATGCATCAAATCATACGTGTTTATATCGATGGTATCCAGCGATTCCCAAATGCGTAGGTCCTGTGCCGCTTGCCAATGCTGTCCTATGCTTTTAGCAGGCATAGAATAGTAATTGGACGGATGAGATGTTTCATCACTTAACAGTTTTTTCAACGACCGCATTACTGTTTCGACGATTTTACTTTGCTTCTGGATTCTAGCTAATATTGATGGTGCTGCTTTGTCTGACACCGCTGCTCCAGAAGCTGCCATCGCGGTTGCTGCTTCACTTGTTGATGCCGTGACTTGCGCTTTTTCAGTTGCCGTTTCTTTGACTTGACGATGAATGTCCTTGACGAAGTACATGTGCGACACCTCTGCGCCGTGCCATTGCCGAATTGTATTGTCGAGCTGGTTGAACACTGCCCACAGTTCGTCGAGTTCCTTTGCCTTGGCCTTGTAGAACTCGACGGTCCTCCTGTCCAGCGGCGCCTTCCTGAGGTTGGTAACAAACTTCTGAATCTTCACCGCATTCTCGTCCTGTTGTCGTACTAAATCCTCCATCCCCATGATAGATGCAGATGTCCAATTGTCGGGGTCACCAAAATGTTCAGTCAAACTCCGGTACTTGAACCAGAGTTTGGCGTTTTTGTTTGATTTGCAAAATGTTCAATCAAATTACGGAACATAAACCAGAATTTGACGTTTTTATTTGATTTGCAAAATGTTCAATAAAATTCCGGCACATAAACCAGAATTTGATGTTTTAAATGGTTTATTCTTTGAAATTCCAAATTCCGGCACATAAACCAGAATTTGGAGCTTATCGGATTCGGTATTGATAACACCTTGAATTATAATTAATAACTGGTTTTTTATTATTCTAATTTCCCTATTTATAACAGATTTTACCTTTACCGATGTGCAGCGAAGTCACTAGCAAGAAAGGCACAAAATGCTTAGTTGCATATTGCCTTCAAGTGCACTGACACTTTGTATCACCTTGAGTGGTGGTATCACGTGTCCGTCACTTGAACTGCAAAAAACGCCTAAAGCCAGGCAGCCAGAATGCTTAGTTGCAATTCGGTATTTTGTGAAAATATAACAAACTTAACAAAAAATATAAATGAAATCAGGTATAGATTTTTGGAAGTCTTTCGATCTTTTACCAACGTGTTTAATAAATGGAATTGATATGTGCAGTGATGATGCAAATTCACATGTTTTGTCTGTAATCCAAAAACAGCAGCTTAAAGTTGTTGTTGATTTATTTCCCTCTTTCGTCAAGGAAGGCCTTAGAAAAACAAATACAATCTCACACGTTATCGATGTTGGTGATTCCAAACCGATGAAACAACGCCATTTTCCAGTTTCCCCAGCGATAAAAATAATTTATACCGAAATCGACAGAATGTTAGAAATGGATGTTATTAAAGAGTCAGATTCAGCCTGGTCTTCACCAACAGTTCTTGTACGCAAGCCAAATAAAGTGCGACTGTGTCTCGATAGTCGTAAGGTAAATGCAGTTACAGTGAAAGATGCATATCCTTTGCCAAATATCGATGGCATTTTGAGCAGGCTCCCTAAGGCTGAGTTCATTTTGAGCTTAGATCTGGCAAATTCCCTTGGATGCTGCATCCAGGGATAAAACTGCTTTTACTGTAAACGACAGGCCGTTGTACCAGTATAAGGTAATGCCATTTGGTTTGTGTAACGCGCCGCAAACGATGTCGAGACTCATGGATAAAGTAGTTCCACCACATCTCCGATCTGAAGTATTTATATATCTGGATGACTTACTAATAATTTCTGATAGTTTTCAAAAACATTTAAACGTTCTTCGCGAAATTGCTCATCAACTACGTTGCTCCGGACTAACAAAAAGTAAATTTTGTCTTCGTCAAGTCCGTGGTAGGGGATGGGAATATTCGTACAGATCCGGATAAAGTTTCAGCCATTTCAGATTTTCCGACTCCGCGATCTGTAAGACCGCTCTGACGATTTTTAGGTATGTCAGGAAAATTCATTAAAAATTATGCTTCCGTTACGACTCCATTAACAGATTTGTTGAAAGGAAATCGAAAATTCGCTTGGAATGAGCAAGCACAAAAATCTTTTGATGAGTTAAAAACCATTTTGAGTTCAGCTCCTGTGTTACACAGTCCAAATTTTTCGCAACCATTTTATATTCATTGCGATGTGAGTAAAACAGGATTAGGAGGTGTTTTGGTTCAGAAAAATTAGGATGGAGAAGAATTTCCTGTCGCATTCATGTCCAAAAAACTGAACCAAGCACAACGTAATTATTCTGTTACAGAACAGGAGTGCTTAGCAGCGTTGCTTAGTATTCAAAAGTTAGACTTTCAAGGGTAAACACCGAAGATTTGTCCGCTTTGAATAATGACAGTGGGGTTTTCGTTGATTTAAATTCAACACATTTCCAAACTAAAGAGTACAACGAACTCATTAAAAATGTACAACAAAATGAAGGTGTAGTGTAAACATACAAGTCTACATTACCTACCCCTGCATTTCATTAGTACAAATGCACCGACAATGTATCGACATGCTAGCGCTGCACTTTTGAGTACGCTGACCCAATATACACAAATGGTTCTGGACGTTGTCAACAACAATTGAGTGTATATTGAAATGTACTCAATTTCGGTGACCGTCCTTCGACACCATTCGTCAAGACCAAATTAGCGTACTCAGGGCAACGGGTGCAAATGAAATGCAGAGCATAAGTATATTATATTATTGTAGTGTAAGTAAGTAGGATAGATTAAGAACTAATGTATAACAGTTATAAGTAAAGATATAAAAGAGCCGCGTTGGCCACTAATAAAACCAGATTGAATTGGAACTCTGTGCTTCTACCTTCTCATTTAATTGTGGTGCCTAGCGCCAATCCTTCACAGCTTGAAGAAGCTTAAATCTTTCAAAACACCAACACATTTCCCTACATGGTGATCTTGCCTAAATCGAACCGATGAGGAAATTTGTTTCAATAATAAAATTAAACTAATAATGAGCTACTCAAAGGAAGGGCTCGACCATCTTTTTGAATTGTTGAACCATCCAGGTGTGTCGGGAGAAGAATACGTGCCAGAGGGCACAACTGAAGAAATATTCGAAGCTTACATACCAACACCCAAGACCGCGGGACCACAGCCGCTAAGTATCGAAGAATACAAGCGAAGAGTTGGCCAGCAAATTGAAAACAAAAAGGCGTTCTTCACACAGTTAGAAGAAAAAAATGGCCGCACACCAAGAACATGTGGAGGTAAAGCCGTTGTTCACAGACGTGAACTGGCACAACTCTACATGTGCATCAACGACACCACGGACAAAGCCAACAAAAGGAATCTTCTGAAGGAAATTAAGGAAAAAAGGACAGAATGGGCAAAGCTCAAAGCAAGCCGCAACAACAACAGACAGCCGTCAACAACAACGCCATCAACGAGACCATAATCATCCCAGCAATTCCCCAGGACATATTAACTATAGTACTCATAATAACTATAATATTTGTATTTTATAAAATAACTAAATATTTCAAATCATATGTGCACAAGCACACCACTAGCAGACCTTATGTCACTAATGTATAAAATTTCAAAAATATGTACTTAAATAAATCCTAATGGAAAATTTGAAAAAATTATTAGATAAAATACACATAAACATTAGGAAAAGTTTCAGCAGACCTTATAAAGAAGATACTATAGTGGAAAAATTACACTCCGACTAACTAGACAGCTATTAATGGCACAATTAGAAGAAGCTAATAACTCAACAGAAATGAACACAATGTCGTCTTTTAGTTTAGAAACTGCCTCAAAGACATTAACTACATTTACTGGCAATTTCAGAGATTTAGACAGTTTCATTATCACAGCCGAATTAATTAACAAAAATTGAAATGAAGAAGGCAAAACTGACTTTTTACAATATATATTCCACGCAAAGTTAATAGGTTGCGATTCAAAACCATCGAATTTCGAAACTCTTGTAGAACAACTTAGACTTAGATATAAAGACAATACGACCGAAGCACAGTTACAAATCAGACTGACCAATTTACAACAACGAAATGCACGAGTACATACGTACAAAGAACAATTGATACATATTATAGAGGGATTGAACAGACTTGGAATAGAAAGCCTAGGACAACAACCCACGGAAGTAGAAAAAAAAGTGATCATTAAAAGAAACAACCAAATTGCGCTTGACGCATTCAAAAAAGGTTTAAACGACCATTTGAAAACCACAATATATGCTGCACGACCTAAAGTTTTGTTGGAAGCAACAGAATTGGCTATCGAACTTGAAAACGAGTCAATGACTTCTCCAAATGCAATTATGCATTTTCAGCGAAATGTCAATACCCCATACAATTACAGACAAAACACACAACGCAATTTTAACAACAGATACAATGAATCCACTCAAAACACTCGCACTTTTAACCAAAACAGAAATAACACTAACAGATATAATAACAACAATAGAACCCAAAATCACAACAACAGTTTCAACCGAAACCAAAACAACAACAACAGTTTCAACAGAAACCAAAACCAATACAACAACAACAGTTTCAACAGAAACCAAAACAACAACAGTTTTAACAGAAACCAAAACAGAAACAACAACAACTACAGAAACAGATACAACAACAACAACACAAATCGAAATGTAAGAATCATAAACAATGAAGGAAATGATCAGGGAATCGATCAGGGCTCGGAAAACAAAGTTATTCCGGACAGCCAAAACTAAAAAATTATAAAATCTCGGATAACAATTCCAATTTCATAAAAATTAAGTACAAAAACAACTTTATGACTTTTTCAATCGACACTGGCGCAGACATTTCACTCTGTAAAATTAATAAACATGTAGATTTTTATAATCCAGATGAAAAATGCAAATTAACGGGCATTACAAACGAAGAAATTTTTTCACTAGGTAGCATAAGCCTAACACTCAATTTTGGGGAGGAATCCAGCAAACATGAGTTTCAACTGGTAAATTCGAAATTTCCAATTGAAACTGATGGTATATTAGGTAGAGACTTTTTGAAGAAATTTCTTTGCAAAATAGATTACGAAACTTTTACAATTTCAGTGTTGATAAACGAATCACTAATCATTTTACCTATGCATTCAAAATCCTTTAATACAATGACAATAAAAGTTCCACCAAGAACTGAAATCGTACAACCAATTCGTATCAAACTAACAGAAGATACAGTTATTCTAAATAAAGAAATACAAGAAGGCATTTTTTTGAGTAATTCAATAGCACCAAAAAACGGCATGACACATAAAAATTTTAAACTCAACGGATAAGGAAACTGCTTCTTTAAACAATTATGACATTTTGACCTACGACAATACAAAACCAAAACACTCGCAAAAACGATTGAATAAGATTTTAGAAACATTAAACATACAGTGTAATGACACAAAAATTAAAAACGATTTGATAAACATTTTTCAAAAATACCAAAACGTATTCCACTTGGATAACGAACCCTTGACAACAAATAATTTTTACACTTAAAACATACCCTACGGCAAATTTGGAGTCAATTACCCAAAAAAGACCGGTTCTGGGACCGGTGAAAAGAGGACTTGTACAGAGCCATGCACAATAGTCTGCAAGCGGTGGCAGTTCGGCCCGAGCTCAACTGTTTCTGTCGATTTTTTTCGGGTTTAAAAACGAATTCCAATTATATCACGGACTGCCACACAGCAAATACAGCCAAATGGAGTATCAGTAGCGCCTACACGAACAGTGATCACAATGGCAGCCTGATCGATGTGGAACAACGAGTGGTGTCGCATATGCAAATACGAAAAGCACAACACATAGGATGGCGAAAGCGGGCATTTGACGCAGAGGCGTTCGACGTCGTCTGGAACCAGACTGTATTTGATGGAGAATCGGCGGTTAGCAAAGCGGTGCAGGTGGGAAAACAGCTGATTAATGCATGCGACGCATCGATGCCTCGGCGGGCCAACACAACATCTAGGAGACCCGTTGCCAAGAAATGCCAAGAAATCGCACTTCAAGGAGGCACTCGCAGTACATAGACGAAGCGCTCTACGTGTAGCAAGCGCTTTTAGAGCAGTGTCCGACGATGCCATTGGTGTTATTGCTAGTAAATTACCTTTAGATATACACTCACGTGAATTCAAGAGGCTATACAGCAGCGTAGGTGAGAGACCCAACAATGATCGAAAAAAAGATGAGCGTCGACGGTCGCTTATGGAGTGGCAAAATCGCTGGGAGCAATCCGAGAAAGGGAGATGGACGTTCAAGTTAATCCCCTGCATCACGGAATGGATCCAACGGAGGCACGGCGATGTGGGTTACTACATGACGCAATTGCTTAGCGGACATGGTTGCTTCAAGTCCTACCTATACAAATTCCACCTGGAGGAGGATCCCTTTTGTCCAAAATGTACAACAGAATATGAAGATGCAAACCACGTGCTTTTCTACTGCAGTCGGTTCGACAACGAGAGAGATGAGCTGGGTAGAGTCTTCGGAAGCCCACCATCTATAATGAATTTCACCTCAGAAATGCTAGACTCCGCCGAAAAGTGGAAAGTAGCATGCTCAATGGCATCGCGTGTACTGATTGCTCTCCGTAATGCGGAAAAGGCACGACGCAGTGTACAACGGCGGCAGCAACGCGTAGCTGGTGGTACGAATGCTAGGCATTAAACAACACGGACAAAACAAGGCAGTGTCTTAATACTGACGTTTGAGCGCTAACGCTCGTGACGCCTTCCCGACGTAATACTTAACGGTAGTCCCGGGAGGGAAATCCGTCCAGACGATGATGAGGTTTTAGTGAGTTAGAGTCTCACACAACCCAAAGGCTCTAGACGCTTTCCTCCTCAAAAAAATAAAAAAAAAAGAGGTGAGGGTTTGATGTAGCGCTCATCACTGTCGTTGACTTATCCAATTTATTAGACACAGGTTTCTCCTGGTTGTTCAGGTGAAGAAGGGTATTATGCCGTTTGTGGCACTTGTTACAAGTACCTGATGTACATGCCTTTGCGTTGTGGCCATCTTTAAGACAGTTGACACAGTGTTTGGCCTTCTGAATGCAGTTCAAACGCTGATTTGGTGTCATCTCAAGAAAAGTCTGACACATGAAGAGAGCATGGTTGTGATTGCATACAATGCAATTTGTTCTGGATGAAAATGCAGCGCTGAGTGCGCGATATGATCCATGCTTTCCTTGTTCCACGGTGCCCTTGGTTGCCTTTGGTCCAAGTGCTTCGAGAGATTGAAATCGTAAATTGAGGAATTTAAAAAACTCTTCCAGCGTCGGCAACTGCTTCGGCTCAGTAAGTGATTGTTCCCATAATGTATGCTTAGTTGTTGAACCAGGATATATATTAATATTGCATCCCAGTTATCGGTATTTATTCCCAAATTTTGCAGGCTGAGAATGCATTCTTGGGTGGTGTCATGAAGCACCTTCACTGACGAAGCGCTTTCACCATTAGCTGCTGGTTGTGACAACAGTTTTGCCAATGTAGCATTCACCAGACATCGGGTGTTTTCGTACCGATCGTTGACTACCTTCCATGCTGCATTATAGTTTGATGCAGTTGTAGTGAAATATTTTATGAGGTTTCCAGCTTCGCCACTGAGGCTTGTTTGCAGATACCACATTTTCTGGCACTCTGGAATCGGTTGATTGTTGATTAGTTCCACAAAAAGGTCATGGAACTGTCGCCACTTTAGATAGCTGCCATCAAATTAAGGCAACTCTATACGAGGCAACTTTAGAGTTGAAGTTGTTGCTTCAGCACCTTGTTGTGTGCTGATGCCTGATAGTGCCGGTCTCACCAGTGCCATATCATGGAGTCGCAGAAGGTCATTGTTTATGTCCTCTTCTATTTGGAAGTATGCATCAAATCATACGTGTTTATATCGATGGTATCCAGCGATTCCCAAATGCGTAGGTCCTGTGCCGCTTGCCAATGCTGTGCTATGCTTTTAGCAGGCATAGAATAGTAATTGGACGGATGAGATGTTTCATCACTTAACAGTTTTCTCAACGACCGCATTACTGTTTCGACTATTTTACTTTGCTTCTGGATTCTAGCTAATATTGATGGTGCTGCTTTGTCTGACACCGCTGCTCCAGAAGCTGCCATCGCGGTTGCTGCTTCACTTGTTGATGCCGTGACTTGCGCTTTTTCAGTTGCCGTTTCTTTGACTTGACGATGAATGTCCTTGACGAAGTACATGTGCGACACCTCTGCGCCGTGCCATTGCCGAATTGTATTGTCGAGCTGGTTGAACACTGCCCACAGTTCGTCGAGTTCCTTTGCCTTGGCCTTGTAGAACTCGACGGTCCTCCTGTCCAGCGGCGCCTTCCTGAGGTTGGTAACAAACTTCTGAATCTTCACCGCATTCTCGTCCTGTTGTCGTACTAAATCCTCCATCCCCATGATAGATGCAGATGTCCAATTGTCGGGGTCACCAAAATGTTCAGTCAAACTCCGGTACTTGAACCAGAGTTTGGCGTTTTTGTTTGATTTGCAAAATGTTCAATCAAATTACGGAACATAAACCAGAATTTGACGTTTTTATTTGATTTGCAAAATGTTCAATAAAATTCCGGCACATAAACCAGAATTTGATGTTTTAAATGGTTTATTCTTTGAAATTCCAAATTCCGGCACATAAACCAGAATTTGGAGCTTATCGGATTCGGTATTGATAACACCTTGAATTATAATTAATAACTGGTTTTTTATTATTCTAATTTCCCTATTTATAACAGATTTTACCTTTACCGATGTGCAGCGAAAGTCACTAGCAAGAAAGGCACAAAATGCTTAGTTGCATATTGCCTTCAAGTGCACTGACACTTTGTATCACCTTGAGTGGTGGTATCATGTGTCCGTCACTTGAACTGCAAAAAACGCCTAAAGCCAGGCAGCCAGAATGCTTAGCTGCAATTCGGTATTTTGTGAAAATATAACAAACTTAACAAAAAATATAAATGAAATCAGGGACTCCCAAACAGGTATAGATTTTTGGAAGTCTTTCGATCTTTTACCAACGTGTTTAATAAATGGAATTGATATGTGCAGTGATGATGCAAATTCACATGTTTTGTCTGTAATCCAAAAACAGCAGCTTAAAGTTGTTGTTGATTTATTTCCCTCTTTCGTCAAGGAAGGCCTTAGAAAAACAAATACAATCTCACACGTTATCGATGTTGGTGATTCCAAACCGATGAAACAACGCCATTTTCCAGTTTCCCCAGCGATAAAAAAATTAATTTATACCGAAATCGACAGAATGTTAGAAATGGATGTTATTAAAGAGTCAGATTCAGCCTGGTCTTCACCAACAGTTCTTGTACGCAAGCCAAATAAAGTGCGACTGTGTCTCGATAGTCGTAAGGTAAATGCAGTTACAGTGAAAGATGCATATCCTTTGCCAAATATCGATGGCATTTTGAGCAGGCTCCCTAAGGCTGAGTTCATTTTGAGCTTAGATCTGGCAAATTCCCTTGGATGCTGCATCCAGGGATAAAACTGCTTTTACTGTAAACGACAGGCCGTTGTACCAGTATAAGGTAATGCCATTTGGTTTGTGTAACGCGCCGCAAACGATGTCGAGACTCATGGATAAAGTAGTTCCACCACATCTCCGATCTGAAGTATTTATATATCTGGATGACTTACTAATAATTTCTGATAGTTTTCAAAAACATTTAAACGTTCTTCGCGAAATTGCTCATCAACTACGTTGCTCCGGACTAACAAAAAGTAAATTTTGTCTTCGTCAAGTCCGTGGTAGGGGATGGGAATATTCGTACAGATCCGGATAAAGTTTCAGCCATTTCAGATTTTCCGACTCCGCGATCTGTAAGACCGTTCTGACGATTTTTAGGTATGTCAGGAAAATTCATTAAAAATTATGCTTCCGTTACGACTCCATTAACAGATTTGTTGAAAGGAAATCGAAAATTCGCTTGGAATGAGCAAGCACAAAAATCTTTTGATGAGTTAAAAACCATTTTGAGTTCAGCTCCTGTGTTACACAGTCCAAATTTTTCGCAACCATTTTATATTCATTGCGATGTGAGTAAAACAGGATTAGGAGGTGTTTTGGTTCAGAAAAATTAGGATGGAGAAGAATTTCCTGTCGCATTCATGTCCAAAAAACTGAACCAAGCACAACGTAATTATTCTGTTACAGAACAGGAGTGCTTAGCAGCGTTGCTTAGTATTCAAAAGTTAGACTTTCAAGGGTAAACACCGAAGATTTGTCCGCTTTGAATAATGACAGTGGGGTTTTCGTTGATTTAAATTCAACACATTTCCAAACTAAAGAGTACAACGAACTCATTAAAAATGTACAACAAAATGAAGGTGTAGTGTATACATACAAGTCTACATTACCTACCCCTGCATTTCATTAGTACAAATGCACCGACAATGTATCGACATGCTAGCGCTGCACTTTTGAGTACGCTGACCCAATATACACAAATGGTTCTGGACGTTGTCAACAACAATTGAGTGTATATTGAAATGTACTCAATTTCGGTGACCGTCCTTCGACACCATTCGTCAAGACCAAATTAGCGTACTCAGGGCAACGGGTGCAAATGAAATGCAGAGCATAAGTATATTATATTATTGTAGTGTAAGTAAGTAGGATAGATTAAGAACTAATGTATAACAGTTATAAGTAAAGATATAAAAGAGCCGCGTTGGCCACTAATAAAACCAGATTGAATTGGAACTCTGTGCTTCTACCTTCTCATTTAATTGTGGTGCCTAGCGCCAATCCTTCACAGCTTGAAGAAGCTTAAATCTTTCAAAACACCAACACATTTCCCTACATGGTGATCTTGCCTAAATCGAACCGATGAGGAAATTTGTTTCAATAATAAAATTAAACTAATAATGAGCTACTCAAAGGAAGGGCTCGACCATCTTTTTGAATTGTTGAACCATCCAGGTGTGTCGGGAGAAGAATACGTGCCAGAGGGCACAACTGAAGAAATATTCGAAGCTTACATACCAACACCCAAGACCGCGGGACCACAGCCGCTAAGTATCGAAGAATACAAGCGAAGAGTTGGCCAGCAAATTGAAAACAAAAAGGCGTTCTTCACACAGTTAGAAGAAAAAAATGGCCGCACACCAAGAACATGTGGAGGTAAAGCCGTTGTTCACAGACGTGAACTGGCACAACTCTACATGTGCATCAACGACACCACGGACAAAGCCAACAAAAGGAATCTTCTGAAGGAAATTAAGGAAAAAAGGACAGAATGGGCAAAGCTCAAAGCAAGCCGCAACAACAACAGACAGCCGTCAACAACAACGCCATCAACGAGACCATAATCATCCCAGCAATTCCCCAGGACATATTAACTATAGTACTCATAATAACTATAATATTTGTATTTTATAAAATAACTAAATATTTCAAATCATATGTGCACAAGCACACCACTAGCAGACCTTATGTCACTAATGTATAAAATTTCAAAAATATGTACTTAAATAAATCCTAATGGAAAATTTGAAAAAATTATTAGATAAAATACACATAAACATTAGGAAAAGTTTCAGCAGACCTTATAAAGAAGATACTATAGTGGAAAAATTACACTCCGACTAACTAGACAGCTATTAATGGCACAATTAGAAGAAGCTAATAACTCAACAGAAATGAACACAATGTCGTCTTTTAGTTTAGAAACTGCCTCAAAGACATTAACTACATTTACTGGCAATTTCAGAGATTTAGACAGTTTCATTATCACAGCCGAATTAATTAACAAAAATTGAAATGAAGAAGGCAAAACTGACTTTTTACAATATATATTCCACGCAAAGTTAATAGGTTGCGATTCAAAACCATCGAATTTCGAAACTCTTGTAGAACAACTTAGACTTAGATATAAAGACAATACGACCGAAGCACAGTTACAAATCAGACTGACCAATTTACAACAACGAAATGCACGAGTACATACGTACAAAGAACAATTGATACATATTATAGAGGGATTGAACAGACTTGGAATAGAAAGCCTAGGACAACAACCCACGGAAGTAGAAAAAAAAGTGATCATTAAAAGAAACAACCAAATTGCGCTTGACGCATTCAAAAAAGGTTTAAACGACCATTTGAAAACCACAATATATGCTGCACGACCTAAAGACTTGTTGGAAGCAACAGAATTGGCTATCGAACTTGAAAACGAGTCAATGACTTCTCCAAATGCAATTATGCATTTTCAGCGAAATGTCAATACCCCATACAATTACAGACAAAACACACAACGCAATTTTAACAACAGATACAATGAATCCACTCAAAACACTCGCACTTTTAACCAAAACAGAAATAACACTAACAGATATAATAACAACAATAGAACCCAAAATCACAACAACAGTTTCAACCGAAACCAAAACAACAACAACAGTTTCAACAGAAACCAAAACCAATACAACAACAACAGTTTCAACAGAAACCAAAACAACAACAGTTTTAACAGAAACCAAAACAGAAACAACAACAACTACAGAAACAGATACAACAACAACAACACAAATCGAAATGTAAGAATCATAAACAATGAAGGAAACGATCAGGGCTCGGAAAACAAAGTTATTCCGGACAGCCAAAACTAAAAAATTATAAAATCTCGGATAACAATTCCAATTTCATAAAAATTAAGTACAAAAACAACTTTATGACTTTTTCAATCGACACTGGCGCAGACATTTCACTCTGTAAAATTAATAAACATGTAGATTTTTATAATCCAGATGAAAAAATGCAAATTAACGGGCATTACAAACGAAGAAATTTTTTCACTAGGTAGCATAAGCCTTACACTCAATTTTGGGGAGGAATCCAGCAAACATGAGTTTCAACTGGTAAATTCGAAATTTCCAATTGAAACTGATGGTATATTAGGTAGAGACTTTTTGAAGAAATTTCTTTGCAAAATAGATTACGAAACTTTTACAATTTCAGTGTTGATAAACGAATCACTAATCATTTTACCTATGCATTCAAAATCCTTTAATACAATGACAATAAAAGTTCCACCAAGAACTGAAATCGTACAACCAATTCGTATCAAACTAACAGAAGATACAGTTATTCTAAATAAAGAAATACAAGAAGGCATTTTTTTGAGTAATTCAATAGCACCAAAAAACGGCATGACACATAAAAATTTTAAACTCAACGGATAAGGAAACTGCTTCTTTAAACAATTATGACATTTTGATCTACGACAATACAAAACCAAAACACTCGCAAAAACGATTGAATAAGATTTTAGAAACATTAAACATACAGTGTAATGACACAAAAATTAAAAACGATTTGATAAACATTTTTCAAAAATACCAAAACGTATTCCACTTGGATAACGAACCCTTGACAACAAATAATTTTTACACTCAAAACATACCCTACGGCAAATTTGGAGTCAATTACCCAAAAAAGACCGGTTCTGGGACCGGTGAAAAGAGGACTTGTACAGAGCCATGCACAATAGTCTGCAAGCGGTGGCAGTTCGGCCCGAGCTCAACTGTTTCTGTCGATTTTTTTCGGGTTTAAAAACGAATTCCAATTATATCACGGACTGCCACACAGCAAATACAGCCAAATGGAGTATCAGTAGCGCCTACACGAACAGTGATCACAATGGCAGCATATGCAAATACGAAAAGCACAACACATAGGATGGCGAAAGCGGGCATTTGACGCAGAGGCGTTCGACGTCGTCTGGAACCAGACTGTATTTGATGGAGAATCGGCGGTTAGCAAAGCGGTGCAGGTGGGAAAACAGCTGATTAATGCATGCGACGCATCGATGCCTCGGCGGGCCAACACAACATCTAGGAGACCCGTTGCCAAGAAATGCCAAGAAATCGCACTTCAAGGAGGCACTCGCAGTACATAGACGAAGCGCTCTACGTGTAGCAAGCGCTTTTAGAACAGTGTCCGACGATGCCATTGGTGTTATTGCTAGTAAATTACCTTTAGATATACACTCACGTGAATTCAAGAGGCTATACAGCAGCGTAGGTGAGAGACCCAACAATGATCGAAAAAAGATGAGCGTCGACGGTCGCTTATGGAGTGGCAAAATCGCTGGGAGCAATCCGAGAAAGGGAGATGGACGTTCAAGTTAATCCCCTGCATCACGGAATGGATCCAACGGAGGCACGGCGATGTGGGTTACTACATGACGCAATTGCTTGGCGGACATGGTTGCTTCAAGTCCTACCTATACAAATTCCACCTGGAGGAGGATCCCTTTTGTCCAAAATGTACAACAGAATATGAAGATGCAAACCACGTGCTTTTCTACTGCAGTCGGTTCGACAACGAGAGAGATGAGCTGGGTAGAGTCTTCGGAAGCCCACCATCTATAATGAATTTCACCTCAGAAATGCTAGACTCCGCCGAAAAGTGGAAAGTAGCATGCTCAATGGCATCGCGTGTACTGATTGCTCTCCGTAATGCGGAAAAGGCACGACGCAGTGTACAACGGCGGCAGCAACGCGTAGCTGGTGGTACGAATGCTAGGCATTAAACAACACGCACAAAACAAGACAGTGTCTTAATACTGACGTTTGAGCGCTAACGCTCGTGACGCCTTCCCGACGTAATACTTAACGGTAGTCCCGGGAGGGAAATCCGTCCAGACGATGATGAGGTTTTAGTGAGTTAGAGTCTCACACAACCCAAAGGCTCTAGACGCTTTCCTCCTCAAAAAAATAAAAAAAAAAGAGGTGAG
The DNA here is from genome assembly GCA_951394025.1 of Heteromyza rotundicornis. Taxonomy (NCBI): domain Eukaryota; kingdom Metazoa; phylum Arthropoda; class Insecta; order Diptera; family Heleomyzidae; genus Heteromyza; species Heteromyza rotundicornis. Next base: position 42,595,264 of record OX596011.1, read on the forward strand.
GGTTTGATGTAGCGCTCATCACTGTCGTTGACTTATCCAATTTATTAGACACAGGTTTCTCCTGGTTGTTCAGGTGAAGAAGGGTATTATGCCGTTTGTGGCACTTGTTACAAGTACCTGATGTACATGCCTTTGCGTTGTGGCCATCTTTAAGACAGTTGACACAGTGTTTGGCCTTCTGAATGCAGTTCAAACGCTGATTTGGTGTCATCTCAAGAAAAGTCTGACACATGAAGAGAGCATGGTTGTGATTGCATACAATGCAATTTGTTCTGGATGAAAATGCAGCGCTGAGTGCGCGATATGATCCATGCTTTCCTTGTTCCACGGTGCCCTTGGTTGCCTTTGGTCCAAGTGCTTCGAGAGATTGAAATCGTAAATTGAGGAATTTAAAAAACTCTTCCAGCGTCGGCAACTGCTTCGGCTCAGTAAGTGATTGTTCCCATAATGTATGCTTAGTTGTTGAACCAGGATATATATTAATATTGCATCCTAGTTATCGGTATTTATTCCCAAATTTTGCAGGCTGAGAATGCATTCTTGGGTGGTGTCATGAAGCACCTTCACTGACGAAGCGCTTTCACCATTAGCTGCTGGTTGTGACAACAGTTTTGCCAATGTAGCATTCACCAGACATCGGGTGTTTTCGTACCGATCGTTGACTACCTTCCATGCTGCATTATAGTTTGATGCAGTTGTAGTGAAATATTTTATGAGGTTTCCAGCTTCGCCAGTGAGGCTTGTTTGCAGACACCACATTTTCTGGCACTCTGGAATCGGTTGATTGTTGATTAGTTCCACAAAAAGGTCATGGAACTGTCGCCACTTTAGATAGCTGCCATCAAATTAAGGCAACTCTATACGAGACAACTTTAGAGTTGAAGTTGTTGCTTCAGCACCTTGTTGTGTGCTGATGCCTGATAGTGCCGGTCTCACCAGTGCCATATCATGGAGTCGCAGAAGGTCATTGTTTATGTCCTCTTCTATTTGGAAGTATGCATCAAATCATACGTGTTTATATCGATGGTATCCAGCGATTCCCAAATGCGTAGGTCCTGTGCCGCTTGCCAATGCTGTCCTATGCTTTTAGCAGGCATAGAATAGTAATTGGACGGATGAGATGTTTCATCACTTAACAGTTTTTTCAACGACCGCATTACTGTTTCGACTATTTTACTTTGCTTCTGGATTCTAGCTAATATTGATGGTGCTGCTTTGTCTGACACCGCTGCTCCAGAAGCTGCCATCGCGGTTGCTGCTTCACTTGTTGATGCCGTGACTTGCGCTTTTTCAGTTGCCGTTTCTTTGACTTGACGATGAATGTCCTTGACGAAGTACATGTGCGACACCTCTGCGCCGTGCCATTGCCGAATTGTATTGTCGAGCTGGTTGAACACTGCCCACAGTTCGTCGAGTTCCTTTGCCTTGGCCTTGTAGAACTCGACGGTCCTCCTGTCCAGCGGCGCCTTCCTGAGGTTGGTAACAAACTTCTGAATCTTCACCGCATTCTCGTCCTGTTGTCGTACTAAATCCTCCATCCCCATGATAGATGCAGATGTCCAATTGTCGGGGTCACCAAAATGTTCAGTCAAACTCCGGTACTTGAACCAGAGTTTGGCGTTTTTGTTTGATTTGCAAAATGTTCAATCAAATTACGGAACATAAACCAGAATTTGACGTTTTTATTTGATTTGCAAAATGTTCAATAAAATTCCGGCACATAAACCAGAATTTGATGTTTTAAATGGTTTATTCTTTGAAATTCCAAATTCCGGCACATAAACCAGAATTTGGAGCTTATCGGATTCGGTATTGATAACACCTTGAATTATAATTAATAACTGGTTTTTTATTATTCTAATTTCCCTATTTATAACAGATTTTACCTTTACCGATGTGCAGCGAAAGTCACTAGCAAGAAAGGCACAAAATGCTTAGTTGCATATTGCCTTCAAGTGCACTGACACTTTGTATCACCTTGAGTGGTGGTATCATGTGTCCGTCACTTGAACTGCAAAAAACGCCTAAAGCCAGGCAGCCAGAATGCTTAGCTGCAATTCGGTATTTTGTGAAAATATAACAAACTTAACAAAAAATATAAATGAAATCAGGGACTCCCAAACAGGTATAGATTTTTGGAAGTCTTTCGATCTTTTACCAACGTGTTTAATAAATGAAATTGATATGTGCAGTGATGATGCAAATTCACATGTTTTGTCTGTAATCCAAAAACAGCAGCTTAAAGTTGTTGTTGATTTATTTCACTCTTTCGTCAAGGAAGGCCTTAGAAAAACAAATACAATCTCACACGTTATCGATGTTGGTGATTCCAAACCGATGAAACAACGCCATTTTCCAGTTTCCCCAGCGATAAAAAAATTAATTTATACCGAAATCGACAGAATGTTAGAAATGGATGTTATTAAAGAGTCAGATTCAGCCTGGTCTTCACCAACAGTTCTTGTACGCAAGCCAAATAAAGTGCGACTGTGTCTCGATAGTCGTAAGGTAAATGCAGTTACAGTGAAAGATGCATATCCTTTGCCAAATATCGATGGCATTTTGAGCAGGCTCCCTAAGGCTGAGTTCATTTTGAGCTTAGATCTGGCAAATTCCCTTGGATGCTGCATCCAGGGATAAAACTGCTTTTACTGTAAACGACAGGCCGTTGTACCAGTATAAGGTAATGCCATTTGGTTTGTGTAACGCGCCGCAAACGATGTCGAGACTCATGGATAAAGTAGTTCCACCACATCTCCGATCTGAAGTATTTATATATCTGGATGACTTACTAATAATTTCTGATAGTTTTCAAAAACATTTAAACGTTCTTCGCGAAATTGCTCATCAACTACGTTGCTCCGGACTAACAAAAAGTAAATTTTGTCTTCGTCAAGTCCGTGGTAGGGGATGGGAATATTCGTACAGATCCGGATAAAGTTTCAGCCATTTCAGATTTTCCGACTCCGCGATCTGTAAGACCGCTCTGACGATTTTTAGGTATGTCAGGAAAATTCATTAAAAATTATGCTTCCGTTACGACTCCATTAACAGATTTGTTGAAAGGAAATCGAAAATTCGCTTGGAATGAGCAAGCACAAAAATCTTTTGATGAGTTAAAAACCATTTTGAGTTCAGCTCCTGTGTTACACAGTCCAAATTTTTCGCAACCATTTTATATTCATTGCGATGTGAGTAAAACAGGATTAGGAGGTGTTTTGGTTCAGAAAAATTAGGATGGAGAAGAATTTCCTGTCGCATTCATGTCCAAAAAACTGAACCAAGCACAACGTAATTATTCTGTTACAGAACAGGAGTGCTTAGCAGCGTTGCTTAGTATTCAAAAGTTAGACTTTCAAGGGTAAACACCGAAGATTTGTCCGCTTTGAATAATGACAGTGGGGTTTTCGTTGATTTAAATTCAACACATTTCCAAACTAAAGAGTACAACGAACTCATTAAAAATGTACAACAAAATGAAGGTGTAGTGTATACATACAAGTCTACATTACCTACCCCTGCATTTCATTAGTACAAATGCACCGACAATGTATCGACATGCTAGCGCTGCACTTTTGAGTACGCTGACCCAATATACACAAATGGTTCTGGACGTTGTCAACAACAATTGAGTGTATATTGAAATGTACTCAATTTCGGTGACCGTCCTTCGACACCATTCGTCAAGACCAAATTAGCGTACTCAGGGCAACGGGTGCAAATGAAATGCAGAGCATAAGTATATTATATTATTGTAGTGTAAGTAAGTAGGATAGATTAAGAACTAATGTATAACAGTTATAAGTAAAGATATAAAAGAGCCGCGTTGGCCACTAATAAAACCAGATTGAATTGGAACTCTGTTCTTCTACCTTCTCATTTAATTGTGGTGCCTAGCGCCAATCCTTCACAGCTTGAAGAAGCTTAAATCTTTCAAAACACCAACACATTTCCCTACAAAGGTAAATTTCCAGATCTTAGGGAAATTATGGATACCAAACAGTATGGTGCCTGAAATCCTCGCAAAAGCACATGACGACCATTTATCGTCACATGGTGGAATCAATAAAACTTTGGAAAGAATTCGCCGGTTTTATTTTTGGCCAGATTTGGTGAACGATGTCAAAAGGTATATAAATGCATGCGAAGTTTGTAAATGCACTAAGCATCCAAATCAAGTTTTACGTCCTCCGATGGAAAAAACAACATCAACACAAAGATTTTTCCAGAAATTATATGTAGACTTTTTAGGGCCGTATCCTCGTTCTCGTTCAGGACATATCGAAATTTTTATAATTTGAGGTCATTTTTCTAAATTTCCTTTTCTCAAAGCAGTAAAAAAATTTACATCTGATGTAGTCCTTAAATATCTCGAAGAAGAAATTTTCCATACGTATGGAGTTCCTGAGATCATTGTCTCTGACAATGGCTCTCAATTCAAATCAAATTCATACAATAATCTTTTGAAACGTTATGATGTCAAACATGTGTATACACTCAGGGAAAAAAAACATAGTAAAATTAAGTACGATCGTATTTACTCCTTCATTTTTTCAACTTAATGAAAACAACTTTGAAATAAAGTGGAAAAAAGTTAAAATAACTATTTTCAACTTTGAAACAAAGTTGCAAAGTTGAAATAAAGGGAAAAAAACTTAAAATAACTATTGTCAACTTTTAAACAAAGTTGCACGGTTTTAAATCAAAGTGTGGCAAACTTGATTTAAGGTTGCTACAAAGTTAAGTGTAATTTAATGTTGCAAAAATCTCAAAACAATTATGTTTCTACTTGAATTGAAAAATTTTCAGCTATTAACTGTAAAAACTTTCTATAGTACCATCAAATGCTGGTATTTGTGTCATTTTGCGGGAAATTTAAATTCAGTTGAAAAAAGTTTTGCAATGGAGCACATGTCAATATTTGAAGGAGTTTTGTGCACCAATATTGGTGAAATTGTGCAAAATCAGAGTGATCCGGATGGGGATACCAAACTCTATGCATTAATGGCAAAATTCGATCTGGAATCTGTTTTGCCATACCTAAAGGGTAAGTAATTTTTTGATATTCTTTTAATAAATTACTAATTGAACTACATATGTCTTAGAAGCAAAAATTAATTATAGAAGCCTACAATATTTGAAAAAAGAGGATCTGGCTGAAGCGATTCCGCCCCTTGGCTTCAGAGCGGAGTTTCGCGAAAAGATATTTGCATGGAAAAAAGAAGAGGTAAGTTAGATATTAAACATACATATATATCACTCACCTACAAACAATAACAATACTATTATTTATAATATTACAACAACTACAATTTGTCCAAATCCATTTCATCCAATCCTTGAAATATACAACAAATACAACAGTACAAAAACCGAATCCCCTTAATCCATTCCATAAAAAATACAACACTGCATCTCAACCATTTTGTTTCATGGCAACACATCACTATCACTCGCGCTTTTTTCAATTTCAATTTGACGTTCGCTTTTCTTTTTAATTTGCATTTCGGTGCCAAATAAAAGTGCGGCTTTACAAATAGTTTTACATATTTAATGTGTCTGTGGAATTGCAAGGCTGTCCTGTGCAAAAAGAAAACGTCAAAACAGTGGCAAATTTAGCCGGTCAGCAAAAGCCGAGCGGACCGTTAATAACTGTGTAGCAAAACCTACAAAAAGTAATAATTTTCTCTATTGTCTACAAATAGTAATAACTGTCTATATTGTCTACAAAATAATTTGGTGTTATTGTTATTTCCGAAAAAATAAGTGAAATAAATTATCTTCGAAATGTTAGAGTGCTATTCACCCTAACCTAGTTTTCTGGCCCGGGGATGTGACTTTTCGCGGAGATAGCTATGCGGCCAAATTCAAAGGTCGGAAGACATTGTTTGGTTAATGTGATCTTTGTTTCAATATTTTCGGCAAGTCGCGAATGTTTAACAAATTAAAATTGCAAATGTTTAACGAATTAAAAGGCGCTTGCATGCGACCACCAATCGCGGAGATTGTGGCACGTCCCAAATTAGCGGCCGGAAGAAATTGTGTGGTTCACGTGAGCTTTGTTTCAATATTTTCAACATTTCGAGCTCGTTTAATGCTTCCGAAAAACTCTGAGCCAGGCATCCGTGCACCGTTAGTAAGGTCTGGTCAAAATCGGCTGTCGGACGAGTTTTGACTGTCTACACGAACTTTGTCGTTTTATGCGTTCAAAATAGTCTCCAAAACATATAAATATGTAATACTTCTATATTCACCAACAACAAAGAATAGGAGTGTTATATATATGCACCAAAACCAAGTTAGTGGTATTTTTGAAAAAATATTATGGCTTCTAGAAGTCAAAATCAAAGTATGCAAAATGGAAAAAGAGAAATTAAAAAACTTGTTTTTCATTTTCTACAGTTTTGAAAAAGTTGGCATTGTGCTTCAAGGTATTGATATACAGAAATATTGAATTGTAATGAGATTACAAATACACTCAAATATAAAGCTAAGATCCAACAACTATCGCATAGCGCGAAATTATATACAATTTTAAAAAACCAAGTAAACCAATCGTTCAATCTGCCACTCAAGCACCAACTGAAGGGTCGGAAGAGGTTGTCACATTGCACGTTGCGGCAATCGTGCGACATTAGTTTTAGATAACAAAAAGTAAAATTTTCAGTTAAATTGTATGTATACTTTTAGTTTGGAATTGACGAAGAGGTCCATTCAAGGAGAGACGAAGATCTGGAGAATCCGGAGACACCATCTGCATCGACGGAAAATTCTACGCGACATTTCAAGCGACGTCGTCTCAATAAGGTATTTTATAATAAAGTCGAATTTACGTATATAAGCGGTCAAAAGCAGTAATCATTGAGAGTTAGAGTGAATATCTCAAAACTGTGTTCATCAACTCAAGTGATTATTACTTCTGACCATAGATAAAGTACTAAAAATGTTTATTTCATTTAGGATTTAAAACAAATATTGAATGAGACACCAAAAGGCAAGGTCCTCCTAGAATGTTATGAGCAGAACCTCAACTTTGGTAATTCGGAGCGCGATGAATTAATTCGGATTATAATAGAGGAAGCCATGTGTAATGACATAATTCTAAAACCAAACGATTTTCCCTCTTTGTTGGAGGAAATTTTTTCCATTTTTCCAAACGAAAAAGATGTGCATGTAAGTTTATTTAAACAGAGTTTCCGGCATTAGAGAGATAACAATGAATACATTTTAATATTTTTTTTAAACGGTTGATATTTAACCCGTGTAATAATTTAATAATACAAATTTTATAGGAATACTATTTTATTCCACGGGATAAAAAAAAAAATCCAAGTGGAAAGCTATATGCAAAATATAACAACAGTAGATGCAAGAAAAAGAAGCAAAGCAAAGAAACGATCAATCCAGCACCAACTACTTCTGCACTGAGCCACGAGACTGAAGGAGGAGAATTTGAGGAATTTGATGAGTCAATTTCTGTGGCTCTGAAAACTTCCCTTAGCAGGGATAGTTCAAGCTGGATTGATGTGTGTGAAAAGTGGAGTAAGACTTTCTGCTTGAGGAAGAGGGATTTGCAGCAAATGACGAATTTCAATTTTCTGCAGTCTTGGCCAAAGTTATCGGACTCAAGAGCCCCAGAACTGGTATGAGAGATTTTCTTTTAAATATTATTCGCAATACATTTACCTGTTATGTATATTTTAGATAAAAATTGACTTTAGGATTTTGTATCCATCCAAAGTACATTTAATGTATTCCAAGTGGGAACATTTCAAGGAGAAAATTCAAAGATTTTATGAAACTAATCTATACAACGATTTATGCAAACAGCTTTTCTCGATTGCCAAAGCGTCGTCGAATAAAGGTAAGAATACCTGCACTGCATATCGTATTTTGTAACTTGTTATCAGCTTAATTTTTATCCCATGTTAAATAGCCGATATCACTGATACAACAAATTTTTATAGATATGAAATGCACTGTAGTGTTAAATAAGAACACGAATTTTATTTTCATAATAAATTAAATTTTATTATTCTCTTAGATTTACAAGATTACACTTTGACTACTTTGTTGAATGCAGTCCTACCTTCAGTATCAAGATACAAAAATACAGTTGGAAAGTCCAGCAAAAAATTAACGATAATCGATGCTCAAGAGAGTTTTTGTTTACGCTTAATATCAATTAATGACTATGAGAAGCAAATTAATGAACTTATAAGCAGATATTATTCAGTAGGGCTTACTATACAGCCATTTCTCATAGTCGAAGGAACATCTGAGGAACAAATAAAGGGATTTTATATATATTTCGATAAGACTTTATACAAATTCAAATCATTCCTAGAAAGCCTCGACTTATGTTTTCAAATTTATCAAGTTCTTTCTTTGAAGTATCCCAAAGCATGTGAAACAACTTGGGTTTTTATACAAAAATATTTCTTTGATATTAATACCAATTTCGATTGCAAATCACCGAATATAACATCGCTTATAAATTTCATGAAGAAAAATTAAACTTGAAAATTTTACAAATTCTATCGTTCCTAAAATGTATATCTGTTTTAAATGTCACAAAAAATTTCCAGATGCTACTATTCTGATTCGTCATTTTAAATTTGATCATTTAATTACCACCAAACTTCTTAAACTTCAGTGCAAACAAGATAGTTGTAACCAAACATTTTCAAATTTTACACATTTTCGATTACATTTGCAGAAGCAACATCACATTAATGAAAGTAGAGATGAGTCTCATCCACTTTTAGATTTTTCTCCTTCAACTTCACATTCAGCTGAAATGAATAATCATTTACAAGTCCTACAAAATTCCACATTGAATTCCACTAACTTACAAACTCCATTTTTAGATTCGACTTCAGTTTTAACTCAAAATTTACAAATATTCCACAGTTTGAAAAAACAAGCTTTGAATTTATCTCTTAGTCTACACAATCAAAATTTCATGCCCAGAAAACAAGTACTCGAAATTCAAAATATGATCTCATCTTTACTTTTAAGTATGTCAACTGCAATAGAAAGTGTTTTAGGTTGTCATGACGTTACTGAAGTTAAAAAAGATTAGATTTTTTGTTAAATTTCTGTAAAAATCCATTTAATGAAATCAAATCTGAATATAGATTAATAAAAATATTAAAAGATTTGCATTTATATGAACATCCAAAATCAGTTGTAATTAGTAAATCAATTACCGAAATAGTTGTTAGTGGCAATCCTACATTAGGTGAAAAATCTTCAAATATTTATATTATGCCGTTGAAATTTCAATTTAAATAAATTTTTCAAATCCCACAACTTTTAGACTCTACATTAGAAAATACCAAAAAATATTTCGAAGACAATATTTTAAAAAATTTTGCAAGTGGAGAAATTTTCAAAATAAAAAAAAAACTCTTTCTGTCAGATTTAGTTATTCCATACATTCTGTATTTTGACGACTTTCAAATTAATAATCCACTCGGTAGTCAAACATATTCAATTTGTGGATGCTATTTCAATTTTCCTACAATGCCCCAATATCTGCTATCAAAATTAGAATACATTTTCCACGGTGCTTTCATTGCAACTAAGGACTTGAAGGAAAATGGGAATAGAAATTCATTTTACCAGCTAGTACAAGAAATGATAGCACTGGAGGAAGGTGTAGACATTGAGACCCCAACTGAAAAACGTAAAATTCATTTTGTTTTGGGTTTAGTAGTTGGAGACAATTTAGCAGTAAATAGGGTGTTAGGTTTTGTTCAGTCATTCAATTCAAAAAGATATTGTCGTGTTTGCACTAGAACGAAGGATCAAATGAAAAATGATGCATCAGAAATTTTCGACTTTTTAAGAAACAGAAATAATTATCACAACGACTTATTGGAAAATAACTTTCAAGAAACAGGAATAAAAACTAGTTGTGTTTTTGATAATTTAAGTAGTTTTCATGTTACAGAAAATTTTAGTTTTGACTTAATGCACGACGTTTTTGAGGGAATTTGCGTGTATGATGTATGCAATATATTGTTAGCATTAATCGAAGAAAAAGTTGTTAAATTTAATGATATTAATTGTAGGAAACAATTATTTCCATTCGGTGAAACAGAAATTGGTAATAAATCACCACCTTTAGATATTGCAAAATTGAAAAAGTTTAACCTAAAAATGACAGCTAGTGAAACTAGATGCTTTGTTCATTTTTTACCTTTAATGATAGGAGATCTAATTCCGCGGGATAATAAGCACTGGAAACTTTTAACAAATTTAATACAAATAATTGGTTCTTTATCACAATATTCCACGGAGGAATTATTTCGTTTGCAAACTCTAATTGAATCGCATCATGTCATGTATACTACACTTTATGGTACCTTGAAACCGAAACATCACTTCCTTGTACACTATTGCACAGCAATTAAAAAATGCGGTCCTCTTAAATACATTTGGGGCATGCGTTTTGAAGCAAAAAACAAAGAAGCTAAAATGTATTTTAATAGCATAAATTCAAGAGTTAATCCACCATATTCGCTAGCAATTAAGTCTGGACTAAAATTTTCGAAATTTTTGTTGAATCATGAATTTTCTATTGAAGCAAATATTATGTTTGATTCTTCTGAAATGTTAGATTTAACGAAAGAAGATTATTTCTCTAAATTGATTGATGTAGATCATATTAATTTGAATAATGCCGAAATTTTAAAAAAAGTTTGTTATAATGGTAGGATTTATAAAAAGAATTATTATTTAACCACAACAGATAACGGATTTGATTTATATAAAATACAAAACTTTTTATATCAAAATAAAATTTTTTATGTATTATGCAATCGAATTTGCCTAAAACAATTCGATCAACATTTTCAGTCCTACGAAGTTGGTATTAAAATTAATAATATTTCCATTAAAAACATTACAGAATTTGAAAGCCCACCATTGCACTTATACTCCCTAAATGATGGCAAGACATATGTTAGACCTAAGTTTATATAAAAATGAGTTATTATCTTATAATAAATATACACGAAAATCAAATATGCATATGTTTTCCTTTTCTTTATATACGTGAAGATAGTGCAAATAAATATTTTAAATAAATGAGTGCAACTTTAAAATAACTATGTTTCAAACTTAATATAAATTGGAAAAACTTATATTAAGATTGAACTTTTTTTGAAGTAAGTATGAATTACTTGAAATTAACTATGTTTCAAACTTAATATAAATTGGAAAAACTTATATTAAGATTGAACTTTTTTGAAGTAAGTTAGAATTACTTGAAATTAACTATGTTTCAAACTTAATATAAATTGGAAAAACTTATATTAAGATTGAACTTTTTTGAAGTAAGTATGAATTACTTGAAATTAACTATGTTTCAAACTTAATATAAATTGGAAAAACTTATATTAAGATTGAACTTTTTTGAAGTAAGTATGAATTACTTGAAATTAACTATGTTTCAAACTTATTATAAATTGGAAAAATTTTGAAATAATCGGAAAACAACTTTAAAATAAGTTTGTTTATTTTTGAATTCAAGATTTAAATTGAAAACAAGTTTGTTCGTAGTTGTTTCTAAAATTTCCGACTTTACCAGACTTTCATTAACGTTTCTACTTGTTTTAAGGTGGTTATTTTTGATTTTAGGTTGTTTTTTCCCTGAGTGTACAGCAGTACATGCGCCACAGGCAAATGCCTCGGAAAGAGTTAATTGTTCTGTAATTTCTGCTATCAAGGCTTGTGTAAAACCGGATCAGAAGGACTGGGATGCGAATCTCAGTAGCATCTGTTGCGCCTTGCGATCAGCAACACACACTGCAATAGGTACTTCGCCCTATTATATGGCTTTTGGTCAAAACATGATTACCAATGGTTACACATACGTTTTGCTTCGTAAATTGGATATGTTAGAAGATAGATTCGAGCGTTTTGATAGAAATGACTCATTTTAAATCATTAGAAACAGAGCAGGTGATGTGATGATACGATCAAGAATAGTGTCATATGATGTTGGTCAGGAAATATATCTAAGAAATTTTAAACAAAGCAATTTTGAAAAGGGATAGAATGCAAAATTGGCTCCGACATTTGTGAAGGCAAGAGTACGAGCTAAAAAGGGAAATTGTTATTATGAACTTGAAGATCTGCAAAGGACGACTCATAGGCACGTATCACGCTAAGGATATTCGACAGTAAATTTAAATTAGATTTTTTTTGGCCATTTCCATTTAATTATTTTGATTATGTCGCTAGCGGTATTAGTTTTGTTCTGCTTCTCACCACAAATCTGATTTTGGTGGGGGGGAATTTGTAATGGCGCTTGTAGCAGCGAAATTTTTTTAAACCTTTTATTTGAATTTGGTTATTTCCGGTATCACGCCATCTATATGTGAATTTAACCTATCTAGTCGCTGTTGGCTGCCGCTGTGTTTAATAAGCGTAAGATTGCTATATGATTTTCAACGGCTATGGCTTAACGAAGTTGGAAAAATTGCGTTAATTTTTCTAATTATGCGAAATCATTTCTAATACCCGAGCCTTTCTTAAATTTCAAGAAAATCATATCGGTCTTTTCTGATCCAGCCGCCGAAATATAAAGTTACATTTTTAAGCGCAAGCGCAACATTTTTTGAAAAGCATGCAAAAAAATACTAGAGTGCTAAATTTGTTTGGGTGATACATATATTCAAGTGAGTGGTTTATTATAATTTTGTAACTTTAATTTAAAAAAAAAACCTTTATTTCTACTTTTTGTTTTAGACACAAAAATTTCCACATACGATTAAATTTCCAACCTAAAATTAGAAAAATCCAAATCTATTATTAAACATATTTGCATGCAGCATTACTTTGCGAGAACTACTCTCAATTTGTTGGATCAAGCTAGTAATATATTCTTGGTGCCATCTCCTCCAAAAGGGTAATTTTTTTTTTTTATATAGTCTCTTTTATCAAATTCATATTTTGATTTATTAATATGCTCATAGATTTGGCACCTTATATTTGTTGCTACAAACGAAAATCGTAAACGAGCGTAAAGGAAAAATGACAAAAGCCAAAGCCTAACTTAACTAAGTACAGTCGCAGATGGACGCAAATTAGTTATCGGAAATTTTCAAGCCGCATGGACGTAGGGAAAAAAACCATCTCGTCGCCCAGTAACTTTTTTTATATGGTCGAAAATTCTTTAAAAAATGTGTTAAAAGTGCAAAGGTTGAAATGTCGTGGTAATAACCATTTAAAAAAAAACCCGCAAGACACAATATTTTGTCAGTACGTGCAAGAAATCTGTAAATTTTAATCTGTGAAAAGAAGAGGAAAAAAAAATAACTTGAATAATAAAAAATAATACATTTAAAAATTTTGTTCCAATTTCATTTTGTTCCGGTCCAATTCCATTTCGTTCCCGACCTAATTTCCAACCCGATGCAAAAAACCGCATCCAAATCGGTTCAGTATTTCTCAAGATAAACGAAAATAATAAAAAATTGGCGACCATTTTGTATGGGAGGTCGGCGTGGCTCTTATCCAATGTGGCCCATTTTCAATACCGTCCAATCATTCCCCAAAATAAGAGGAATCCCAAAATTTGGAGGCGATCGGTTAAGTATTTCTCAAGATAAACGAAAATAATATAAAATTGGCGGCCATTTTGTATGGGAGGTAGGCTCTTATCCGATGTTGTCCATTTTCAATACCATCCGATCATTCGCCAAAAAAAGAGGAATCCCAAAATTTGGAGTCGATAGCTGAAAAGCTAAGACAGTTATCGTGCGAAATGACAGACAGACGGACATGGACTAATGGACTCAGGAGGTGGTGCTGGTCAAGAATATATATACTTTTCCATAACGGACACACCTTCTTATGGGAGTTACAAACGGTGTGACAAAAACAATAAAATATTCTTAGTGGTTTCAAAGCGAATTCCTTAACATGGTGTTAGCATGTTATTTTAGCAACTTCGTCTTAGTAAATTTTCTTACAGCCTAATTTTTCGACGTGAATCTTCATGGGAGAGCACGTCTACGAATGATCTTTACAATTTGTAAGTCATACTTGTTAATCTCTCGCTTGCAAATATAACCAAACGAATTTAGGTTACCATCTCACACTTTTGGTCGCTACCTAAATTATAAATACGCTTTGATTTTATAATTTACTAGCAGGGCCCGGTCCGCCTTGCTGGCCCTAAAAACATTGTTTTTGCCTTTGGTCATAATAAATGAATGAAAACAATTATCAAATATTTTTATTGAAAGCCCAAGTGTAGCATTTTGAAATATTGAATTGTAAGAAAAGTACCACGCCCCGCTGTCCAATTCCGACCTTATGTAACATTGAACTTAGAATTGAAAGCATATAACCATGTCCCATTGAAAAATGTTCATTGGGAGCCCAAGTATAACATTTTATAAAATATTGAATTATATGGGAAGTGCCACGCCCCGCTGTTCAATTCCAATATGTTGCATCGAAGGCATATAACCATTTCCCGTTTAAGAATATTCAATGGGAGCCCAAGAATGGCACTTTGAAGTATTGAATTGTATGGGCGGTGCCACGCCCCTTTGTCCAATTACGCCGATATGTCGCATTTAGCTTAGAGTTGAAAACATGAAACCATTTGCCAAATTTTGTTGGAAAACATTAAATGAGAGGCCAGTTACAGCAATTTGAAATATTGGTTTGTATGGGCGGTCCCACGCCCCTTTGCCTTATTACGCCGATATGTAGCATTTAGCTTAGAGTTGAAACCATGAAACCATTTGCTAAATTTTGTTGGAAAACATTAAATGAGAGGCCAGTTACAGCAATTGGAAATATTGGTTTGTATGGGCGGTGCCACGCCCCATTGTCTAATCCCGGTCTTATAGTATGTTCATGGCAAATTTCTTGTGATCAAAAACGTCTGAGATATAGCAGTTTTTACTAACTTGTGGGCGGTAAAAGTGGGCGTGTCAAAAGCTATCTTATGTCACGACTCACGACCCCTAGAACACATATATAAATTTTGGTGAGAATCGGTGCTGTAGTTTTCGCGTCTACTGGTGACAAACATACAAGTCTCTTTTATATATATAGATTTTGCACAAAAATGTGTGTTGGTTCTGTAACGACCCAAAAATGTTGGTGTCGTCACAACGCTGACGCTAGCGTAATATTTTAGTTTTCTTTTATTATCTTTTCCTTTATTTTTTTTATCGATCAAGGGGTACACGGCTACCCAGCTTTCAACAATCGAAAGTGGCTTTAACACCAACGCGCGACATGGATAAAAGGACTATGAGCGGAAAAGAGACGACGATAGAAATATGAAGATAGCGACTATGCGGCAACATTTCACCGCATCAAACTACAGAGAATATGGCTACAATACACCAACGATTGGTGATTCCAAACGACTATAAAAGGGCAGCGCACCCCTGATTCGGTCTCTTTTTGGAATTCCGAATCAGGTAAGTCTGAGCTAATTAGTGAGTAGAAGTAGTAATCTGGAGGGAATAATGGTAAGGTCATTTTAGTGCACCATTACGCGTATCAACTACTGACCATGGCATTATTTCAGATAGGGAAATAGAGAGGGATATTGGTAAGCTCATTTTAGTGCACCATTACGCGTATCAACTACTGACCATGGCAATATTCCACCTGAAAAGGATATATAACTAAACAGAAATATAGGGAACAGAGGGGGATATTGGCAAGGTCATTTTATTGCACCATTACGCGTATCAACTACTGACCATGGCAATATTCTACCTGAAAAGGAATATACAAATAAACAGAAATATAGGGAACTAGAAGGGAATATTGGTAAGGTCATTTTAGTGCACCATCACGCGTATCAACTACTGGCCATGGCAATATCTTCTCTCAGTTAACTAAAAAAAGAAATTGATTTTTGAATGTACATTAAATAATGATTGACGATTGGTTCCAGGAAATTGATAAAATAATTAATTAACCATTTTATTCCAGGAAATTGATAAATATTTAATAATTTGATTAAAGGAAATTTGTAAAGAAATAATAAATTGAATTATAGGAAATTTAGGATTTTGTATAAAAAGGTATTAAAGCTCTTTTTGGAATTCCGAACCAGAAATTCTATCGAGAAAGTCCGATTTGGAAGTTATATCTTTCAGGCGTAGCAGCAAGGTAGCGGCGAAGTAGAGAGCAAGTGAACCAGCAGGGTGACAACGCACCGAAGTCGAAAGTCACATCGAAGTCAAGTCAACGAAATCAATATTCGCCGAGTACAGTCCGGTAGTCCCCTTTAAGTCATAGTTTAGCGACACGTCGAATCACGGGGAAAGTAGTACAGTATCCCGTTTCCTGATCTGCGAGTGTCCAACACGAGTCCCACGTTTAAGTTGAATCGAGTCCACGGAAAGCGGTTGAAGAGTGCCCGCTGGTGGTCTGCGATTTCCTGAAGTCCACGTTTAAGTTGAATCGAGCCACCGGAAAGCGGTTGAAGAGTGCCCGCTGGTGGTCTGCGATTTCCTGAAGTTTATGTCATCGCAACGCTTAAGTTCGCCTGCTGTTCATGCTCTGCTACACCCACATTTACGCCTTGCTACGCCTGTGTTGTATTAGCCTCGCCCACGCCTATTTCTACGCATCAAGAACGCGCATTACGTATATCTACGCGCCAACGACGCGCATCACGCATATCTACGCGCCCACAACGCGCATCACGCACATCTACGCGTCAAGAACGCGCATCACGCTTTCGACGCACACGCAAACACGCGTCATACTTGCGTCAATCGCGCGTATTCTTGTAACGATTACGCCTACGACAACAAAACGTCTACGCATCACGCAAGCGCCCACTGACAGATCGTTTCATCACAGCCAAGTCCAAAGCTCCATCTTCTCTGAGTGCTATCCACATCCTCCAAGTCAGCGACCTCGCCGAGAAGCTACATAGTCAATCATCGACGACCAGACGCCGCTGTTATCGAATAAAAATTCTGTTTTAATACAAAATCTCTGCAAATTACAAATTTTCAGTGTACGAAGCCCTGGACAATGTCCAGTGGACATCCGACGAGTTCATACCCCAGCAATTTGCGACGTTACAGTTCTTTGTATTGATTAAATTTAACGGTGAAAAATGGGAAGTGATTAATTGACTGAAAATGCTAAGAATGAAAATTAAATATGTTTTAAATAATTTTGATGAAAAAAAATATTCGTTTTGAATTCAACTGGGAATAAATAAAATATTTTGATTTAAATATATTTTTCTTAAAATTAACTTAATATATAAATAATGAATTGTGAAGCTGATTATTATTAGTTTATTTTGTTTTGAATTATTTCAACCTTTCTTGAGTTGATGTACTCAAGTATAGGTATAAATTTTCTAATGAATTTATTTTGGTTTTTCTTTTTAATAAATTTATCGCTATAATAATGTCAGGATAAAATAATATTTGGTTTTGATTTCGACAATGTCGGTTAGGTGCTCATGTTGACAAGTGTATAAGGGATCATTCATTAATAGATTTCATGGATTATTTTTAAATGGTTATGGTTGGGTGGGCTAAGGCTAAGATTGTTGTACAACCTATGCACAATTAGTCGTTCTTTTCCATAAGCATTCTTATTCCTGAGTTATTCTATATTCTTTTTGTTCTTGTCCGATATATCATGGTATTTTGTCCTTTCTCTCCTCTATCCTCTACCGCACGCGATATATGTACTATGTCTGAACAGTACGAACTTGGTAGTGCAGCTTCTCAACAGGATGTACGGAAACAAGACTCCACCCCACCGACGAGCAAAAGTTGAAGCCAGCGCGTGCATCCGTTTCCGCTACACACATATCGACTGCTTAACATCTTCTTCGTATACTACAAGTTCAAGAAATAGGTTCCTTCGATTGTCAATTTTGAATTAAATTGATGAAGGACGTGGAGCTATTTAGGTTGTTCATTACAACAGTGAGTGTTGTTCCGATACTATTACTCACAAGTACATACTCGATACTTTTATTTTTTTTCTGGGTATTTTTTCCTCGATACCTCTAGCAAGTATTTTACTTGGTATCGATCAAATATTTGGTATCGATATCTTTATTTTTGCTTCAAGGGGTTCGGTCGAACCGAAGATAATTATTTTACTTGTTTTTTATAAAATACGATTTTTTTTATCAAAAACAATACAAAAAAACATTTTTCAAAAAAATATCAAAAAAAAGTTTAATAAAAATGATTTTTCAAAAAATATACAAGATTTTAAATCTTTTTAAGAAAAAGTACTCGATACCAAATACTCTATACTTTTATTCGATATTTTTCAAGTATCGAATTTTCCATTCGTACTTGTATCGATGAATAAAAGCATCAATACTTTAGTGGTATCGGGCCAACACTACGTACAGTGATTATTAAGTCTTTAGACTTGCAGTTGTCTGTGGACAGTGTGATCTGTGGAAAGGAAGTGCTAAAGGGTGTGTTCGTTGCGAACGCAATATTACCTGCCGAGGGTTTTAAACATGTGCGTTTCTTAAACACAAGGGACACAGCTGTAACAATACAAAATTAAAATTTAGGTATCCAGCCATTAAAAAATTACAGGGTTTTACCATTTGGTACAATAAAAAGGACAAAGGAGGTTTATAAAAGATTTTGCGGATTTTGCAGATTTTGTGTCTATTGAAATTGTTTCAAGCGACGTACTCAGTGTATCTATTATCACAAATTTGTCCTTAGTGTACCTCGTAATCTTGACTCTGTGACATGTTTGACAGTTGTTTATGAACGCTTTTACCATCTTTTTCGTTTCTTTCCAAAAGTACTTTTGTTTTAACAATGTCCTCCTAACTTCGAGCTATGATAATCAATTAACTTGTTCATGTTTTCTTCAATCGAAATCGAAACGTCAGTTCAATCGGTTGAGCGAATAAAAATCTGCTGTCATGAAACCAATTTTTTATATCGGAAGTTCTACTCTAAAAATATTGAAACAGCCCCGAGGCTTCGTGCGATAGTACAGTGACGCGTTTGCATAGGGCTCGCGATCACTTGCTTGGACACTTTTGTGAAATTTAAAAACAAAACGAAAATGTTTGCCAAATAAAATCACAATTCGAATTCGCTTCATCAACAAAAACTTTATCCCGCGCAACATATCTGCTAAAACATTACACATTCTTTAGAAACAAAATATAATCAGCTGATCCACTGACAGCAAAGTCAACACAGCGTTGACGTTAAAATTTCCCTCGGAAAAAAATATCACACGAAATGCACGAAATGGTACAGCTCATCAGCAGCTGCAACTACAACAACAACTTTTGCAACCCCTGCAGCAAAAGCTTCCACACCAAGACAGTGCGCAGCAGCAGCTTCCGCAACAACAACAAAAACTTATTCAAATTCCCTCGCCAGATATACAGTGGAGTTCCCATAGGGATACTGCACACGCAAACACAGGTAACTCTGTATCGTCAATTTCTTTGGTCGATACCCCTAGCAAATATATTGAAATCCCCGTAGGCCTTACCCCCATTCCTGACTCAAGTGAGACGAATAGCGGATTTTCAGAAATCGCTAATAACAAAGGTCGCAACTCGCTCCATTATTACAGGTCAAAAGAGCAAAATGCCGACAGTGCAGACAGGAATCAACATTTACTTCGCAAAGCGAGTACTATCGTCCCCCACTAATGGGAATAGG
Organism: Heteromyza rotundicornis; assembly: GCA_951394025.1. Classification (NCBI taxonomy): domain Eukaryota; kingdom Metazoa; phylum Arthropoda; class Insecta; order Diptera; family Heleomyzidae; genus Heteromyza; species Heteromyza rotundicornis. Next base: position 42,614,958 of record OX596011.1, read on the forward strand.
CATTCCGCAAAAATTCAAAAGACGAATCCCGTTAAACCATCTCTCGAGCTTGGGCAAAATCGATATGCGATTCTTGATGAAGAAAATGATTCGGATCCCAAGCCGAAATCGCAAAAACCTCCACCTATCTACCTGCGTGAGCGAAACTCTAATTCGCTCATCAAAGATATAACTCAAAATATTGGTCCTAATAATTTCTACGTGATTTCAGGTGATTCTCAGGTGACAAGTACACGAAACAAAAATCCAAATTTACAGCGAATCCAATTATAGAAAAATTGTCAATCTCTTTGATAAACTCAAAAAGAGCTACTACACCTACCAGCTCAAAAGTTCCAAAGGCCTCTCAGTCGTACTGAAAGGTATCGAGCCTTTCGTAGAATGCGACGAAATCAAAACTGCACTAAGCGATGAAGGCACAACCCCTTTTTTGTGTGGAACAAGAGTTCGGCTCAAAATTGCTCAAAAAAGGTGAACCCCACCCGATATACTCTCTCAGATATCTGCTACATCGCAAAATTACAATTGAAGTGCCCCACAAGCGCAGTGGACCGATTCAGTGTCATAACTGCCAAGAATACGGCCACACAAAGTCTTACTGCACTCTTCCCAGCGTGTGCGTAATTTGTGGAGACCTGCACGAAACAGGTTCGTGCACAAAAACAAAAGAGGATTCCACTATTAAAAAATGCAGTAATTGCGGTGGCAATCACGCTGCTAACTATAGAGGCTGTGCAGTCTATCAAAGCTTCATAAAAAAGACGGAAAATGTGACACAAAAACATGAAACATGGAAAACCCAAAAATTTCCTCCGCTATCCGCTGCACAATCCTTCGCAAACCCACTTACAAAACAAGGCGTTTCGTACGCCAGTGTCTTAAAATGCGGTCACTCTGCCACTGTGCACGCGCAACCTGCTCCTCCTAGTAGTAGCCTTGAACAAACTCTACAAATATTCATGCAAAATATGTCCCAGTTTATGTCTGGTATGCAAAATATGATGCAGGAAATGATAAAGAATCAAAGTCTTTTACTACAACATCTCATGTCTAAGCCATGAATGGTTTAAAAATAGCATTCTGGAATGCAAACGGCCTGTGTCATCACAAACTAGAACTTCTCGAGTTCTTGAAAGAGTCCAGCATAGACGTTATGCTAATTTCTGAAACACACTTCACTGAAAAACACTTTTTCAATTTACCAGGATACAGACTCTATGACACCGCCATTCTCATTAAAAGTCGTATAAAACATTACGCTCTCCAGAATTATTGCACAGAATATATTCAAGCGACAAGTGTTTCTCTCGATGAATACTAACATTAACAGCTATATACTGCCGCCCAGACACAAAATATCTGAGCAACAATTCCAGACTTTTTTTCCATTCTCTTGGACAAAAGTATCTCGTTGCCGGCGATTTCAACGCCAAACATACATATTGGGGTTCTCGCCTTATATCGCCAAAGGGCAGGCTCCTGTTGAACACTGTCAACAGACTCGGTCTTGACGTGATCTCTTCTGGCACGCCAACTTACTGGCCAACTGACAGTCGCAAAACCCCCGATGTCATCGACTTTGCAGTCTTCAAAACTGTAAAAAGGAGCCAATTGTTTATTGAATCCTCTCTAGATCTCTCATCAGACCATACGCCTACTATTATCACAATAAAGTATGCGCCAAGTTCTGAGACCAATCCACCAGATAAACTGACCAGCAAACTCAAAAACTGTCTCAAATATCGAAAGTATATAAGCTCCCACATTATCCCTAATGTGTCACTAAAAACGAAAGTTGAAATACACACAGCTGTTAGTAATTTCACACTCTTGCTTTCCCAAGCAGCTGCAGCTGCCACTCGCGCCCAAATCCCAAAAAGCTCAACTCTCAGCTATGCAAAGTGTACTCCAAAGGACATAGAGCCATTTATAAAAAATAAAAGGAAAATACGTCGCGATTGGCAAAACAACCGATCCCCAAATCTGAAAAAACAGCTTAATGATGTCTCTCGAATTCTAAAAAAGCAGCTTGAGAGGAAATCCGAAAGAGAATTCCCGCTATTTGGAAACTGGGCCAGAAGCGATGCAGAAATGGGTGCAGCTTTTGCCAACCACCTAAAAACCGTGTTCACCCCGAACACGACAGCTGGTGATATCCCAATACCAACATTAATCCCACATAATACATCTTGTACAATCGCGATTAAAAAAAACGAACAAAAGCTTGTACCCGAAAAAAGCACCAGGACCGGACTTGATAACGCCAACAATGATAAAAGAACTGCCAACAGTTGCTATAACCCACTTATTGCACATATTTAACGCGATTCTCAGAACATGTCACTACCCAGATGATTGGAAACTATCTCAAGTTACAATGATTCCCAAACCTGGAAAATATCCCAGTAATGTGACGTCATACCGGCCTATAAGTTTGCTCTCTGTAATATCGAAACTCTTCGAAAAACTTTTAATAAAATTGATTCTACCGAAAATACTGGGCTCTTTCGAAAATAAACAGTATTGCTCCGCTGTTTTCCTTACCCAGGCCTTCGATAAAGTCTGGCACGAAGGACTTATTTACAAACTACAACATATTCTTCCCGCTAATATGCACTGTCTACTAAAAAACTACCTCACGAGTAGAAAATTTGTAGTAAAATACAAAAGCTTTGTATCCCGAAATTACGAAATACTGGCCGGAGTACCACAAGGCAGTGTCCTCGCGCCCCTGCTAAATATTCTCTATACTGCAGATATGCTTAAAAGTGATGGATCTCTCATATAGACTTTTGCTGATGACACTGCTATCATGTGCTCTCACTCAAACCCTGACATGGCATCTCTATACGTGCAAAAACACTTGGACACTCTAAGTAATTGGCTACATCGATGGAAAATCAAGGTCAATGAATCCAAAAGCTGTCACTTAACCTTCACTCTAAGAAGGGGCACGTGTACTGCTCTGAATATAAACGGCCAAGTCGTCCCTGAAAGTTCCGAAACCAAGTATCTTGGAATGCATCTCGATCGCCGACTCACATGGCATAAACATATTGAATCCAAAATCACTCAGATCAATCAGAGTCCAATCTAAAATCCTGAGACAAATTGCCAGAGCCCCTTGGTATATAAAACGTACTAACATCCACAGAGACCTGAATATACCTGCAGTAAAAGACGAAATTCCGAAACTTACCTCGAAGTACAAGCAGAAGCTCATGTTTCACCCAAACATTCTAGCTAGAAATTTATTGAGACCTCTGAATCCCTCAAGCCTCAAACGAAACTAATATATTCCCCATATATTAGTTACGATAACTCCACATTGCCTAAATCAATGGATATAGGGCAAACAGTTTTAATCTGAATATTATAATAATAAGCTGAATTTCTGAATTTTTGAAAAATCATTGTTAGACCTAAGTTATTATGAGGTGATTCAATTGAATAAAATTATTATTTAAAAAAAAAAAAAAAAAAATTTTTTTTTGTCCAAAATTTGTTTTGGAGGCTCATACAAAATTATCTTTAAACATTCATCTTGTTTTCTTCAGCCCTGCAGCTTATTAAAAATACATTTGAACTTATACATGTTCTCCAATTCAAAAATCTTACTATTTCTTACTATCGCTAGCTTTCCGACACCTGCATCGTTCATCCTGAATATTACCTTCTTCAAAAACAATTTTATCTCTGATAACGAATCATCACTAAATTCTACAACTACAGTGTATTCTGCTATTCTTATGGTTGGGTCAACCTTATTATCTACTACTTTTTTGAACCCAAGTTATAACCATTGTTTCTCTATTATGGGCCAATTTCCCCTTGGGACAGTACAGCTCCTAATGCAAAATTCGATGCATCCGTCGTTAAAACAAACGGTCTCGAGAAATCTAGATAACTCAACACTGGTGGTGATACCAACTTCTGCTTCAAAGTATTGAATGCATTTAAACATTCATCTGTCCAGGTAAATAATTGTCTCTTCTTCGTCTGACCTCATCTGCATCCTTTGGTACAGGATATGATTTTATTACTTCATATTTTCCTGTATCTGTACGAACCCCTTCAAAAGTAATCAAGTGACCTAGGTATACTACTTATGGCTTTAAAAAACTCCCTGGATTTAACTTCAAATTGTGTTCTCTCAATCTTTCCAGTACCTTTACTAAATTCTTATTGTGCTCCCTTAAGCTTGAACCAAAAACTATCACATCATCAACATACTAGAACGCAGATGAATTTTTGATTTTATATTGGTTTTTCTAAATAGTTTTAACAATTTAAACATTTTTTTTGGGTTTGGGTAAAATTGTAGCACAGTGGCAACACACTTTTGTTAAAAAATCAAATCGCCGCAGGTTTCTGCGTTAATGGTTACTTTTGCAGACGCTCGAGTAATCGTTTGTATGGAGTTTGGGTAAGGCAGCTTCAGTCAGCTGTTTGCTGCGCAGCGATTTTACGATTTTACGTCTGGACTAATTGGGACTTAAGTATTACTTCAAAATACGCCTGGGATACTTTCAAGCACACATGGTATTATGCGTCTTATTCCAAAAGTGCAATTCATTCAGTAAAACAGGACAAAGGTCAAGAATTTGACAAAAAAAATCTATACTAAACAAATAAATTTGTATTTAAAAAAAAATAATATTGAACGTATAAAAATTAAAATGAAAAACAAATGTTAGTTAGTTGTTTTCGAATTTTTAAGCATAAATAAGTTAAACATTAAATATTAAACTGGCACATCCCAAAAACGAAAAAGTATATAATACCAGATGTAAAGATGTCAAATTCCAAATTGGACAAATGGTATACCGCCGCAATTTTAAGCAGAGTAACTTGGCCGATGGGTATAATGCTAAATTAGCGCCAACTCATATAAAGTGTATTGGGGATGTATCATGCCAAGGAAATGTTTGTAGCGTAATTTGTTTAGTGAAATGATTAATTTTGGGTCTTGCAATATTTAGTTTAGTTTTTTTAGTTCTGGCAATACTAGAGTTAGTTTTGTTATTAGTTATTTAAGAAATTTATTTGGACCTCTTTAATTTTTTTTTTATGCAATTTAAGGTGCAATAATTGGTTTAAGGGTTGTTGAAATTATAATTATTTTTTTTTTTTTATTGTTGCTAGGTTTTAAGTAGTTGAGATATAGATTTTAGGGTGATTATTTTTGAGATTTTGTGTTTTGTTTCGGTAAACGGGGTTTTGTGAAATAAACATAGATTAGGAAATAATCTAGCCCGGCTAAGAGAGCATTAGGGCGTGGGTCGACGCCACACGTGTTTTTGGGGGGGTGAAATGTGATTCTGTTTTTTTTTTTTGTTGTTTTATTTATTTATTTTTGTTAGTTATTTGTATGATTTGTTTTTTTGTTGTTAGGCTACGTTTTATTTTTTTTTTTCTAACACACTCCATATGTCAAGCCACATCGACGGATTCGAGCCTGTAACGTGAGCCTGTATTATGATGTTACTCTCTCCCCACCTTTTGCTTCTCTTCAATCTTAATATGGAAATTATACAACAGATACTTTGTCTCAATGACCTTCCTAGTGTTCGATCTTCGAAATCCTATTTGTGCATATGCAAAAGCTCACTGCTGCAGTCTTTTGGATATTGGTAGTGTGAGAGAATTTTGTTTGGGTATATGAGAAGAGTGCAGATGTGTTTGATTTGGGGTTCGTGTCTATGATTAATATGCGATAGTTTTGTTAGTAAGGAGATGTTGGAGCCAATGCTTTGGTGAGTGCGCTTTATTATTACGTATTCTTGTCCCTACCACATTCGTGTAACTTTACCTTGCCGCCTAGAGCAGTGCCAAATAAATAAAAGAAAGAAAAGAGCGGCTCGAAATATAATTTTAAAAAAAAAAAACCGGCATTCTCCCTTCATTTTTTTTTTGATACAATAGAATGTAAGAAAGTAAACAAGCAAAACAAACGAATGTAAATGTACTTTTTCGTTTTCTATCCAATGCTTTTGATTTTTTTTTGGTAAAAGATTTCAATGAATTTCAATGAAATTTTCTTCTTTAATTTGTCTATTTGTGCATATTTATGTAGATAATTTTTCCTATACATTTTTATAATTTTTTTTATATATATTTATCCATTTTGAGTACATTTAGTCTTTTAGGTTTATTCTCTTTTTAAATAAACCACAGCACAGAGCCGTACCTTACTGAAATCAGGTAGCGCTTGTATTGTTTTCAATTTAGTTTGTTTGATATTAAGTTTAAATTTGAATAAAAATTGCGGAAAGCATTCGGAGAACCATATTTTATTTTAATTATGAGGTGAGGGTTTTAAAATTTATTTAGGAGTGATTATTGTTGCTATGATGAGAAGCTAAACTCATTTTGTGTTGGTGTGGGGTGTCTACCCATGGTGTAAGCGGACATACATCCAGGTCGGACGGACGTTTTAGATGTACATAATGATAAACGGACGGACTTAGGGAAACGACAGACGGACATGGCAGCAATTGGGAATAGTGTCGAGATGACAGAGCCCAGACACTATTCACGGCTATGAATCCGCTGGATAATAGATGGGGTGGTGTTATGTATGCATTCACGACAAGTAAGGCGGTTCGTAGACGTTACGGTGCACACATAAATCTGCGTAGATTGCGGTCATTATAAATAGCTACTCAAATGCATTTCATATTCATTACTTATAAATAAACATTATTTACAATATTAAATATCAACGCGTGCATATTTAACATTAGCAACAAGGATGGAATTTAATTAATTTTTAAATTGCACGCGTTTAAAAAAAAAAAAATAGCATACGGGGATTCGCAACAACAACCACACGGTGAGCGAGCAAAGCAGACAAAAACACGTGCGAGACTTTTGGCGAACTTGTTCTATGCGTTTCTCAAACAACGGAACACGTACTTTGCACAGTTTTGCGCAGGTAATTTTTACACCTTCTTCTTTCTGCTCATGGAATAAGAAGACGCAACCGGTAAAACGTCTACGAGTCGCGCCGCTGGTACTGTTAAAACTGAAGGGTCATCTTCGCCAGACACAGAAACAAGGTCAGTGAGGGAAATTCAGCGAAGCAACATGGCTGGAGTTGGCAACCTGGAAACCTTCGACTTGGGCCAGCCCAACAAATGGACTACGTACTGGTAGAGCTTCAATTTGTTCCTGTTGGCCAATGATGTCAAAGAAGAAGGCCGGAAAAAGGCGGCATTTCTCACACTGGCCGGCGCGCCACTATACGACCTGTTAACATCATTGGCCTCTCCTAAACAGGTCAGTGAATTGAGTGTGACAGAAATCAATAAAATCTTAACCGACCATTTATCTCCACGCCCCTCCGAGATTGCTGCGTTCTATCATTTTCACAAATGCGATCAATATTCGGACGAGTCTGCCAGCACTTGGACCGCATGCTGCGTGACCGTTTTGTGTGTGGCATGAATGATGAAGGCTTACAGAAAAGTTTCTTGGCAGAGACCGAGCTGACAGTGCAGAGAGTCATTGAACGCGCTATGACGAGTGAAGCTACGGCAATCAGTGCCCATCGATAGGCTTCATAGCGAGGTCGTCCATGACATCAAAGCGTTTCAGTCACGCCCGCAACAGCGGTCTCCTAACAACTACAGAGAACAGTTGTGCGGCGGCTGCGGAGGTCAGCACAACCGAAAGCAGTGTCCGTACCGTGAAGCTATCTGCCATGGCTGCGGTATTAAGGGGCATCTACAACGTGTCTGCCGCAGCGCCAACTCATCGAAGTCTTCTACATTTAAACCGAGCTTCACGAAAGCACGCCAAGGTGCGCCAAATCGCAGGTCATCTCGTGGAGAATCCGTCAACCACATTTTGACTTTGGTCAACCAGAAAACATCAATTTCAGTTGTGTTAAACGGACGTTCGTGCACATTTGAAGGGATTCGGGGTCGCCTGTGACCATCATGACAGAATCAACCTTTAATTTTATCTGGTCTAATCTCAAGCCAGATCTGTCCAGCTGTGATCTGGGTCTGAATGATTATCAACACAACCCAATCCCAGTCAAGGGGATCATTGATCTGTCAATCTGTTACAATGGTCGTAAAATTGACAATCTGCCACTGATCATTGCCAATGGTGGTGGCTCAAATCTTGTGGGTTGCAATTGGTTCGATGCACTTGGCATACGCATCGAGGACGTGTTCGCGGTTAACGTTGGTGTCAGCATCAAAAGCATTCTGCACAAGTTCAAACATTTATTTTTAGCAGAACTTGGTCGCTACACAGGACCGCCTGTGTCTCTACATATCAATCCGGAGGTGTTGCCAGCGCGCGTGCAATCAAGGGCCTTGTGGAAGAGGAGATTGATCGTCTGTGTCGTCAAGGTATTCTGGAGCCAGTTGAGTACTCAGATTGGGCCACTGCAATAGTGCCAGTCGTTAAGAAGGACGGGTCCATCCGTTTATGTGGCGACTACAAATCAAATTTAAACCTTGCTATCAAACCACACCAAATTCCTGCAGTCAGTACACGGCTAGCGTCAATCGAAGGTCGATCGATCTTCGCCAAAATTTATTTAGCTCAGGCATACCAGCAGTTGGTAGTCGACGAACGATCAGCATTGCTGCAAACATTATCTACGCACAAGGGTGCATTCAAGGTGACCAGACTGCAGTTCGGAATATCATCAGCCCCTGGAATTTTCTAAAGCTGTATCGAGAACATTCTGCAAAACATTCCGGGAGTATTACCGTACTTTGATGATATCATGGTAATGGGTAAGTCAGAAGCAGAGCTAGCAGACAGGTTAATTGAGGTTCTGAGATACCCATAGCGTTTTATTCGAGGACGCTCTCAAAACCCGAACGAAACTATGCTCAAATAGACAGAGAGGCAGTCGCACTTGTGTCAGGAGTCAAAAAATTTCACAACTACTTGTATGGCCGTTCATTCACGCTGATCACAGATCATCGCCCACTATTGGGAATCTTCACTATAACGAAACCAGTTCCCAATCTAATCTCAAACCAGATGCTGCGTCGATCAATTTTCCTCAATGCATACGATTTCAAATTGATACATCGTGCCGGATCCAAAATGGGTAATGCAGACTTTTTGAGTCGTTGTCCATTATCGACGGATTCAGAGTCAACATCGACAGAAGACGTCCTTATGATCGAATTAGCAGCAACCCCAGTAGTGAGCGCACAGCAAAAAGCGTCACAAACTACGAAGGATGCACAGCTCTGTAAATTTTTCAATTATGTGTTAAGGGGATGTCCCAGCACCAAAATAGACCGTTCAGACGCGCTGTATCCGTATTATTGCCGTCGAGATGAACTATCTGCAAATAGAGGAGTTCTAGTGTAGGGAAATCGCGCTGTCATTCCATCTGCGTTGCGAGCATCAATACTAGACGCCCTTCATGCACCACATCCTGGCATAGTAAAAATGAAGGCCATAGCGCGCAGTTATGTTTGGTGGCCTAACATCGACGCAGATATCGAGCTAACAGCTAAGAGGTGCACATCTTGCCAAGAGAATCGCAACGAGCAGCCGAAATCAGTAACACAACGTTGGGAATCAGCCAAACGTCCGTGGTCCCGTCTACACGTAGACTTCGCCGGGCCGTTCCAAGGTAAAACATTTTTCCTGGTTGTCGACTCGTATTCGAAGTGGCTTGAGGTTGCTGTAGTCAGCTCAACATCTGTAGCCGCCTCCATTAAATTCTTGCGACAACTCTTCGCTACACATGGGCTTCCCGACGAGCTTGTGTCAGACAATGGCACGGCATTCACATCTGATGAGTTCAAGGTGTTTAATTCGACATATTCGATCTGCACCATTCCACCCGGCTACCAACGGGCAAGCTGAGCGCATGGTTCAAAGTACTAAAAACTATTTGAAGAAATTAGACCGAATCACACACACATCGATCTGAGTCTTGCCAGATTTTTGTTCAGCCAACACACCACGCAACATTCAACTACGAACCACTCGCCGGCAGAGCTGCAACTCAATCGCGAACTCAAGACGTATTTTGACAAAATACAACCCCAGGAAATAACATTTGGTAAGGTCGCAGACCGTATCAATACTAAACCCTTTATTCCAGGTAGTTCCGTTTGGGTTCGTAATTATGCGGCTGGTCCAAAATGGATCGAAGGCGTGGTGGTTGACCAGACAGGCCCAATATCCTACGGCGTACGTCTACAGGACTCGAGAGTCGTCAAACGACATAAAGATCAACTTCGCACTCGCGTGTTATCATCGGTAAATTCAAGGGGTGAGGTCACAGTTGCCGATAACTTAGAAGACAGCATGACACAGCCACCTGAAGAACAAAGGGAAGCACACCCGTCGGAACAACAAAGGGAAGCACACCCGTCGTCGTCACCATTGACCCGAACTGCAGATCTAGCTTTACCACAAACGGATACATCGACTCCCCGCAGATCCAATCGCAGCAGACAGGCCACACAATTCTACTCCTAGTCTGGGTGTTAAGGGGTGTTATGTACGCATTAAGGCATTAAATTTTTATCGATTTGAATAAAATTTTTTCAATTTAAACTATTTTTTTTTCAAAAAAGATATATGTTAAAATTATTTTGTTGACCGTATATTGTTGACCGTTTAGCATGAAATGGAGCTGGCAGAATTTTATTCGGATTCAGCGTGGCAAAAAAAATAATTTGTTCGATCAATCTAATTTAAAAAGAATTACTTTTTGTTTGACTATATTTATTTAAATATAATTTGTTTTGTTTAATGTAATATTTATTAAATATGTTTTCTTTGTCGAATTAAACTTAAAATATTGTTGCAACAATTTTTTCTTTAATTTTATATTAACTATTGTATTTAATTGGAAAATCCCGAAAATCCCGAACAAATCCCGGGATCCCGGGATTGTAATTTCAAATCCCGAAATCCCGGGATTTTCAAAATCACTTCGGGATTGAATGCCTTAGTACGCATTCACGACAAGTCAGTCGGTTCGTAGACGTCACGGTGCACACATCAATCTGCGTAGATCGCGGTCATTATAAATAGCTACTCAAATGCATTTCATATTCATTACTTATAAATAAACATTATTTACAATATTAAATATCAACGCGTGCATATTTAACAGGTGGGATGGCTCTAGCTGCTGGACAGTGACATTGGACCGATTTTAGGTAGTTAGTGGGAGGGGTGTTCAAAGACTAATTTGCCAGTATGAAATATGATGAGATGTTTTGAAAGAGGGTTTTGGTAGTTGCTTAGGTTCATGGATCGGAATGAATGGATATGTTGTTAGTGGATGAATGTGTGTGTAAATGGAATAGTGAATGTGGGCACTTTGAGAATTGAACACAAAAATTTGATTCATCGGTTAGGGTAATTTTCTTTCTTATGTTCTTTATTTTTTTTATTATAAAGTTCACCTTATACTGATTTTTAGGCACAAAATTTCTTTTGTTTGGGTCTGAAGTGTTTGGTGATTGTCTGCAAAAACCCCACCCATACGGCGAGCAGCTCGGGCTAGCCACTGTGCCAAACCAGCGACATCATTTTTACACAACCAAGCTAGACTCATAACAATGACGCCCAACGCAATAGCACGGATTTGTTTTTAATTTTTTTGTAGTATACTTTTTTTTATTTTTAACTCCATTTTTAATTTTTTATTCGGATTTTGTATGTTTGCAGTCATTGTGCCTCAGTTCTTTAGCCAATGGGATAGAGAACTAAGTGGCCATACTGCATGGCGTTAGCAGGGTTCCTCGAATTCAACACGCGCTGATGGAGTGACATTGGTTCCTTTTTTTTTGTTTTTTTAATAAGTGGGTGGAGTTGAAGCTGCCGGCGATTTCGGTTACGACCGGGACGCAGTGGGGCTTATTTCACTGTGCTCATGTGGTGTTAGCGCAGTAGTTTGCTAAGGCGAACTATATGGTTTGAATATGACTTCAGGGTTGGGGGGGAATTAAACTCAATACTCTTGACCGGGACTTACGGACTAGTTCGACCTTGACATGCGTTTAGAAGTACCAATGTAGGCACCAATTCACACCAACCGTTTTTTAATAAATAAATTTTTAACATTTATAATTTTTTTTTTGGGAAATCCATACCTATACATACAACGAATTTTTTTTTTTTTATTTTTTTTTTTGCAATCTTTCTTTTGGGTTGTGCTATCAGCATTACGATTTTGGATTTTTTTGGTTTTTTATAAATTTTTTTATCTTCTTTTTTTGAATTTTCTTTTTTTAATTTTTTTTTATTATTTTTTTTATTATTACGATTTTGGGTTTTATTTTTGTTTTTTATTAATTTTTTTATCTTATTATACCCTACACCTCATGAGGTATGGGTATATTCACTTTGGTCTGATGTTTGTAACACCAAGAAGGAGAAGTGTCCGGTATGGAAAAGTATATATATTCTTGATCAGCGTCACCTCCTGAGTTGATTTAGCCATATCCTTATGTCCGTCTGTCCGTCTGTCCGTGTATCCGTCTATCCGTCTGTCCGTCCTCTTTTCTTGTAAACACGATTCTAGCAGGAGCTAGAAGAAAGCTAGGGATCCCAAATTTTGTATATATCCTTCTTAGCCCTAGAAGGAGTTGGTATAGAAAATGGGCGGAATCGGTCGACTGCCACGCCTACGTACCATATAAGTGAAAATCGTGTTTTTACCTAAATTTTAAGATTTCATCGACACAATATGAAATTTTGCATAGTGAGGTTTTCTAGGTCGCTGATTTCGAATTTGATGTTGGAATTTAAAAATTCAAGATGGCGGAACTAATATGGCGGCCGAAATTTTAAGATTCGGCCGCCATATTATGAAATTTTGTATAGGGGGGTTTGTGGGGTCGTTGATTTCGAATTTGATGTCGCATTTTCAAAATTCAAGATGGTGGATACAATATGGCCCAGTAGGTGTAGGGTATACATAAGTCGGCTTGCCCGACTGAAATTTACTAACTTGTTTTTTTTTTAATTTTCTTTTTTTAATTTTTTTTTTTGTTTGAATTGTTATTCCAATAGCTTTTGAAAAAAGTTTTTTTGGGGTCCTCGACTCGATCAGTTTTTGTATTGGGAGACAGGACGACATATACAACAAAAAAAGAATAAAGTTAAATATACATATATATTTTTTGATTTCTTTTAATATTTTTTGTTTTAGAATTTTTATATATAAATTTTTTTCTTTTTTTGTCGGGATTTTTTTATTGAATATTTGAATATTTTTTGGTTAGTGAGTGGATTGGTAGTGCGAATTTAGGGAGTGAATGGAGAGCAACGAGGATAAAGTAAAGGACCAGCGAAAGAAAACGGAAGTGGAGGCCTTGAGTGTGTTTGGCGACGATAGACCAACGACTCGCAGTAGGGCCAAAGCGCTGAGGCAGCAAATTGTCGGTTCTCTGCACATGCAAATTGATACCGGAATAGCGAAGGAAATCGATTCGGTTCCGGTGAACTATTTAAGGCGCTGTTCAGACTTAGTTTTTGGGAGGCTGAGCCTAGATTCGGAATTGCCAGGTAGCCGGAAATTAACGTAACAGGTGGTGAAGATTCCTTAAGCTTTTCGCGAAAGTTGGAATTAATTGATATGTCTGAGGGAAATAATTTTGAGGATTTGGCAGCTGGTGGTAGCGCTGTGGGAGGTTGTTTCAACGGGGAGGTAAAAGCGGATGGGCAGGCTGCTGGAAACAGGGAACCAGCTGGCAAGGGTCCGGGGGATGAGGATTTGGGGAGGATGATAAGGGAGTTGATGAGGCAAAACCAACAAATGGAGGAGATCCAAGGGCAAGTGATGTCACTGAGTAATCGGATCGAACAGGTAGATGCCCGCTCCATACTCTCGAGGGAAAGGACGATGCCGGCGCAGACGTCGACGCCAAGTCAGCGTGATAGGGCAGGAGCTGGAGTAGGTGTTAGCTCTGGCATAAATGGAGAAATGGTTGGGCGCGTACCTGATGGCGGTAGGATCGGGGGGAGTGATTTAGGAGGCCATGGTCATGATAATGCCAATAGAAGAGCAGAATGGCGAAAGAGAGTTGACCTTGATAAATGGTATCTGAAATTTGACGGATCGACCAAGGATATTTCAGTCGATAGTTATATTTTCCGGTTAGAACGAATGCGCGATCAATATGGCCTCTCAGATAAGCAATTGTTTATGGACTTTCACTGCCTCCTCACTGGAAATGCCCGGGAGTGGTATTGCCAGTTGTTAGAGGATAATGGCGACAATAGCAATTTTGGGTATTTGGCGTTGAGAAAAGAATTTTTGGTAAAGTTCAAATCAGCGGACTCAGACCAGGAATTAATTAGGGAAATAATGGAGAGGAAGCAGTTGCCAGGAGAGAATTCTGATGCGATTTATTCTGATGTGCACAGTCTGATGTTCAGAATGAAGAAAAACCGACGGAATCTGAAATGGTGGAAATGGTTAGGGCCAATTTGAAGACCAATTTATCAAGTTTGTTGTTTTTGGCTGAAATTCAGACACTGGAAGAACTGAAGCGTGTTTGCCATAAAGCATATTCGGGACAGCAAGGCGAAGGCAAGAGGTGCGAGTGAAATTGGCGGGTGGAAAAGAGAAGAGGCTGACGACCAGGAATATGTGGGGTAGAGAGAGGGAAAACATAAGGGGTCGTTTAAGAGCTTACACCAAAGAAATAAAGAATATGAAGAGATTAGGGCCCGGATTTTTTTAGAGGAAATAGATAGTAAGAAAATTAGAAATTTTGATAAAATAAGAAAAATGCGTGAGAAAAAAAAGGGATATGAAAAGAATTTTAAGAACTATTGTTGCTACCATAATCACATTAAAAGGAGACAATCGGTTTTTCGCCAGGACGAAAATTGATGGTGAAGAGGTAGTGGCTTTGCTTGATTCAGGCGCTTGCGCTAATTGTATTGGGAAGGATGGAATGAAATTTGTGGAGAAGCGTGAAGAGCAAATAATCCATATTAAAGGCCGTAATGTGCGCACAGCCGACGGTGGCGAAACGCCAGTTGTGGGGGTAATAACCTTGCCGGTGTTGTGGGATGGGCAGACAGAGAGCATGGAATTTTTAATTGTGCCAGCCCTGCAACAGCAAGTTTATTTTGGTGTGGAATTCTGGCGAACATTCGGTATGGCTGTGGTCAGCAAAGGTGTTGCAGAAGTTGTTTCCACGGCCCACACGCCCATGACAGTGACAGAACTAACGCCTTTGGCAGGTGATTTGACCTTTGATACGTGCCAGCATGAGTTAAATAGAGATGAGGCGTTTAGGCTGGAAAATGTAAAAATGATGTTTCCTTCGTTCGCGGTTGTGGTGTATATGCATATACATACTACAGTGTAGCGCACCAGCCCACAAGACTATACAAACGAAAAAGTACCTCTAGCAGCGAACACTTGAAACTGCATCAATAGCATACGCTGCTGGCCTGAATAGGAGCGCAGCATAATAGTACGTAAACCAACGTTTGTTTGCTTTTGTCACTTTTCCCTTCGTTTGCATTTCTGTCAGCGCGACGCAGAATGAAATTTGAATCCTGGCTTTGGCAATAAATGCGATCGGCCATTGTCCTTCTGGCAGCGGTAATAAAGTATTGATCAGAATGTAGAAATGATTTTTGTATTATAGAATTGTAGATGTAAGCATATTTTTTAGGAATTGAATGTAATTGAAAGAAAATTGAAAAGAAATTGAAAGGGTCGCCAGGGTATAAAGCAGAGATTATTTTTGGCTTTCAAACTGAAAACACTCTTTCACAAATTGCGGCGACTTCGCCAAGTATAAACTACAGCCGAGGACCGCTTTAAACATCCAAATATTAGAGTAGGGCCACGAGACTAAAAACTATATACCTGAAAAATATTATACGGTGTTAGGGAAAACTGATTTTGAAGAACACAAAATAGAAGTTTTAAATGAGAATATCCCAGTGAAGCAACGCTTTTATCCAATTTCCCGGCCATACAAAAATTTGTATATGATGACTTGGACAGGATGCTGAGTATGGGGGTGATAGAAGTAGGGCATGGAGCCTGGAATTCGCCAGTGTCTTTGGTTCGCAAAGAGACGAAAAATAGGCTTTGTCTCGATGCACGTAAATTTAATGAACGCACCATCAAAGACGCATACCCCTTGCCACATATAGATGGGATCCTGAGCAGGCTGCAAGAGACGCGGTATATTTAAGCAATAGATTTGACGGTAATGCCGGTTGGGGTGTGTAACGCCGCTCAGCGGATGTGCCGATTAATGGATGAAGTCATTCCGGCTGAAATTAGGGAAAATGTCTTTGTGTATCTGGATGACTTGGTGTGTTCGGCCGCATTTGAAGAACATATGGTCATGTTGGAAAGAGTTGCGAAATGCCTTAGGGATGCCAAATTGACCATCAATGTGGAGAAAAGCAAATTTTGCTATAGAGAGGTGAAATATTTGGGTTATGTTGTTGGCGATGGGTGCATTCGTACCGACGCGGGAAAGGTGTCTGCAGTTGAGGAGTTTCCAGTGCCAAGGACACCGAAGCAGCTCAGGCGTTTCCTGGGTATGTCAGGGTGGTACCAGCGCCACTGCATGACTGCCTCACTAAGGACAGAATTAATAAATTTGCAATGACAAACGAAGCGATTCTGGCCTTTGATAAATTTAAACAAAGTTTGATCACCGCGCCAGTACTAACTAGCCCTGACTTTACGAAAGACTTTTTTATTCAGTTTGAAGCGTCGACAGAAGGGGTTGATGGTTTGCTCTTTCAGATGGAGGGTGATGATAGTGAGCGTCCGATTGTCAAAACTCAATAAAGCTCAGAGGAATTATAGTATCACTGAGCTTGAGTGATATGCTGCCATATTAGGCGTGAAACGTTTTCGTCCTTATGTGGAAGGACTTCCGTTCACTATAATAACGGATCACGCGAGCCTGAAGTGGCTTATGGACCAGAAAGACTTATCTGGAAGATTAGCCAGATGGAGTTTAAAATTGCAGGCTTACATTTTCAATATTAAACATCGTAAGGGTTCACAAAATGTAGTGCCGGACGCCCTGTCACGCGTAAATAAGGAAGAGCTAAGACTTTCGGACAGAATATTAGAAGTTGACCTCAATAAAGGTATTTTGCTAGCGCAGAATATGAGGAGTTGAAAAATACTTTGATACAAAATAATGACTAACTTCCGGACTTATGCATATCTGACGATTATGTGTATAAACGGACTGACTTTAGTCTGGGGTAGGGTTACCAGACGTACTCTTTTAAAGAGTACAGTACTTTTTTTAGGCCCTCCTCTTTTTTACTCTCACTTTTTTCCCGAAAGTACTATTAAGTACTCTTTTTCTTATTTCTGGGACTTTATCATATAACAGCTGAATGCATCGGCCCAGTAAGGTTACCAATTTTTATTATTCGTCAGAATTAAAATAAAAACCTTCAAATATAATGTTTGTTAATTTGAAGCATCTTTCGTCACATTGCATTCAAAAAGTTACAAAAATTCTTAAATGCTACGATTAAAACAAAAAATTTAGTATGAAACCTATTACTTCTTTAACCGAAATATTAAAAACAATTTTGAATGTCTTTATCAAAAACAATCCAAATATATTTTTCGATTTCTTGGGGAAGGATCGGACATTAGAACCCAGTGTCTAAAATTTTGTGTTTTACCTTTTTGTGCATATTGTATTTTGTTACTTAGTTATTTGTACTAAAACATTTTTTTATTAAAAATTTTAACAAAGGTTGGTATTTTTTGAAGAAATTTTTTCCAAATTTTGTCTTCTAAAAAATATGGTTTAAAACCGAGGAGTTTGGGACCCCCTGCAACTTGTACTCTTTTTTACTCAAGACAATCTGGTAACCCTATTCTGGGGAAGGATCGCGCCTGGAAACTTTGGGTGCCGTCTGAGCTGCGGTATGGATTATTGTCTGCGGCACATGATTCAAATTCTGCAGGACACGGGGGAATTCATAAGACACTGGCGAAGTTGCGAGAAAAATACTTTTGGCCAGGCATGATGGGTCAAGTGCAAGCAGCAGTCAAAAGTTGTGATGTTGGTAAGGGTAGCAAAAATTTAAACATAATTCGCAGGCCTCCAATGGGGGCACAGCAAATAACAGAACGCCCATTTCAGCGATTGTACATTGACTTCATGCGGCCTTATCCAAGGTCAAAAGAGGGCAATTGTTATATTTTTGTTTGTCTTGACCACTTCTCCAAATTTGTGTTTCTACAACCAATGCGGAAAGCTACTTCAGCGGAAGTAGTAAAGTTTTTAGAACGTAATGTGTTTCATGTTTTTGGTGTCCCTGAATTCGTGCATTCCGATAATGGAAAACAGTTTGTGTCCGAAATGTTTTTTTAATGTTTTTTTGAAAAGGTATGGGTGCGTCACATAAAAACAGGATTCTATTCGCCGCAGGCCAATGCCTCAGAAAGGGTAAACCGCTCTGTACTACAGATGATACGTGCGTATGTAGGCGAAAATCAAAGGAATTGGGACTGCCATGTGAGTGATGCAGCATTTTCTTTGAGAAGTGTTGTACACAGCTCCATAGGGGTGGATCCATATTACGCCGTGATTCTTATGAGCCAACACGCGGGGGCATATGAGATTGCGAGACGGATAAGCGATGTGAAAGAAGCGGGTTGTAGAGTTGAGATAACTGCGGATAAGCAGCAGCTAATACGCAATAAAATTTTTAACGATTAAATTAAAACTGGCACATCCCAAAAACGAAAAAGTATATAATACCAGATGTAAAGATGTCAAATTCAAAATTGGACAAATGGTATACCGCCGTAATTTTAAGCAGAGTAACTTGGCCGATGGGTATAATGCTAAATTAGCGCCTACTCATATAAAGTGTATTGGGGATGTATCATGCCAAGGATATGTTTGTAGCGTAATTTGTTTAGTGAAATGATTAATTTTGGGTTCTGCAATATTTTTTTTAGTTTTTTTAGTTCTGGCAATACTAGAGTTAGTTTTGTTATTAGTTATTTAAGAAATTTATTTATTTGGTTTAAGGGTTGTTGAAATTATAATTATTTTTTTTTTTTATTGTTGCTAGGTTTTAAGTAGTTGAGATATAGATTTTAGGGTGATTATTTTTGAGATTTTGTGTTTTGTTTCGGTAAACGGGGTTTTGTGAAATGAACATAGATTAGGAAATAATCTAGCCCGGCTAAGAGAGCATTAGGGCTTGGGTCGACGCCACACGTGTTTTTTGGGGGGTGAAATGTGACTCTGTTTTTTTTTTTGGTTGTTTTATTTATTTTTTTTTTGTTAGTTATTTGTATGATTTGTTTTTTTGTTGTCAGGCTACGTTTTATTTTTTTTTTCGAACACGTTCCATATGTGAAGCCACATCGACGGATTCGAGCGTGTAACGTGAGCCTGTATTATGATGTTACTCTCTCCCCACCTTTTGCTTCTCTTCAATCTTAATATGGAAATTATCCAATAGATACTTTGTCTCAATGACCTTCCTAGTGTTCGATCTTCGAAATCCTATTTGTGCATATGCAACAGCTCACTGCTGCAGTCTTTTGGATATTGGTAGTGTGAGAGAATTTTGTTTGGGTATATGAGGAGAGTGCAGATGTGTTTGATTTGGGGTTCGTGTCTATGATTAATATGCGATAGTTTTGTTAGTAAGGAGAGAATGAGTGAAAGCTTGCGTGGGTGTAGGATGTTAATGTTAACTGGGCCGAACTTGTGGAGGTTTGATTTGTGGATATGATGTACGATATTAGGGTTTGTATGTTCTAGTTTAGAAAATTTATATTTATTAGGAAATCTCGGCTGGTGCTAATATATACCTATAGTGCAAGTCAATTTGGTTTTTTGAGTAAAATTAAAAAAAAAATTATTTAAAGGATTTTTGGTGCGACGTCGTTATTTTTGCAGCTCAATAATTTGGACTATTTGTAAGTAAAATAAATAGGGAAGAAAAAACCAACCTACTGGTAATTGTTTTTGTGGTTTTAGTTAATGAGTGCATTTTTTGTTTGTGTTTTTCAGCAGAGATAAAAGATTAGCTAGTGTTAATTTTATGATAGTTTATCCGGATTAACAGAGCGTTTGGAGGCTTGAGGTAAATTTTGCATTTAAATTTGAAAAGTACTACAAACAAAAGGGGTATTAAAAGCAGCGGAATTTCTCTGCTTTGCTGTTGTAGGTCCGGTACTTGCGGGGCCTCAAGCGGTTTTTTTGCAGTTGGAGGAATATCAGCTGTATTGAATAGGTCAAAAGCCTTTTTTTGAAAAGGAAAGGAGGAAACTGGCATATTCATCACAGACGTTTTAGCGAAGGGGAAGTGAGAGAGCGCCTACCACCCAAGACCAATCTGGATCACGCTCTGAACGGGCAGCCGATAATGTGGTGAAAGTGATGATAGAATAATAAGTAAAGAAAGTAAAGAACAAGAACAAAAAGAGTAAAAGTTAAAACTCAAGGAAAAAAACATATGTTCGTGAATGCGAGCTCTGCCCCCTTTTTGACCAAATCCCATAAACAGATACTTCCAAGTACACCTATTAAAAAAAAAATTACATATGAACTAAATGAAAAATCGACAGTTTATGAAAGAAAAATAGTGAAGTAGCGAAAGAAAAAAAAAATAGTGAATAAATTTATAAATAGAAAGGAATTAAATATATTATAGGTACAGCTAGTTTAAGTAAAAAATACATAGAGATAATTAAGAAACATTGAATTAGGCACAAAGTGTTAAATGATTGGATTTTTGTTAACTAAGGAAAAAGAAAAAGTGCATAATAAGAAAATCAATAGTTGCAAAATAGCGATCAGAAAGTGAGCCGAGAAATAAAAAAAAAAAAAAAAATAGAGCACTTACTGCCCTCGGCGACCTTCCCACCCCTGTTCTTAATTAATAAATTTCAGCACGCAGGCGGACTTCGGATGCTGGTACCAACATCGGAGGAACCAATGCTTTGGTGAGTGCGCTTTATTATTACGTATTCTTGTCCCTCCCACATTCGTGTAACTTTACCTTGCCGCCTAGAGCAGTGCCAAATAAATTAAAGAAAGAAAAGAGCGGCTCGAAATATAATTTTTAAAAAAAAAAACCGGTATTCTCCCGTCATTTTTTTTTTTAATACAATAGAATGTAAGAAAGTAAACAAGCAAAACAAACGAATGTAAATGAATTTCAATGAATTTCAATGAAATTTTCTACTTTAATTTGTCTATTTGTGCATATTTATGTAGATAATTTTTCCTTTACATTTTTATAATTTTTTTTATATATATTTATGCATTTTGAGTACATTTTGTCTTTTAGGTTTATTCTCTTTTTAAATAAACCACAGCACAGAAATCAGGTAGCGCTTGTATTGTTTTCAATTTAGTTTGTTTGATATTAAGTTTAAATTTGAATAAAAATTGCGGAAAGCATTCGGAGAACCATATTTTATTTTAATTATGTGGTGAGGGTTTTAAAATGTATTTAGGAGTGATTATTGTTGCTATGATGAGAAGCTAAACTCATTTTGTGTTGGTGTGGGGTGTCTACTAAGGCATTCAATCCCGAAGTGTTTTTGAAAATCCCGAGATTTCGGGATTTGAAATTACAATCCCGGGATCCCGGGATCCCGGGATTTGTTCGGGATTTTCGGTATTTTCCAATTAAATACAATAGTTAATATAAAATTAAAGATAAAATTGTTGCAACAATATTTTAAGTTTAATTCGACAAAGAAAACATATTTAATAAATATTACATTAAACAAAACAAATTATATTTAAATAAATATAGTCAAACAAAAAGTTATTCTTTTTAAATTAGATTGATCGAACAAATTATTTTTTTTGCCACGCTGAATCCGAATATAATTATAAAATTCTGCCAGCTCCATTTCATGCTAAACGGTCAACAATATACGGTCAACAAAATAATTTTAACATATATCTTTTTTGAAAAAAAAATAGTTTAAATTGAAAAAATTTTATTCAAATCGATAAAAATTGTTTGTTAACCGTTATTGACAAAAAACTTGTAAATTTTTGTGTGTTTGAGCACTAAATTTTTTGTGGAAAAACGTCAAAAATATCTTAAACAATGCATAAAAAAATGCATTTTTGAATCCCGGGATTCCGGACTCAAAATCCCGGGATTCCGGGATTGAGAAAACTTTCGGGATCCCGGGATTTCGGGATTCGGGATCCCGGGATTGAATGCCTTAGTGTCTACCCATGGTGTAAGCGGACAGACATCCAGGTCGGACGGACGTTTTAGATGTACATAATGGTAAACGGACGGACTTAGGGAAATGACAGACGGACGTGGCAGCAATTGGGAATAGTGTCGAGATGACAGAGCCCAGACACTATTCACGGCTATGAATCCGCTGGATAATAGATGGGGTGGGATGGCTCTAGCTGCTGGACAGTGACATTGGATCGATTTTAGGTAGTTAGTGGGAGGGGTGTTCAAAGACTAATTTGCCAGTATGAAATATGATGAGATGTTTTGAAAGAGGGTTTTGGTAGTTGCTTAGGTGCATGGATCGGATTGAATGGATATGTTGCTAGTGGATGAATGTGTGTGTAAATGGAATATTGAATGTGGGCACTTTGAGAATTGAACACAAAAATTTGATTCATCGGTTAGGGTAATTTTCTTTCTTATGTTATTTATTTTTTGTATTTTAAACTTCACCTTATACTGATTTTTAGGCACAAAATTTCTTTTGTTTGGGTCTGAAGTGTTTGGTGATTGTCTGCAAAAACCCCACCCATACGGCGAGCAGCTCGGGCTAGCCACTGTGCCAAACCAGCGACATAATTTTTAGACATCAAGCTAGACTCATAACAATGTGCAACAGCATATTTGGACTTTGGCCGAAGTTGGCCTTGAATTTATCCAGAGCGTTGCACTGGTTGGCAATTAGGGCAATTATGCAACTCAGCATATTTGGCCATTGCCTTTTGTTGTTGTGCCTATTACCAAATGTTGTATATAAGAACTCAAATTAACTAAATAAAGCTCAGTTATTAATTTTATCGCAATTAAAACAGTGTTAATAATTATCGACGCTAAGTCAATTTCTGGTTCAAGTGCCAGAAGTTGAAATTTAATAAACTCATACTAAAATATCAAAATCTGGTTCAAGTGCCGTATTTTGATTGTACAAGAAGTTCAAATCTGGTTCAAGTGCCGGATTTGACTGTACATTTTGGTGACCCCCACACGGAGAGAAATGTTGGCTCATGATTTACGATTATGGAATCCATAAAATTATTGTTACTTAATTACTAACTATAATCATTAATTGTGAATATTAGTGACAAATTATGCAAATTCGTACATAAACTATGCATATGGATTGTGAATACATTATGATAGGGGTTTATGAATTTCGTGATTTATTTTATTATTCTTGAAGAATAATTGATGATTTACTAGGTCATGAAACTGCACGTGTTATCATGAATTATGAGTAACTGAGTTCATTGTCATGAATTGCTGAGCAATATACAATACATTTTGACGCTTTTACAATAATGCCAGGGTGGCCGAATCGGTTAGGCGTCCGGACTGGAGAGGATGATGTCGGTTCGAATTCCGGGAAAACTGAATTTGTGAAAAAGTTATTACAAATTATTCTAAGCAAGTTGGCAAATAAAAAAGTAAAATTAAATAAATAATTAAGTAAAAAATTAGAAAATAAAAAAAAATTTTAGTTTATTTAATTGTAAATATGTGCTCAAATTATTATTACGAATGATTCGTTTATTCTCACTTAAGCCTAAAATTATGAATTTTTAATCATAATTTATGATTTTTGTTTGCACAATTTATTCCATCTGGTCATTGATTATGTCAAAAGGGAAAATAACAATTCATGTTTAAGTGGAACAAATCAAGCAAACACAAATCAAAAACTATGATTTTCACTTTTAACAGTTCTTATGATTAAGAATTCTTGATTATTGACTTCTAATTAATGGATCAATATCGTGACTAATTTTTACCTAATTGATTCCTATAAGGCATGATTACAGCAAGCATTTCCCTCCGTGCAGGAGCACTCTCCAAAAAATTGTGACGCACACAGAAGTCCTTGACGCAGCGGCATACATTCAACGACTCAATGGTGGAACGCAGATAGCTAACCATGACGACACTGGATGACATCGAAACACAACAAGATGACAACGGAATCAGCCTACAGAAGGCTATTCAAAATTACAAAAAATCTCCAAAGGACAGGAAAACCCTTGAGTATATTACAACCAAAGGTAGGGAAATCGATGAGCTATGGTGGACATTCGAACGGGTGGACAACACCATTCGAAGAGATCCGAGGGTTACCGACGATCATCCATCAAGGATCTTCACGCAGTCTTAGCTGCTAAATATAACGAAGTACGAGAAGACATCAACGCCAGTATTCAATGGCTAAAAAACACAGCGACTACTTCTGGTGGCGCATCGAATGATCCTGGCGGCGCATCGACTATTCCTGTCGACGCCAAAACGGCGTTATCCAATCCTGGCGGCTCGGCAACACTACCGGCCGCGCAGCTGCTGGTTAAACATTCTAATACAGTTCACAACCTTATTTTAAAGCAAACAAAAATAATCAGCATTGTGCAACGTATGTTGGAGGAAGTCCTGGATGACAACACAGTACATTCAAGTCAGTACTACGCCACCAAACGTTAGGTTGGTTGAGCACCACTGGAATGCAGTTCAAGGCTGGCACAACAAGATTCTGGACTCTCTCGACAACTTGGAATCGGCGGAATATGATCTGGAGGCATATTTGGAAGTTGAAGCATGTATCAATAACAAAATGCTCCAAATTCATGAGATGGAAGTTCAAGCTATACCCGCAACTCGATCAACAAGTAATCAACAACAATTGCCAAAGGTGACTCTCCCAAAATTCGATTGTGATTACCTCAATTGGCGGCAATTTTACGACATAATCAACGAAATAATCCACAAAAATCCGCTACCTGACATACAAAAAATGTGGTATCTAAAAACAAATAAGACTGGAGAAGCGGAAAATCTCATTCGTCACCTGTCTCTTACTGAAAACAACTACAGCACAGCTTGGACAATGCTCCAGGAACGCTGCAACAACACCCGTCTGCTTACAGCGGCATTATTGGAAAATGTGCTAGGCCAAGGCAAGCAGTCATCTGACTCTTCATCGGTGGCAGCCATTAAGGGTCTGCATGATACAACACGCGAGAGTTTAATGGCACTGGGAAACCTGGGTATAAACACAACAATCTGGGACCCAATGCTTGTACACATTTTAATCAAAAAATTGGACAAGGACAATCTCATATGTTATATGAACAGTCCTTAGCAAATCCAAGGGAGCTGCCGTGGTTAGTTCACCTTTTGAACAATACTAGATTCAGGATCACAGATCAACATACATAGTGATGCCTCGGCTGGAGAGATGGTAAGTCATTTGATGAGACGCTCGGACACTATGCGTATTGACGGCATTGGGCAAACGCAGAAAAACGCGACCCAACGTGTCAACGTCAAATTGCAGTCTAGGACAAGCACTTTTTAACAGACTTGGAGACATTTGCGTTACCAAGCATTGTTCCAGCTCAACCAACTCACCAGCTAGATGTTTCAACTTGGCCGATTCCCGCGGACATACAATTGGCTGACCCGGAATATCACCAACCAGGACAAATCGATGTACTGCTTGGCGCCGAGTTCTACTACAACCTGTTGAACATAGGTCAAATAAAGATGTCCACTGAACTCCCAGTTTTGCAAAATACAATGCTAGGCAGGGTGATTGGTAGAAAAATCAATCAAAATCAAGAACTGATAAAAGTGACTACATGTGCTGTTTATGCTAATAATGACGATGCTACCAAGAACTTAGACCAAGGTTGTCAACGGGTCGTTGGAAGGGATGATTGAGTGATTTTGGAAACTCGATGAGGTGGAGAATAGCAGAAGGCCCGTCTCTTTGACAGAACAACGGTGCGAGGCACACTACGCACAACACGTTACCAGAAACCAAGACGGACGCTTCGTAGTGAGTCTTCCATTCCTCGAAAATACGCAGGGATTAGGAGAGTCAAGAGGAATGGCATATAATAGGTTCTTAAGTTTTGAGCGACGACTTCTTAAAAACAATGAGTTACGCAACCAACATGTTACGTTTTTGGAAGAATACGAAAAATTGGGGCACATGAATGAAGTCGACATTGAAAGTATCTTGGCTCCCAATTACTTCATTCCGCATCATTGCGTGCTCAAACCCGACAGCTCATCTACAACATTGCGAGTAGTATTCGACGCCTCGGCCAAAACCACGTCAGGATATTCTCTGAATGATTTGATGCACACAGGACCAACTGTTCAAAGTGAACTATTCTCAATTCTACTTCTATTTCGGTTGCCCCGGTTTGTTTTTACTACCGACATTGAAAAACCGACATTGAAAAAATGTATCGGCAGATTTTGATACATCCAGATGACCAGCAATATCAAACGATCATATGGAGAAGCAACCCAGCATCAGCAGTCAAATACTATCAATTAAAAACCGTCACTTACGAAACGCGATCAGCCCCATACCTTGCGACCAAATGTCTCCAACGAATAGCAGCGGAGAATAACATCAGCTGTTTCCTTGGAGCTCAATGCTTCAAGACAATTTTTATGTGGATAGTCGGATAGTCTCATGACAGCCATCGAAACCCAGAAACAGCTAATTAGTATTTTAAAAAACTCTGGGTTCAATTTACGTAAATGGTGTGCAAATCATCCTAAATTACTTCAAGGCATTCCTCAAGGAGATCAGGAAGTTAATAGAGATTTCGCAAGCAACGACAATGAGTCAATAAAAACTCTGGGTTTAATGTGGCTTCCAAAGGCGGACTAGTTTTGTATTAAAGTAAAACTGGGTCCAGCAAAAACAACTACAAAGAGGACGGTCACATCAGATTTGGCAAGACTGTTCGACCCGCTTAGCATGTTAGCACCTGTGATAGTCACGGCAAAAATTTTCATAGAGCTGTTATGGCAGCAGAACCTATCTTGGGATCAAGCACTATCATCCGAGAATAACACCATGTGAACAAACTTCCGCCAGGATTTGGACAGCCTAAACAATCTCCAAGTTTCAAGGCATTTATTCAAAGGAGAAGTCCCAGCATCAATACAACTTCATGTTTTCGCCGACGCCTCCGAAAAGGCGTTTGGCGCGGCGGCATACATTCGGGCCACTATTAAAGACAGGAGAATTTTAGTGCGTTTTGCCAGAATAGCTCTTCTCAAAAGACAAACGCTACCTCGACTGGAACTATGCGCAGCAGTGGTCGCTGCACAACTGTCGAATCTGGTGAGAAATGACTTGCAATTGAAAGAACACCCGGCCCTATTGTGGACTGATTCAGGGATTGTGTTGTCATGGATTAACGATCAATCGTCAACATTTCATACATTCATAGCCAACAGAGTTGCTAACATTCAATCGCTGACGTTGGCAGAACAATGGCGCCATGTGCGGTCCAAGGACAACCCTGCAGACGTGTTATCTCGAGGACTCCAGCCAAATAAAATGAGGGCATGCCACTTATGGTTCTACGGTAGATGTTGTTACACGGCAATATCAAGCAACCTTGAGAAAAAGCAACGATCACCTGTACTAACCACCCACGAAGTAGTGCTCACAACCTCAGATCAGGAACTACCACGGATAAGTGAAGGGTACCACCCAATAACCCAATCAATTGTGGCAACCACAATTAGCTCAGCTGGCCTTGAAGACATTATTTACAAGGTGAATCATGGCAATTCATTTATGGTACTACAAAGAATTATGGCATTTGTCCTGCGATTTATCAAACATCTAAAATCACCAAGGGAGCCACGTTCAGCACATAAATCATTAAATGCTGAGGAGATGGAGGCTTCACTGACGGTTCTCACCAAAACTGTGCAAACTTCTGACTTCGAGCTTGAAATCAAACAGATGGTGAAAAAACAGGAGATCAACAAGCAAGCTCACTGAGCAGCTTATCCCCTTTTTTAGACCACAACGGCATTTGAAGAGTCGGTGGCCGCATCGTTGTTATCATTTGACGCCAAGTACCCAATATTGTTACCATACAACGACCCAATCTCAAAAATGATACTTGTGATGACGCACAAGGATAATTTGAATTTGAAAAATAATGGCACGAAACGTTGTGCAAAAATGTGTGCGCTGCACCAGATCAAGGCCAAAACTATATAATCAAGTTATGGGAAACCTACCAGCAACCAGAGTCACTCCAGCCCGACCATTTGTCCGCGGCAAGAAGCCGCAGAAGACGTACATTGCAGTGTTTTGCTGCTTCGCCACGAAAGCAGTTCACTTAGAATTAGTGACCGAACTAACGACCGAAGCATTCATAGGAGCACTACTGCGCTTTATGTCTCGATGTGATGTGACACCATATACTGCGACAATGCTACCAACTTCGTCGGGGCCAGCCACAAGCTTCAGGAACTCAATGACGCCATCTTTGCAGATACTTCACGTAAAGACATCATTAGGTCATGCAGTTACCGTGGAATACATTTCAAATTCATTCCTCCTAGAGCTCCACACTTTGGCGGCTTATGGGAGGCAGCAGTAAAATCTGCAAAGCATTTGATACTACGAAGTGTGTCAACTACATCACTGACGTACAAAGATCTTGGAACAGTCATTGTGGAAATCGAGGCTATTTTGAATTCTCGACCTCTTACACCATTATCAACAGATCCAAACGACCTTACAGCGCTAACTCCGGGACATTTCTTGATCGGCGAGCCGTTAACAGCACAGATTGATACAAATGCCGCACCACAAAGGACTTCATTGCTGACCAGATGGAAATTGGTATCCCACCTGAAGCATAACTTTTGGGACCGGTGGTCACAGGAATATCTGAATGAATTATGCCGATGCTGTCATAAGTGGAAGACTCAAGTGGGCAACGTTAAGCCCGGAACAATGGTAATCATTAAAGAGGACAATTTGCCACCGCTCCAATGGCCTTTGGGACGGATAGTGAAAACATACCAGGGTGACGATAAGACAGGTCGAGTAGTTGACGTACAAACATCAGGTAGCATACGAAAACGTCCAATTCACCGGCTCGCACCCCTCCCTGGGAACGAAAATTAAATAAAAAGGAGTAGAAGTGGACCTCTTCACTCCAACATGGAAGACCAAAATTTAAAAGGGAGGGACACAGACCACAGCGATGTACTATGAAAGAATGGGGCTTACTCATTATACGTCAACAGAGTAGTCTTTGGTCATTTTTTACAACATGCCTACTTAAAATTCTGAGTATAAAAACCTAGTTAACAGCAAAAAGGCACTGGGCCTTCTCTGCAATGAGTTGAACGACGTGATCAACTGCTCAAAAACGATCGCTCAGTTTGAGGTCAAGCTAGAAGAAATTGCAGCTCATAACAAACACCAGAGAAGCTCGTCATTGAAGAACCGCTCCCCTAGCCATCATCGGAAATGTAGCAAACGCGCTATTTGGTGTCCTCGACTCGGACTATGCAGAGAAGATGTCGAATGTAATTACCGACGTGTACAAAAATGAGCAAGACTTGTTGAACCTTCTTCAAAACCAAACTTCAGTGATCGACTTGACTACCAACATATTGAAACAAACCAATGACG
This sequence comes from Heteromyza rotundicornis, assembly GCA_951394025.1. Classification (NCBI taxonomy): domain Eukaryota; kingdom Metazoa; phylum Arthropoda; class Insecta; order Diptera; family Heleomyzidae; genus Heteromyza; species Heteromyza rotundicornis. Next base: position 42,644,638 of record OX596011.1, read on the forward strand.
AGTTCGAGAATTTAAAGAAGGTCATCAAGGAGGCTCGACAACAAATTTTGGAATTAGTCACATGGTCACAGGACCACAAACGAACGGAACTGTTTAACGCCTTAGCACTGCGGATACTGATGGCTATAAATGAGTTGCAGCGAACGCAAGCACTACTCATTGACGTACTTGTAGACTCTCATCACTGCCAGGTGAACTCACTGCTAATAAAACCGTCGCAGTTAAGAAAGTAGTTGATTCTGATCAAGGGCCACATTCCGGCCACTCTACCCTACAATGGAGTGGACATCAGGAAACTCTACAAATTAATGAGCATTGAAGGGGAAGCGACAACTTCACACATCATATTCCGTTTAAAAATCCCATTGGTCTCACATGAGCCATTCGAACTATTGCACGTAGTCACGGTACCGACCAGAATCAAACCAAGTATGTTTGTAACAATCCAATACACAGCAGAGTTTCTGATTGCAAATCTTCACCGACACCAGTACTAAACCTTATCAGCTGCAGAAGTTGCTAGATGTGTCACAATAGGTGATGACGAACATATGTGTCAACAGCACCTTCCAATATATCGGCGAGAATCCAACATAAGTTCTTGCGAGTTGAATTGTCTTGGAGAATCTCCAAATAGCTCACCTGACTAGATCAAACTACTTGAAGCAAACTCTTTCATCTCCGCCGCCTTCCCTACAAAATCAGTCACCATTTTGTGTGAGTCGACGATAACGGAACTTAAATTAGAGGGTTCCGGTCTCATTACCATCGAAGAAGGGTGCATAAGGATAAATTGACGACACTGGTGGGCCATAAAATCTATGAATCATCCATGATTACGTCTTTTGTGCCAAGAACTGACTTCACTGAACTGATTTCGACAAGTGGAGCAATATCATCATCACAACCAACGGAATAACTCGCCCATAACAACATCACTGGGAGTTACAGCTGCTGAAACAAAAACTAAGCCTGCTTAAGGAACAAGAGACTCATCCATTGACGAATCCCAACCATTGGATACACCAGCTTAGCCATCACTCTGTTCATCATTGTCTGGCTTGCCATCAAATGGTTGAGATCAAAAAGAGGGCACCACCAGCAACAAACCCCGACACCTCTACCACGGACCAGGAATCAGAATGCAGTTAGGCATATGATAGCAACAGGTACAACAACAAGAGTGCATTCTTGACAACCATTCATGCTGGCCCTGAACCTATTCAGTGTGTTGCACTGGGAATTTAGTTTTATGTGCATCAGCATATTTGGGCTTTGGCCGAAGTTGGCCTTGAATTTATCCGGAGCGTTGCACTGTTTGGCAATTAGGGCAATTATGCAACTCAGCATATTTGGCCATTGCCTTTTGTTGTTGTGCCTATTACCAAATGTTGTATATAAGAACTCAAATTAACCAAATAAAGCTCAGTTATTAATTTTATCGCAATTAAAACAGTGTTAATAATTATCGACGCGAAGTCAATTTCTTGTTCAAGTGCCAGAAGTTGAAATTTAATAAACTCATACTAAAATATCAAAATCTGGTTCAAGTGCCGGATGTTGATTGTACAAGAAGTTCAAATCTGGTTCAAGTGCCGGATTTGACTGTACAATGATGATTTTCAAAATATTTCGGCTCTAGCAACTGTAATCCGTGAGCTGGATAGTTTACAAAATCCCACTATAAATCATGTTTTTTACATGCTTATTTATACTGCTTTTATTCAAATAAATTGAATGGAATAATAGACATTGAAAAACTACACAATTCAGCAAAAGTCCGTTTTTTTGCGATTATGTACAAAAAATTTCAAAGTTGACTTTTTGGCAAAAGTGAAGTGACAGTGGAAAAGTATACATATTCTTGATCAGCATCGAAAACTGAATCGATATAGCCATGTCCGTATATCCGTCCGTCCGTCTGTCTACAAGATTGCGGTCGCAGTTTTGAAGATATCGACTTGAAATTTTGGGAACATGTTTTTTTCTTCAAAAGTAAGAGCAAGTTCGAATATCAGCGACAGCGAAATCGGACAAAAACTATGGTAACTCCCATATAAAAAAAATAAGAGAATAAGAAATAAGAGTATTGAGACCAAATTTGTTTATGTCCGAGGTACTTCTCTATTCCTACTATGTGGGGGAATTTCAGCTTCGGCATAGCCGAAGATAGTCCTCTCTCTAGTTTTTGATGAAGTGGTCACCCAAAACAGTTAATATAAACTTTTCTAATAGTTCTATTTTTCAGATTATTTTACCAAATTTAAGATGGGTAATTCCATATCAAATCGACAAATGTTTTCACTCTATCTCTCCGATTTGATAAAAATTTGGAAGGTAGATAAATAATAGATGGAGCAACGATTGCAAGAATATTTTTTGTTCAGAATCAAACAGGCTTTGCAATTACATGGCAAATACTGTAGAAAGAAGTGTATTTAAGTTAAAAATACTAAAAAATTAAAAAAGAAATTCTTAAAGATATATGTAAAATAGTATTTCTTCCTTTAATCGAAAAACTATAACGCCCAATTTCGCAAGCACTTAGGTATTAGGTCAAAGTACATTTGGAAAAAAAAAAAGCCTATAAGCCGCTTGGTAGACTCATTGATATTTTGGAGTTAAAAAATGTATATGCTCCATCTTGTTTCAGCCACGAGAAGGTATATTGTTTTTTTTGCTGTTAATTACCTACCTTCCAAATTTCTATAAAATCGGAGAGGTTGAGGTTAATTTTTTCCAAAATCGTTTCGATTTGACAAGGAATTACACTGATCTTCATGAAAAGTTTCCCTAATAGATTTTCCGTTCAGGTCGATATGGAAGACCCTATCGGGAAATCAATCTTTACTAATGCGATACTTATACGAGTATACATTTTTACATTGCTTGGGAGATAGTGCTTGTTTAATGCTGTATTTGGAGCATTAAGTAGCTTTTTTGTAGGTCCTAAAAAAATTTTAATTATTTTGGTAATTGTCTCTCATGCTTTATCAAATGTTACGATGGCCTATTGTCTCTACTCATACGTTAACAATATTTAGATTAGGCAAAATTGATGTAAACTCCAGTAAAAATTTATTTCTATTTTTTTTTTCTTTTGGTTTTTAATTATTTTTTTTGGCAGCAAACAATTTGATTAGATTTTTTCGTTTTTTGAAAACAAAATCGCTTTAAAAGTTTTTCTTATCGTAGTGCTTGTTGTTAGAGCCGCTTGGAAAATATATTTTCGATTTTTCTCCGTGAAATTTTGTATGTCAACCATTTCGGGGGGGGGGGGGTGTTTCCAGACCCGTACATCCTTCCCCTAAATACGGCCTTGGGCCATCTCTTGCCCATAATCCATCCCAAATATAAGTACATATCGATAGTTTCTAAGTATTCTGCATCTTTTTAAATATTTCCATATACAGTCGAACTTCCCTACAATGAATTCGCACGGGACCAGAAAATCACCTCATTATATAGAAGTTCACTATAGAGAAGTTCGACTTTTGTTTGCTTCTAAATTCATCTAATTCCTGATCTGAACTTAAAATGAGCAACTGCAGCCTACTGAAACGCTAATTTATGTACTACTTTATTATATTTTTTCTGGTTTTTTTTCAGTTTCGGTTTAGTTTTGGTTTTGGTTTTGGCCGAAAAAAAAGAAGAATTATTTTTAGAATTTTATAGAACCCGTGCAACGCCGAGTATGTAACAGCTAGTGATGGGAATAATTGGTATTATCATCCTAACCATCTATGATCGCTACAATCATAATATGATATTACCAAAAGAGGTATGATCTCTGCGATAATTTCTTTAAATTCTACTTTTTATTCATATATTAAATTAAAATTCTAATCTTGCTCTTCAAAATTATGAAAATATCGTCCTTGTGCTCAAAAAAAGGTAACATGGAAAGTCCTATATATGAAATCAAAGCATCAAAACCAACTTTCATAGAATTTGTGAAAATTGAATTTAAAAAATATAACTTCGATCCAAACTTAGTAGTTTAAGTTTTTCATTTTTCAAAATGAATTGCTGAAATTTTGTATTTTCTGGGAAACCGAACGTAAATATTACCTTGAAAAATCTCGATACATCTAAAATCATGACTATGTGATTGTTTTCCTTTATACACGTCTGACCCTGGTATCACTGGCATTGAGGGAGTATGATAATGTCCGTTGCATATCATTACGAAATCAAAATACTGTATATATGTACAATTATTTTGAACATTTTTTACAATCACCTGTTAAAATTTTAATTTTGAAAACATTTTCATAAATGTATACAATGGGTCAAAAAAGTTTACGTACACTCCTTTCTTTATGTGCTGTGGCTCACTGACACCACAATAATTATCGTTATTGGTATCAATGAAAAGGTCTATTCAATTACTTTTATACAAGTACCAAGGACATCTCAATCCTCAAAATTCTAAATGTACTTCGAAAAAATGGTAGAAAAAGGACCTACGTTTCGAACTTTTTTACTGGGAGCTATACATATTTTTTGGGATGCAAAAAGTTGCGCTATTCAAAAACAAGCCACTTTGCGCAACACAGTTTTGTGATCAAAAATGAAAAGTTGAATTTTGAGCTACTTAAAACTGAAACAATTTTTCACTTTCATACAAATTTACCAAAAATCTTCTTTTAAAAAATTCTCAAAATTCAGGGCATTGTGAAATTAACAAAATGTGTGCTAATGAGAAATGTTGTCTCTTTCATTTACCGCCATTGTCTCAATTTTTCATTTTCATGAGAGGACGGTGTTGCCAAGGTTAGCAACACTTACCCCACTTTACATTACCTTTTCCCATTATTAGATTTTTCTTTGATATTTTCATATTTGCATAACTTTTCATTAATTTAAATAACTTTATTCGTCATTTGTTTTATTATTTTAACATTATTATTAACTGTAGCTGCTTTTTATTGGTTTCAGTTTACCTAAAAAACGAAAAGAACGAATTAGTTAAACCGTTTCTTAATGTTGCTCCTAAGCGCTTGAACCGCTAACTACAAAAAATTAAGAAAATCATTTTTTTAAATTGACGAGGATATTGAAAATGTATTGGAATTAATGAAGAATTTATTCTCTACATCTTCGCAATCCCATAGTTCACTATTTTCTGAGAGTTACAGTGCAGACGAAATCAACGCACATCCAAAAATATCCCCTTTTTTGGACTTCATTATAAGCTACACAGGAAGAAAAATATGGGTTAATCTAACCAAAAAAAGGCGCCCATGGCCATAAAGCCCAAAACATAATTTGGGTTTTATGGCCCTGCTAACGGCCATAAGGCCCAAAAAAAATTTGGGCGTTTGTCCCCCCCAAAAACGGTCAAAACGCCCAATGGAAAAAAGGTCAACCTCAATTTTGGGCATTATGACCTTCTTCTAAAAGGTCATAATGCCCAAAGCACAAAAATATACTTTTTTATATTATTTTTTACTGTAAAAGATAAAATAAAATTAAGCAATCTATGATTTTTATATATTATATAGAGATTTTATGAATATTTTTTTTCTTCAAATCGGGTCATTCGAATTTAAGCTTTCTAAAACGTGCATCATGAGCGGAAATATTGAGTTTAATTTTGTATCGGGTGCTCGCATAAATAGCGAACTATACACCGTGCGATAAGCAGCTGTATAAATTTAAAACGCAATATATTACAAAAAACCGAGATGTTTGTAAAAGATACATTTGCTGTCAATGCTATTGTACAGCACCCGTGCAAATTATCTTATGATATACTTTGGACATGTGTGTACCATCGATGTTATGTTATGTTATGTTATGTTATGTTATGTTATGTTATGTTATGTTATGTTATGTTATGTTATGTTATGTTATGTTATGTTATGTTATGTTATGTTATGTTATGTTATGTTATGTTATGTTATGTTATGTTATGTTATGTTATGTTATGTTATGTTATGTTATGTTATGTTATGTTATGTTATGTTATGTTATGTTATGTTATGTTATGTTATGTTATGTTATGTTATGTTATGTTATGTTATGTTATGTTATGTTATGTTATGTTATGTTATGTTATGTTATGTTATGTTATGTTATGTTATGTTATGTTATGTTATGTTATGTTATGTTATGTTATGTTATGTTATGTTATGTTATGTTATGTTATGTTATGTTATGTTATGTTATGTTATGTTATGTTATGTTATGTTATGTTATGTTATGTTATGTTATGTTATGTTATGTTATGTTATGTTATGTTATGTTATGTTATGTTATGTTATGTTATGTTATGTTATGTTATGTTATGTTATGTTATGTTATGTTATGTTATGTTATGTTATGTTATGTTATGTTATGTTATGTTATGTTATGTTATGTTATGTTATGTTATGTTATGTTATGTTATGTTATGTTATGTTATGTTATGTTATGTTATGTTATGTTATGTTATGTTATGTTATGTTATGTTATGTTATGTTATGTTATGTTATGTTATGTTATGTTATGTTATGTTATGTTATGTTATGTTATGTTATGTTATGTTATGTTATGTTATGTTATGTTATGTTATGTTATGTTATGTTATGTTATGTTATGTTATGTTATGTTATGTTATGTTATGTTATGTTATGTTATGTTATGTTATGTTATGTTATGTTATGTTATGTTATGTTATGTTATGTTATGTTATGTTATGTTATGTTATGTTATGTTATGTTATGTTATGTTATGTTATGTTATGTTATGTTATGTTATGTTATGTTATGTTATGTTATGTTATGTTATGTTATGTTATGTTATGTTATGTTATGTTATGTTATGTTATGTTATGTTATGTTATGTTATGTTATGTTATGTTATGTTATGTTATGTTATGTTATGTTATGTTATGTTATGTTATGTTATGTTATGTTATGTTATGTTATGTTATGTTATGTTATGTTATGTTATGTTATGTTATGTTATGTTATGTTATGTTATGTTATGTTATGTTATGTTATGTTATGTTATGTTATGTTATGTTATGTTATGTTATGTTATGTTATGTTATGTTATGTTATGTTATGTTATGTTATGTTATGTTATGTTATGTTATGTTATGTTATGTTATGTTATGTTATGTTATGTTATGTTATGTTATGTTATGTTATGTTATGTTATGTTATGTTATGTTATGTTATGTTATGTTATGTTATGTTATGTTATGTTATGTTATGTTATGTTATGTTATGTTATGTTATGTTATGTTATGTTATGTTATGTTATGTTATGTTATGTTATGTTATGTTATGTTATGTTATGTTATGTTATGTTATGTTATGTTATGTTATGTTATGTTATGTTATGTTATGTTATGTTATGTTATGTTATGTTATGTTATGTTATGTTATGTTATGTTATGTTATGTTATGTTATGTTATGTTATGTTATGTTATGTTATGTTATGTTATGTTATGTTATGTTATGTTATGTTATGTTATGTTATGTTATGTTATGTTATGTTATGTTATGTTATGTTATGTTATGTTATGTTATGTTATGTTATGTTATGTTATGTTATGTTATGTTATGTTATGTTATGTTATGTTATGTTATGTTATGTTATGTTATGTTATGTTATGTTATGTTATGTTATGTTATGTTATGTTATGTTATGTTATGTTATGTTATGTTATGTTATGTTATGTTATGTTATGTTATGTTATGTTATGTTATGTTATGTTATGTTATGTTATGTTATGTTATGTTATGTTATGTTATGTTATGTTATGTTATGTTATGTTATGTTATGTTATGTTATGTTATGTTATGTTATGTTATGTTATGTTATGTTATGTTATGTTATGTTATGTTATGTTATGTTATGTTATGTTATGTTATGTTATGTTATGTTATGTTATGTTATGTTATGTTATGTTATGTTATGTTATGTTATGTTATGTTATGTTATGTTATGTTATGTTATGTTATGTTATGTTATGTTATGTTATGTTATGTTATGTTATGTTATGTTATGTTATGTTATGTTATGTTATGTTATGTTATGTTATGTTATGTTATGTTATGTTATGTTATGTTATGTTATGTTATGTTATGTTATGTTATGTTATGTTATGTTATGTTATGTTATGTTATGTTATGTTATGTTATGTTATGTTATGTTATGTTATGTTATGTTATGTTATGTTATGTTATGTTATGTTATGTTATGTTATGTTATGTTATGTTATGTTATGTTATGTTATGTTATGTTATGTTATGTTATGTTATGTTATGTTATGTTATGTTATGTTATGTTATGTTATGTTATGTTATGTTATGTTATGTTATGTTATGTTATGTTATGTTATGTTATGTTATGTTATGTTATGTTATGTTATGTTATGTTATGTTATGTTATGTTATGTTATGTTATGTTATGTTATGTTATGTTATGTTATGTTATGTTATGTTATGTTATGTTATGTTATGTTATGTTATGTTATGTTATGTTATGTTATGTTATGTTATGTTATGTTATGTTATGTTATGTTATGTTATGTTATGTTATGTTATGTTATGTTATGTTATGTTATGTTATGTTATGTTATGTTATGTTATGTTATGTTATGTTATGTTATGTTATGTTATGTTATGTTATGTTATGTTATGTTATGTTATGTTATGTTATGTTATGTTATGTTATGTTATGTTATGTTATGTTATGTTATGTTATGTTATGTTATGTTATGTTATGTTATGTTATGTTATGTTATGTTATGTTATGTTATGTTATGTTATGTTATGTTATGTTATGTTATGTTATGTTATGTTATGTTATGTTATGTTATGTTATGTTATGTTATGTTATGTTATGTTATGTTATGTTATGTTATGTTATGTTATGTTATGTTATGTTATGTTATGTTATGTTATGTTATGTTATGTTATGTTATGTTATGTTATGTTATGTTATGTTATGTTATGTTATGTTATGTTATGTTATGTTATGTTATGTTATGTTATGTTATGTTATGTTATGTTATGTTATGTTATGTTATGTTATGTTATGTTATGTTATGTTATGTTATGTTATGTTATGTTATGTTATGTTATGTTATGTTATGTTATGTTATGTTATGTTATGTTATGTTATGTTATGTTATGTTATGTTATGTTATGTTATGTTATGTTATGTTATGTTATGTTATGTTATGTTATGTTATGTTATGTTATGTTATGTTATGTTATGTTATGTTATGTTATGTTATGTTATGTTATGTTATGTTATGTTATGTTATGTTATGTTATGTTATGTTATGTTATGTTATGTTATGTTATGTTATGTTATGTTATGTTATGTTATGTTATGTTATGTTATGTTATGTTATGTTATGTTATGTTATGTTATGTTATGTTATGTTATGTTATGTTATGTTATGTTATGTTATGTTATGTTATGTTATGTTATGTTATGTTATGTTATGTTATGTTATGTTATGTTATGTTATGTTATGTTATGTTATGTTATGTTATGTTATGTTATGTTATGTTATGTTATGTTATGTTATGTTATGTTATGTTATGTTATGTTATGTTATGTTATGTTATGTTATGTTATGTTATGTTATGTTATGTTATGTTATGTTATGTTATGTTATGTTATGTTATGTTATGTTATGTTATGTTATGTTATGTTATGTTATGTTATGTTATGTTATGTTATGTTATGTTATGTTATGTTATGTTATGTTATGTTATGTTATGTTATGTTATGTTATGTTATGTTATGTTATGTTATGTTATGTTATGTTATGTTATGTTATGTTATGTTATGTTATGTTATGTTATGTTATGTTATGTTATGTTATGTTATGTTATGTTATGTTATGTTATGTTATGTTATGTTATGTTATGTTATGTTATGTTATGTTATGTTATGTTATGTTATGTTATGTTATGTTATGTTATGTTATGTTATGTTATGTTATGTTATGTTATGTTATGTTATGTTATGTTATGTTATGTTATGTTATGTTATGTTATGTTATGTTATGTTATGTTATGTTATGTTATGTTATGTTATGTTATGTTATGTTATGTTATGTTATGTTATGTTATGTTATGTTATGTTATGTTATGTTATGTTATGTTATGTTATGTTATGTTATGTTATGTTATGTTATGTTATGTTATGTTATGTTATGTTATGTTATGTTATGTTATGTTATGTTATGTTATGTTATGTTATGTTATGTTATGTTATGTTATGTTATGTTATGTTATGTTATGTTATGTTATGTTATGTTATGTTATGTTATGTTATGTTATGTTATGTTATGTTATGTTATGTTATGTTATGTTATGTTATGTTATGTTATGTTATGTTATGTTATGTTATGTTATGTTATGTTATGTTATGTTATGTTATGTTATGTTATGTTATGTTATGTTATGTTATGTTATGTTATGTTATGTTATGTTATGTTATGTTATGTTATGTTATGTTATGTTATGTTATGTTATGTTATGTTATGTTATGTTATGTTATGTTATGTTATGTTATGTTATGTTATGTTATGTTATGTTATGTTATGTTATGTTATGTTATGTTATGTTATGTTATGTTATGTTATGTTATGTTATGTTATGTTATGTTATGTTATGTTATGTTATGTTATGTTATGTTATGTTATGTTATGTTATGTTATGTTATGTTATGTTATGTTATGTTATGTTATGTTATGTTATGTTATGTTATGTTATGTTATGTTATGTTATGTTATGTTATGTTATGTTATGTTATGTTATGTTATGTTATGTTATGTTATGTTATGTTATGTTATGTTATGTTATGTTATGTTATGTTATGTTATGTTATGTTATGTTATGTTATGTTATGTTATGTTATGTTATGTTATGTTATGTTATGTTATGTTATGTTATGTTATGTTATGTTATGTTATGTTATGTTATGTTATGTTATGTTATGTTATGTTATGTTATGTTATGTTATGTTATGTTATGTTATGTTATGTTATGTTATGTTATGTTATGTTATGTTATGTTATGTTATGTTATGTTATGTTATGTTATGTTATGTTATGTTATGTTATGTTATGTTATGTTATGTTATGTTATGTTATGTTATGTTATGTTATGTTATGTTATGTTATGTTATGTTATGTTATGTTATGTTATGTTATGTTATGTTATGTTATGTTATGTTATGTTATGTTATGTTATGTTATGTTATGTTATGTTATGTTATGTTATGTTATGTTATGTTATGTTATGTTATGTTATGTTATGTTATGTTATGTTATGTTATGTTATGTTATGTTATGTTATGTTATGTTATGTTATGTTATGTTATGTTATGTTATGTTATGTTATGTTATGTTATGTTATGTTATGTTATGTTATGTTATGTTATGTTATGTTATGTTATGTTATGTTATGTTATGTTATGTTATGTTATGTTATGTTATGTTATGTTATGTTATGTTATGTTATGTTATGTTATGTTATGTTATGTTATGTTATGTTATGTTATGTTATGTTATGTTATGTTATGTTATGTTATGTTATGTTATGTTATGTTATGTTATGTTATGTTATGTTATGTTATGTTATGTTATGTTATGTTATGTTATGTTATGTTATGTTATGTTATGTTATGTTATGTTATGTTATGTTATGTTATGTTATGTTATGTTATGTTATGTTATGTTATGTTATGTTATGTTATGTTATGTTATGTTATGTTATGTTATGTTATGTTATGTTATGTTATGTTATGTTATGTTATGTTATGTTATGTTATGTTATGTTATGTTATGTTATGTTATGTTATGTTATGTTATGTTATGTTATGTTATGTTATGTTATGTTATGTTATGTTATGTTATGTTATGTTATGTTATGTTATGTTATGTTATAATATATATAATAAATATATAAACATAAATAATGTAGAATTTTGGTATAATTTTTGATAAAACATTTAGTTTTAAGCAACATTGTACTTATCTTAAAGACTAAGTTAACGAACAAGACTGAATATTAACAAATACTTATCATCGAAGCATAGCTACGCTCACGCCTCAACTCTGATTAACGTTTCCACATCATTGCTTCTCTCAGTGATTGACTATGGCCTACCAATTTATGGTCATTGAGCTAAGAGCACAATTGTTTGCGCCGGTGAACCAGAAATACACGACCGCCTACAACAAAGCTGCCTGCGCCTTTTACTTATTCATCTCTAACAACAGTATTCTTCTCTCCGATGTTAAAAAAGCTATTAATCGCAAACGTAATCTCAAGCGACCATCAACAATTTGCCGTATTATCCAATTAGCTAAAAGCATCAGCATCTCATTCAAACCAAAACTTTTCAGTACGAATATCTGCGCACCGTGGTTACTATCTGAATCGTCATTGATAACAGTGTTCTACAACCACTCAAAATCTCACACAATAAAAACCACTTTATAGTGATGTATCAAAAAATTCGCATAGCACATCCTATGCAAATTTCATCGACAACTGCAAAATACTGCAAAATAGACTATTGCTTCCTGACTGCTCTGTATATACGGCCGAACTGTTAGCTGAAGCAACGCTGTCAATTTCGCTGCCTCATTAAATGGTAAATTTGTCATATTTGCCGACAGCAAATCAAACACCATCGCAATACAAAATTTTTCCAATAACAGCCGTGGTTCAGAATATAAAAAATAAATGAATTCAACATCCAAATAAAATTAAAATAATGTGGCTACCAAGCCATTGTGGAATTAGAGGGAACGAATATGCTGACGCAGTTGCCAAAGCGATTACTAATGCTCCATCATTCCTCTTCCCTACATCAGAACGATATGATATTCTACGTGCAGCTAAAAAACACCATCAACAACAGCTCACTGATCAATGGCAGCGATATCAACATTATGAAAAGTCGGTCAATTCAGACAAAATTTGGGAAATCCAAATAGTTACAAGACTTCGTATAGGTCACACGAAGCTCACGCACGAGCACTTGCTTTGTGGGCAGGGCGTGCACGGTTGCGACTTTTGCAATTACCAAACAATGACCATAAACCACATACTAAATGATTGTCCAAAATTCATCAATTCCAGGAATAACATCTTTGGAACCACATTGCCAACAGAGTCACTGAACACAATAACCACTGATAATATAAATAAAATTTATGAATTCATCTTTCTGAGTAAACTAAAAAACCGAATATGATATTGTTTTGAATTGCCGGAAGCCGAATGTATTATAGTTCTTTAAAAGTATAATTCATGTGAGTCAAATATAGAGAAATATATATTTGCAAAATCATATAAATAAAAACCGACATTTTTATACCCTCACACACACTGTGGCAGGGTATACTAACTTTGACACAACGTTTGTAACGCCCATAAGGAGGCGTGTCCGGTATGGAAAAGTATATATATTCTTGGTCAGCATCCGTCTGTCTGTCTGCACGATAGCGGTCGCAGTTTTGGAGATATCGACTTGTAACTTTGGGAACATGTTTTTCACCTCAAAAGTAAGAGCAAGTTCGAGAATCAGCCAAATCGGACAAAAACTGCGCGTGGCTCTCATATAACGAAAAAAAAAGGTCAACCTTTTCCAAGTCTTTTTCATAGCTGTTTTCGATTGGAATTGTTCAGAAATGGATTTTCGACATGGTCCAAGCTTCCAAGACCACATGGGGTCCAAATTTTTTTGGTGGATTTGATTGGAAATTTTTAGAAACGGATTTTGGTTGTGGTCCAAAACCACCTATAAATGGCTCAAAATAGGGTCTTGCGGCCAAAGCTTTTTATGTTGAGGTATTTCTAAAATTCTACTGTGTGGGGGGTATTTCAGCTTCGGCATTGCCGAAGACAGTCCACTCTCTAGTTTTTATAAAATTTTTATTTTAAGCAATTCATGGTATGCAATTATATTAAAATATTTACAAAAAACTTAACTAGAAACGTTTCCAATAACGGTAAATGCAAGGCAATGATATAAGCATATATTTAATACTTCTATATTGCTAGCAACCTATCTGCGCAATGTGTTTGAACTCCGAATTCAATTCACTCGGTTGAAAGGATAAAAGAGGATGTTATCACTTCACCGCTTCGCAAAAAGAAAATCCGACCCTTGCACAAGTTTTACAGTTTGCATTCAAGAATTACTTTCTTCTCTTTTGTTAAAATGAAATTGTGCCATTAATTTTTATTTTTTTATTTGTACTTTTTAAGGTTATTGCGAAAAAAATTTAATAAAAACCATCTGCAAAATAACATGAAGAAAGTGGATTTATTTATATTCGAAATTTTGGGAAGATATTCAAAAATCATAATGCTTCTATAAAAGTTTACAGCTACCGAAAACAAATAAACGTTGCGACAATCGTCTGCCGATCAACGTAAAAACCAATAACCGTCAAATAAAAATCATCGGTTTTGTTCTAAGCTCGTCAAATATTTAAAATTTGAAAATTTTTTGTTTTTAGCTTTCACTCAAAAAATTATATATTTGTACTGTAATGCGAGCGATGGAAATTTTATTGTACTAGCAATATAGAAGTATTACATATATGGAAATAAGAGACTCCAAAAATCCCCAGATATCAAACTTTATACTGTTCGACGAAAACTCGAAATTTCGGTCGCCATAATGGATCCGCCATCTTGAATTTAGAAATTTCAATATCAAATCCGAAATCAGCGACCCCAAAAACTATACCAAGTTTGGTACTATTTTAGCCAATTTAGATTTTTTACTTATATGGGAGGTAGGCGTGCTAGTTACCCGATTCACCCCATTTGCAATACAAACTCATTCTAGGACCTACAAAATATAAATCCAAAGTTTGGACAGCCTAGATTAATCCTAGCTCCTGCAATCATGCTTACTAATAAATGGGACGTACATACGGACAGATATATGGACATACCAATACAGCTAGTAGGTTTAGTTTTCGATACTGATCAAGCATATATATACTTTTCCATACCGGTCACGCCTTCTTATTAGCGGTCCGACGAAAGTAAATAGCCCGAACCTCACAATTAATATATAAGGGTTTAGGGTTGTAACGTCGCAAAGGCTGGGGTAAGCACTCGTCGGATATCCACGGCTTCGTACACAAAAACAATTTATAATTTACAGAGACTTTTTTCAATATAATATCAATATAGGATTTCACAAAATTCGATTGGAAGTTTGGTTGGGCGAACAGTGGCGTTGGTCGTCGCTTTGGTGGTGTTGCAGCTTGTCGGCGAAATTGGTAATTCGTTGGGTGATGGCTGGATGACTGACGATGCATACATATGTGGCGATTGTGGCGTAGGCGTTGCGATGCGTGATTTGGAGAGAAATAGGCGGGAGCGTTTCTAATGCGAACGTAGGCGTAGCAAGGCGTGAACGTGGGTGCAGTAGAGCATTAACGATGATCAAAACGTTTGCGTAAATCGTGGCGTCGTTCCATACAAGGATTTTTTTAATGACGAATCCCAACGGTCCCACTAATATTAAAATCAATTTCTTGAAGCAAAAATGTAGAATTCAGAGAGCCATTTATCAATTTAATCAAAAATGTTACATTAAGCATCGTTCTTCTTCTTTTTTTTAGAGTAGGGATGTCCAAGAGTTTTAAAAGATTTTCGTATGGAGGTAGGTTCTGATTCGGATTCCAGCGAAGGTTTCTTAAAGCAAATAATAAAAATTGTGGATTCCACAAGACTGATGCATATTCCAAAATTGGTCTTACAAGTGATATGTAAAGACTTTTGGTAACGAATGGGTCATTAAATTCTTTTGACCATCTTTTAATGAAACCTAGAACACCCCTCGGCTTATTCACACATAAGTCAATATGTAGATGAAAGCGAAGTTTTGGATCCATAGTAACACCCAGGTCCACAAAGGTAAAAACCTTTTCTAGATTACAGTTATTTATATGATACAGCGATGAAAGTTGGTGTCTTCTAGCAAATGTCATAAATTTACATTTTTTCAGGTTCAGTTCCATTAAGTTATTATCACACCAGATAGCTATACTGGTCAGATCTGATTGTAACAACTTATGTTGATCAAAGATGTCATAGGATAGAAACAATTTAACGTCATCAGCATACAACAGTACATTCGAATGTTTAATGACAGAAGGTAAGTGATTTATAAAAAGATTAAACAGAATAGGACCTAAGTGACTTCCTTGAGGAACTCCAGAGGTGACATCTATAGTTTTTGATGTTGATGATTCGAATAACACTTGTTGCTTCCGATTTGTCAGATACGATTCTACCCATTTTAAAAGAAGATCTGGGAATCCGTATCTTTTAAGCTTTTCAATCAACAAATAATGATTAACTTTATCAAAAGCTTTACTAAAATCAGTATATATGACATCTGTTTGAAGATTCTTTGAAAATCCCTTTATTGTTAATGAAGAAAATTCCAATAAATTTGTAGATGGATCTACCTCTCAGAAAACCATGCTGTGAAGGAGATATTAAAGTTGTGACCGAGTGAACCAATTGCTTTTTGACAACTTGTTCAAATAACTTTGGTATTGTGCTAAGTTTAGCAATACCTCTATAGTTAGATACGAATGATTTGGTTCCACTTTTATAAAGAGGAATAATGTATGACTCTTTCCATGAATTCGGAAAATAACCTCTTTCAATAGAGGCATTAAATATATTTGAAAGTGGAATGTATAAATTTTCTGCACAAACTTTAAAAATACAGCTAGGAATATTATCTGGACCAGTACTATATGAATATTTCAACGATTTTAGGTGTTGTAAGACATCATCAGATTCTATAACAGGATTGAGAATGGAATTATAAGTGGGGATGTTATATGGATACGATGTGTTGCCATAAGTATTATCAGAATATGTCATTTTGAAGAAGTCAGCAAACATATTTGAAATCTCAGTAGGATTGTTGGACTCACGATCATTCCATTTCATTGTAGTTGGAAAACCAGTGTATTTCCTTTTTGAATTTACAAAGTTATAAAAAGTTTTAGAATCGTATTTCATTTTGGATTTCAAATCGTTCAAATATTCATCATAACATTTTTTATTAAGTACTTGATATTTATGTCTCAGAAGCGAATATTTAGAATAATCTTGAAGGTTTAAAGTTCTTTTATATGTTTTAAATGCCCGAGTTTTCGAAGTTTTTAGTTTCCTCAATTCTTTTGTAAACCATACAGCACCAAGTTCATTCGAATTCTTTTTAATGTTCTTTGGAAAACATATCTCGAAGATTTTGCTGAGCGTACAATTGAAAATTGATACACAGTCGTCAACATCTTCAAAGTTCATGTCCCAACTAGTTTCAGATAAGAGTTGGTTCATTGTAACAAAATTTGTATTCTTGAAGCAAAAAAATGACTTCAACGGTGTAGAAACTGGTTCTAAGTTGTTTTGAACAAATTCGAAAGATAATTCAAGTGTTGGGTGATGGTTATCTTCTGGACATGCAAAAGCATCACAGCGTTGCACTGAAAACTTCGAAGAGTCATCAACATAAATTAAATCCAAAATTCTACTATTCTTATTTTCAATCCCGTTTACTTGTTGTAAACTCATATCTGAAAATGAATCCAGAAAGTCATTTAAACAGTCACGAGAAGAATACGGAAGAAACTGGTTTGAATCGCCACAAAAATTCCAAGATATATTCGGTAAATTAAAGTCTCCAAAAACAACAATGGAATCGGCAGGTTTAACATTAGAGTAATCCAATGATATAAGCGACACATGTCTTAGATAAACGGTAATATCGGAATTCGGTGGGATATACGAGCAAGTAACCAAGTCAGAGACATCTGAAAGTATGATTTCCTCAGATGAAAAAAGGTTTTTTACTGCAATGAGGACTCCACCACCAGTCCTGCATTTACGATCCCTCCGAAAAATTTGATACCTAGCACACAGAATTTCTGAATCGAAAATATTTGGTTTAAGCCAAGTTTCGGTAAATACCAAGACATTATGACTACAATCGAAACTTTTAATATAAATCTCGTTCAACTTTGTATTTAGCCCTCGAACATTTTGGTACAGAAGACAAACAACATTATTCGGGATTTTATTTAGTTTTTTTGATTAGAATTTAATTTTCTTTGAGGAAGTTGAACTGGATTTACTATATTTGATTTTTCTTTATAAACAAATTTACGAACTAAAGTTTTATCCGGCCAAAAATTTTTATTAACAATCTCATCAAACAATTCTGCAGGAACAGATAATTTGAAAGATGAAATGTTTCTAGCGTATGAAAAGTTGAATTTAAAAGCATTTATATTATTACCGGTTTTCTTGAGTTTAGAATCAATATAAAATATAATATCTTCAGTTAATGTGTCTGGTGCAAATCTGGACACGAAAATAGATATTTTAGGTTGCACAACAACAAGCCTTTTTGGGGTTCTCGTTTCTTGTACTTCCCGCAAACAATCCTTTGGAGAAATAATATTTATGGAAGGACAAACATTTTTATCAATATTTGAGATTCCATTCATATTTTTCTCAGGAGCGTCATCTACCCTCGTTTCCAAAACCGCAGGATCAGGAGAATAAAATGTAACTGGTGAAGCAAACATATCGGAAAAGGATGGAGTTGTCGGAGTTGAAATTGGCTTTGGGGTAGGTGGTAAAAGCCCAACAGAAGTATTTTGTTTCGGAGCTGTTTCATCCAAACATTTATACTTCTGAAAGTAAATTTCGTACTCCTTCAGTTTAGACTGGGCAGCTGCTAAGTCCTTTGATACATCATTAAATCCCTTTCGGGCTTGACGTACCAATTTACAGATGTCCAGCTCTGTATCGCGGCAATCTTTACCCTCGATCAGATCGACTACTCTACCAGTAAGGGATGCACATTTGACGTGATAAAAGCTATCACATTATCGACTTTAATGGCACACTTACGGAAAAAGCAAGTCATATTTAAATGCAAAATTTATAAAAAATAAAATACAAAAAGTGTAAAAAAGTGTAAATTGTAACGAGACAAAATGTTGACTGGGAAAAGGCACTTTCAAATTATATTAAAACAAGTGCCTGAAAGTATGCTCTGAAAATATGATCAGTCTGAGAATGTGGAATCTATATAAAGCTGGTGACACAAGAAATGTCAAAGTGGACAGTATAAGCAAAAACAAAAAAAATTTGCAATTTTTGTTGTAGTGATACTTAGCTGACAGGAATTCACGGAAATATAGCACAAAACTTTGTTATTTGCACAAAACTTTGTTATTTGCACAAAACTTATTGCACTTAGCCAGAATTTAATTTATTTAATTTATTTAAAAGGTTTTCAAAATAATTAACACGGTATAACTATTTAAAAATATTTATTCAAATCGCAGCAAAAATTCACTTATGAACAAGTTGAACAGGGTTGCCAAACTTTTTTCTGATAGCTTTCAGGTGCTATACCACAACAATGGCTTCTATCAATTCAACTTCACTTCGGTAACTACCACTAGCTTCAATACCCAATAGTATTCCAATGGCTTCAATAAATTCCAAAAATCTTCAATAAACTCCAGGGATCTTCAATAAATTCCAGAACTCTTCACGCACTCTGCTTTTCCTCATGTTGGCCTCCACGCTGGTCGATTCGCACTTAGCCTGAAACTGATTCGAAATATAATCGCAATAGCCGACAAGTAATCAATATATATTTTATCTATTTATTTATTTGATATTGGATTGCTAGTACAACAAGATTAAAATCTTATAATTATAGCACCAGCCACTTACATGTACATACGTTGAAAAAGGAAAACTATTAAGCAATTAAGATAGATCAGGATGCATACTACATTAAAACAGATACTGAATCACGTAAGATAAATCTTAATAATAGTATTGCACATAAAGGGTCCACATGTCACAAGTAAAGACTTTATACATCTGACTAGCAGACGAGCAATTACATGGAGCATTTGGACTCTACAACACATATGGAACACTATTTTACAGGCACATTTTTTAATGAAAGACAAACACATAAATTAAATTAAATTAAACACAAAAAATTAAAATTTAAAAAATGATAAATTTTAAGCGATTTAGATATTCAAGAAATTAAAAATTTCTGTTCTAAACTGCATTGCGTTGCGAAACTGTTGTAAGTTATGTGGTAACGAGTTCCAAAGACGAATGGAATTTATGTAAAATTGACGCTCCGATGTCAAGCATGAATGCTTCAGTTGGATTACATTGTTTCCACGGTCTGAGCGTAAAAAATTTAGTTTTTTATATAAATAGTCTGGTTCTTTGGTATAGATAATTTTGTGCAAAAAAATTAGTGTTCTACAGTTTATTAAGTTGTCAAATGTTATGCCAAATATTTGTTTTGAAAATTTCGATACATTGTCGGACCGTTTTAAACTGTACACATAGCGTGCTATATTGTTGTATAAAACATTTAGCTTGCGTTTGCTGACAGAGTCCCAATTTGCAAACATTTCACAACCGTACAACAAAGTAGGAACAAAAACAATGATTTTATAAGAAACAATAAGGAGAAAAAAAGTTTATTTATTGTTATTAATAGCTGCAATAAATTTAAGAAGCAAATGATTAGCAAAACAAAAGCTGGAAGCAAGAAAGTAAAAATAAAAGAATTTAAATCAATTGGTTATTTTCCTTGCTCTGGCTCAAATTTCCTTTATTTCCAAAAGAAGTATGACGGGGGCAGAAGCTAACGCAATCGAATTATGCGACCTCTGTCCCTGCCATCATTCCTCCGGTATGTCCCTATTCCAGTGAATAATGACTGGGCACAAATGGCTACTGCAAGGAAGTTATGCGACCCCCGTCCCTGCCATTATTCCTGGCCTGATTTACTCTCTTTTCCTACTCCAGATGAAGTATGACTGGAACAGCGGCTAATGCAATCAAATTATGCGACCCCTGCCCCTGTGGAACAGTGGCTAATTCAATCAAATTATGCGACCTCTGTCCCTGCCATCATTCATGCTTACAATAACATTTTATTTCTACGCTACTTTGCTAACACTCTTCTGATTTGGAATATAATCGCAATAGACCAAATTCAGTGTGAGTGCTCGCTTTTTATACCCTC
Source organism: Heteromyza rotundicornis (assembly GCA_951394025.1). Classification (NCBI taxonomy): domain Eukaryota; kingdom Metazoa; phylum Arthropoda; class Insecta; order Diptera; family Heleomyzidae; genus Heteromyza; species Heteromyza rotundicornis. The sequence continues at coordinate 42,665,744 of OX596011.1, forward strand.
GCTAATTCACCAATTCTCGTTAGTGTATTGTTGCGTATACTTTTGTGGTGTATTGTCGCGCCGTCCATATCGCCATATCCCTTCTTCTCGTTGGTTTTACCACCATTGTTGTACTTGATTGACCAGGTTGTAGGTCGTGTGATACGGGTGGCCGTTGAGCCCTTGCCGTGATATGGGTGGCCATTGTGCCACTGTTCGCCCTAAATTAAGTACTATTATACATTTCAGTTTTACAGAAGGTACTTTTAATTAAAAATTAATACATGTATGAAAGCCGTTGCATTTCTAATGCAAAAAAAAAGAAGTAAAAGAAATATGATTAAAGGAAAAACAATATATTTTTAGGGATCGTCACAGGGTTTAATGAGTTTTGTCCAGCAGAAGCAGGTGAAACTAGTTAGCTTTTGTGTAGGATATGTTGTTCTACCAGAGAACTTATATTTATAGAGAAGCGTCATAAGCTCTTCCTTTTTGCTAACTCGGAGCTCGTGCAATTCTGGTGAGTAAGCAGACTGCGGAGTTTGGACAGTGAGTGTACAGACTGCGGCATTTGGCTAACATTTTTTAATTTGTTGTAGTCTGTTAGAAATGTTTTTGTTGTTGGTTCGCTTTTGTTTTTGCTTTTCTTAACATTTGTGGTTTTGTTCCTTTTCTTATTTCGATCGTTTTCTTTGACTAGATCTTGATTCGATTGTTTTGGTTCTTTTTTTTTATTCATCTTGCAATTTTTTGCCGTTTGGTTTTTTTACTATGATTGGCGGCGCAGGTTGTTGTTGGCGATTTTCATCCCTCCTGCTGCTGTTTTCTTATATGCATGTATATTTTTCTATGATTTGTTTGAATTCGCGACAAAGTATTTTGATGGTTTTGGCATTTTTGGAATCACATGATATATTATGGAAATTATCTGCTTTGTACCTACATATATGTTTTCTTATTTTTTTGTATAACTTTTTTTATATATTCTACCTAATTAGAATATACAAATAATGCTGAGGACTCTTAGGTTCATGTATTTTCTATCATATTGCATTAAAATCACCCTTATTTACTAAAATATTAGAAAATTATACATGCATATAAGAAAACAGCAACAAGCGCCGCCAATCATAGTAACAAAACCAAACGGCAAAAAATTGCAAGATGAATAAAAAAAAGAACCAAAACAATCGAATCAAGATCTAGTCAAAGAAAACGATCGAAATAAGAAAATGAACAAAACACAAATGTTAAGAAAAGCAAAAACAAAAGCGAACCCACAACAAAAACATTTCTAACAGACTACAACAAATTAAGAAATGTTAACCAAATGCCGCAGTCTGTACACTCACTGTCCAAACTCCGCAGTCTGCTTACTCACCAGAATTGCACGAGCTCCGAGTTAACAAAAAGGAAGAGGAAGAGCTTATGACGCTTCTCTATGAATATAAGTTCTCTGGTTCTACCACGTGCTTTTAACCGTAAGTATTGCAAATGATTGCAATTTTTTAAGGTCTAAAAAAGTGCAATCAAAAAAATTTAGTTCACTAACCAAAATAGAAAGCAAAAGGAAATGAAGAACAGCGCAAATGATCCAAAAGGTAAAAGCGTAATTCAAATTTTTGCTTTGACATTTCTCAAAAATTCTGATCTAATACAACTTTGCAGCATAAGAGACTTGACAACATTTTTCTTGAGTTGTTTCTTTAGAGCTGGAAACGAAGCCAAACGTTTCATTTATGTAACATTAAAAGTAACTTAATTTAGTGTAATTTTAGTTTTTATTATTAAAACTTCTGTGTTAAAAGCTTTATGAATTAAAGTATGCTTATATAAATTAAACTTGTTTACGTTTTTGAATATTAATAACTTTTCTGTTCATATCGATACCAACCATACATTTTTTCAAAACTCTAGTAACAAGTTTTCAAATTGGTATGTTTTGTATCGAAATGGGTTTTCATTTCCTCAGGAAATCCAAAAATGACAAAAACTTGATTTTCATGGAAATGGATACTGTGCTTTAAGGTATCGATATTACAAACTATTTTTAATTATAAAATGGAACAACCCAAATATCATCCCAGATTTAGATTGTAAACCTCAACCTGGAAACGTAATTCTCAAGGAGCAACCGTGTTATTTTGACATTGTCGTAAGACTTTTTGACATTGTCATAAGTCGTTCTCCCTAATTAGCACACTTTATTAATTTCACAATGATTCAGGAAAATTTTCGATGACAGGAAAAAAGTTCGATAGGTGGGTCTTTTTTCTGCCGGGATTTTTTCAAAATGTGCTTAAGGACACCTTACTTCGATATTCATTCGAAAGGAATTGAATAGAACTTTCCACTTATACCAATATCGATAATAAAAATGCTGTCAGTGAGCCACTACACACAAAGAAAGGGGTGTACGTACACTTGTTTTACTCACTGTCAGGAATCAAAAGTTCTTATTTACAAGTTTTTTGTTTTCGAGCTAAATGTATGGAAATAGAAAACTTTCAATCTATTTTTTGGCGGCTTATACGATCCGAATTAAGTCCGACACAAATAAAAACTTCAGATTCCTGACGACTCAAGGACCACTCACACCAACGCGAAATTCTACAACAAGGAAACGAAACGGCTGAAAATTATTTCCAACACTACCAAAAAACATTTTTTTAAAATATTTTTTATCTATTTTAAAAATTGATTGGGAATATTTTTACTTTATATTTTCAACGAGGAACTGGATTATCATTGCGTAGTTTTTTTTCTGTGGCGGTCTATCAAAGCCTACCAACTTTTTAAGAAATGGCTAAATCTGCATTTAAAAAAAACGTTTTCAACAAATGTTTCAATTAAAAAAAAAAAATTTGTTTTGTCTAAAAATTTAAAAATAATTTTTGCAAAAAAAAACCGATCTTTATTTGCCAATTTTAATTTTTTTTGCATTTTTGAGGTCAGTGATGTCGATTTTAAGAAATCTAGATGTATCGGAGCAAAACTGACCCGTTTACTCTAAAGCCATTGTCAACCCCAGGCTTTAGGGTGCATGACGAGGTGCTGACATACCGCAGGGGACTGTGGCTGTATAGGATTTCTTGTTTTGATTTCTTTTCTACTCACAAACAAATAAAGATAACGTATTTTATTTTAGGTGTAATGTTGACTATAGCTTCCACTAAGTGGGTCCTTGGACTTTTCTTTGCTGAATAATACCATGTGGGATCACAGCTGATACCATGTGTATATTTGGACTTTTTTGGTAAATCTTTTCAGGGTGGATTACAGTTGCAATCCGAAGTGACGTGATTCACCAAAAAAAATTGTCCAATGACGCACGTGGGAGCTGTACTGATCACAAGAGACGTGATTCACCCAAAAAGTTCCAACGACGCACTTGGTAGCAGCTGTAATACTACCTGGCATGGTGTCCGAGGACGCACTTGAGAGTTGATCAAATCCCATCTGACGTAATTCACCCACAAAATTGCAAGAACGCACTTGATGGCTGCAGTAGTCCCTAAAAATTACTTTTTGTGTCAACATTTCGAACGCGAAACTTTTCAAAATGTTGCGTGCAGCGTAACCTAATAATTACGCAGCGCCGGCGCTTCAACGGCTGAACTTGAGCGGCGCAGTGCGAATGCTCTCGTATGCCGACGTGTAGAGGGCTGGGGAATTCCGCGTTGGTGTTTGGTGACCATCATATATTTGACTTACCTCCCATTCTTCACCTCTTGGACATACTCGTACCACATAATGTAAAAACTTAATATGACTCATTAATTGGAAATGATCAGCATATTTTTCTAGAAATTCGTTTATACACTGTGATGGAACATATGACTTGTTAAATTGCATAATCTGAAAGTCCGGATATCCCATTACTTCCTTCGGTAGATTAGTACTATAAAGTAAAAAAAAAATATGGTTTAATTTGAAATAAATTAAGATACCGTCTTGAATGACAGCCGATCGTTTGATTAGCTCTCTATACGAAGACAACATCAATATCAACATAGAAGGAAGAAACTAAAAACCAAACCCAAACTCGAAGGAAGAAAACAAGGTACCTACGTAATTTGCTCACAATAAACTGATTATTATAGTTGTTTGTGTTTTTACCAAATTTCATTTTTATGCATTTTGAGTGTCAGGCTGTTTTTAATTTTGACCGAACGTTTGTAACGCCGATAAGGGGGCGTGTCCGGTATGGAAAAGTATATATATTCTTGATCAGCATAACAGCCGGAGTCAATTTAGCCATGTCCGTCCGTCCGCACGATAGCGGTCGCAGTTTTGGAGTTATCGACTTAAAACTTGGGATACATGTTTTTCTCGTGAATACTGAGATCAAGTTCGAGAATCAGCCAAATCGGACAAAAACTGGGCGTGGCTCCCATACACCGAAAAAAAAGGTCAACATTTTTCAAGTCTTTTTTATTGCTGCATTCGATTGGAAATGTTTAGAAACGTATTTTGGACATGGTCCGAGGTTCCGAAACCACATATATAAGGGTCAAAATGGGGTCTTGAGACCAATTTTTTTTTTGGTAGATTGGATTGAACTATTTATAGGTAGATCAAAATGGGGTCTTGAGACCGCATCATTTTATGTTCGAGGTACTTCTTCCTAGTGTGTGAAGGTATTTCAGTTTCGGCATAGCCGATATAGTCCACCCTCTAGTTAGTATATAATTTTGTTGTATGCACTTGAACAAGCAAACAGGAAAGTAGCAACTTGATCTTAATCACATTTGTTTATTTCTTTCATTGATTTCCTACTTCAACTCACCCAACCGAACATTTGGTCCATCGAGCAACGATTTCCAACCTACCTCAGGAAATCACACCCGAATCGAAGTGGAATATCGAACAAATAAATATACAAAAAGTGTACATAACATCGATAAATTTCAACACAACTGTTGTAATTTATCCGTAATTATACCCTGCACACTAGTGTTCAAATATGAAATTATGAACACGTTAAATCTGCGGCGCGAAAGATTTAATTTATGGCATGTCATTAGACATGCTCACCTAAATAAATACAGTCCACTTATTAATAATGAGCTAATTTAAGGAACCTCATTTGTAAAGGGTTTTCCCTCAATTGTCTACAATTTAGTGAATGACAATTTAATGATCGATTCTAAGAAGTAAACAAATACATCCCAACAATGTAACAGTTCGAGGAAGTACAATGATGAATGTTTCGTCCCCTATTTTAAGTATTTCTAAGAAGGATATTGTAAGGAGTCGTACTTCCGCTAAATACAGTGACAAGCAGGTACACGAGGTACGCCGAATCACGAGCGTTCACAGGCTACCTACGTGAGCTATAGTTTTAAGAAATAGTTTTAAACTTGTATATAAACCCAAATTTTAATGTAATAAAAACAGTATCATACAAATACTCAGCCGAAGCAGATATTTATTTCTCTTCGGTGGATAGAATTTACAAATCTATTCATTGTGGTCCTTCGAAGTTATATCTTTAGCTGTCCCCCACCAGCGGTAAGAAGCTCAAAGATCTCGAACAAGTGACATGAAGAAAACACAAAAATCTAATTGTGTCTAGGCAAACTACAGCCAAACAGTAGTAAAAGCGTAACCTTGGTTAAAAAACACTAATTGTGTCTAGGCAAACTACGGCCAAACAGTAGTAAAAACGCGAAACTACGGCGAAACAGTAGTTAAAGCGTAACCAAGGCTTCAACATTGGCTAAAAAACACAAAAATCTAATTGTGTCTAGGCAAACTACGGCCAAACAGTAGTAAAAACGCGAAACTACGGCGAAACAGTAGTTAAAGCGTAACCAAGGCTTCAACATTGGTTAAAAAACACTAATTGTGTCTAGGCAAACTACGGCCAAACAGTAGTAAAAACGCGAAACTACGGCGAAACAGTAGTTAAAGCGTAACCAAGGCTTCAACATTGGCTAAAAAACACAAAAATCTAATTGTGTCTAGGCAAACTACGGCCAAACAGTAGTAAAAACGCGAAACTACGGCGAAACAGTAGTTAAAGCGTAACCAAGGCTTCAACATTGATTAAAAAACACAAAAATCTAATTGTGTCTAGACAAACTACGACCAAACAGTAGTTAAAGCGTAACCAAGCCTTCAACATTGGTTAAAAAACACAAAAATCTAATTGTGTACAGGCGAAACTACGGCGAAACAGTAGTTAAAGCGTAACCAAGGCTTCAACATTGGTTTTAAAAAAAATCCACAAGTGCTGATTCAAAGTTGTATCTTGAGCTGCTACTTCTGGAGCTATTCCCACCACCGATGACGACAGAAAAGAACAAACTATTTCATCGCCAGAAGAAAATTGGAGAGAACATAGAAGTGCTATTCAAAAAAGCGACAGCACGAGTGTTTGTGGAAAAAACACTACACGATGAAAGAAAACATCTGTCCCAGTTATGGGAGGAATTCCAGCAGAACGACGCAAAAATAAGAGCGTACGGAGAAGAATGAAGATTATTTTACAAGTAATTACTTCAAATCAGCGGAGGAAAACGTGCAGCAAATAAATGCGTTAATTCAAGAGATGGAGTTGGATCAGGAGGCGCCACAGCAATCTACAGGATTTAGAAAAATGCATCAAAAAGTGGAAGTTGGCAGCAAGGAGGATGAGCTGATGAAGATGTTTGTACGGGAAGTACAAAACTGCAGAGGTAAAATGGCCGAAAGCAATGGTAATTTGGCAAAGATAGAGATGGAAGAAATAAGTTCCACTATCAATGCAAATTACGATATGGTAAAAATATTGTTCTTGAAATTATTGGACGCCTTCATCTTCAAAGAGAAGTTTTACGAACTCTACAATAATCTTACGAAAGACTATACAAAGATTCGGATATATAAAAAGTATATGCAGCAAAGTGACGAGCAAGCAACGACATCGAAGTTAAAGCTAAAGCTAGAGGACATAAAAATTCCATCATTTCACGGAGACATCAATGAGTGGGCATCATTCTGTGACATATTTAAGAATTCTCTAGCGTGGAAAAAATGTATCGGCTAAAAGCAGTGGTCAAAGGCGAAGCTGGAAGAATGATACAACATCTCCAGATAACAGATGCCAATTACAAGGCAGCGTTCGAGCTACTTCAGCAGCGATATGAAAATCGACGGCTGTTGTTTACATCACAAGTCGACATGATATTGGATCAACCTATGGTCAGTAATGAGTCGGCATTAAATATTAAAAAACTCTTGGATACGACTAATGAATGTATTGCCGCATTGAAAGGGATGAACATTTCAATTGTAGATGCGGAACCTTTCATCGCGAGTATGGTCGTACGGAAACTGGACAAGGAGAGTCTTCAATTTTACGAGCAGAATGTGAAAAAACCGAAGGAGATTCAAACTCTGGAAGATGTCTTGGGATTTTTGGAAATGCACTATCAAGCCTTGGAAGCAGTTAGCAAACGACAAGGCGGTAATAGTGAATTCCAAAGGAAGGCGGAAGTACAATTTCAACGATCGGCAAAACCCTCGTACAAAACTAATATTGAGATTATAGCTTCAGCCACTGAGGAAGACGTCCCATTAATACAACGTGAGCAAGTTATAAATACAACAAACTTCGAAGTAGAAGCAGTGATTAAGGCGATGTTCCCAAACCCAAGATATAAGATGAGGAGGATCACCAAACAGGAGCAAACCAACATGAGGAATACATATTTTGGTAAAGAACTACAACAAAGACGTCATCCTGAGAGCAAGAAACGGGGTAATATTCACCACCACAGCAGGCGTCACCAGGAAGGTCGTTACCGAAACAGAGGGTACCAAAGTTATCACAACAGAAGAGTACAGCGCATCATCCGTATTTATACTAATTACGACGATCTAAGAAGATACCGATGGCGTAAAGCACGTCACACACGATACAGATGCAGAAGTAGCAGAATTCAGTGGTATAAATTCAAACGCAAACACAAAATTTACCACTATTGGATGATACCAAACACCAGAAGTCATCTAAACATGTGGATCATGCGGATTTCTATCTTGAATCCGACTAAGAATATTGGTACCCGTAAGTTTTGGTGCCCCTCGTCAGAATGTTCAAATATAAAATATGAACACGTCAGATCTGCGCCGCTAATAGACGAATGCCCGGCACAGCTACAAGAACAAATAAAGAAGATTAAAGCAACTATATCAGAAAAACTGTACCAGAAAAGATGTTCCGGAAATGAACTACAGAAAATCTACAGTCTATTGAAAGCAAATGAAATTTTTGTAGACAACCATCTCGTCATTAATAACTTCGGGGTGGATTCGTCTCATTTGATGTCCGAAACTACATTAAATGAGTGTAGTAGAAACTTAGACAATCAATTAATTTGTGAAGGAGATTGGCCTTGGAGAGATGCGAATGACAAATCGAGCGAAGTCCGAATGACGTCATTTTGGATCCAGCTTCAGCGGAATGTTTTCAAAAAGTCTTCAGCGCAAGTACAAGGTACAAAAACATCTCAACAAAATATGGAATTACCGAAACAAGGAGTATTAACATTGAAGGGTGGATGTGACGCTCGGATAAACGGAATCACACGAGCTACCGTACACAACATTGAGTCTATCGATTGCGAAGAGATTAACATCAATTTAGTGAAGGATATCAGCACCGCGTCAGATGACTCACTTCAACCGTTGGGATCAACAGTAACCGACCATACACGTGAGATAGAACTTTTAAAGAAATATATTACAGAATTGAAAAATGAGAAGATAAGTTTGAAAGGGCTTAACTTTCATCATGTAAGCGGACACACCGCACTAAGTTTAGTTAGTATAGTAATTATTATAATAATTTTATATGTTACAAAAAAAGTATTGATAAGAAGAAGATTGGTGCCCGTAAGTTTGGTGGCCCCCGTCAGAATGGGCTGTGCGAACAATCGCCCAACGAACAATCGCCCAAAAACCAAAAATGAACAATCGCCCAAAAATTTTGGGCCATTCTTCATAATGAATAAAAGCCCAAAAAATTGCGAAAATCGCCCAAAAAATTTTGAATTTTCGCCCAAAAGTTAAAATGAACAATATTGGGCTTTTGTTCATAATGAATAATAACCCAAAAACAAAATGAACAATCGCCCAAAAAAAATGTTTATTTTTTTTTAATAATAAGTTAACATTTCAGATATTCATATTTCAAAGAAGCAAAGACTTCTGCTTTTATAAAATTCTTAAGCTGCGATCAGATTAGGCAAATATTTGCCCGAATACACTCAGATACTTTTAATATCAACTAAAATCGTATGTGACTGAACCAGTATTTTATTTTTCTAAATTTATTTTCGCAGTATTTGTGCAAATATTTGCCTAATCTTAAAAAAAATTTCTATTCTTGGAAATTATTCGTCCTAAAACACCATTGTATGCTTCTACTTCAGATGTAGTTCTTGAATGTTTTTTGAAAACAGAGAAATTAGCTGGCCCAATCTGTAAATTATGTAAAGCTAAGGTCTGATTAGGCAAATATTTGCTGAAATACTTGGAAAATACATTCAGAAAAATAAAATACTGGTTCAGTCACATACGATTTTAGTTGATTTTAGAAATATCTAAGTGTATTTGGGCAAATATTTGCCGAATCTGACCTTAGCTTAAAGCAAAAATACGGAACTAATATTAAACTTTTGTGATTTAAAATTCTAATTACAATGATGCTACAACTACGACGAAACAGTTGGTGTTATTTTAATTTTGTTGTTGTAATGGTGTAATCTTTAGTATAGTAATGTGTTGGAAGAAAGCGCCGCAGACGAAAAATTTTAACCAAAAACCGCGCGATTTTTGGTTAAAATTTTTCAAGTTTAGCTATTACAAAAAACATCTTTGTACATCTTTTTTATTGTGTCGTTAATATGAAAATTTGTATAAAAAAATCTCGCGATTTTATAATACTTTTGTTGTTGTAATTTTCGTGTTGATTTATGAATGAACATTTTTGTAGTGTGCCCACTCCTATTTTTGTGTCAGAAGCTGGATTTCCACAAAATCAAAAAATGAACAATCGCCCAAAAAATATTTTTGGGCGATTTTTCATTTTTTGATTTTTGGGCGATTGTTCATTATGAACAATTGCCCCCTAAAAAAAATGAAAAAACACCCAAATCAAAAATGAACAATCGCCCAAAAATGTTGGTACAATTTTTTGGGCGATTATTCATTTTTGGTTTTTGGGCGATTGTTCGCACAGCCGTCAGAATGTTCAAATATGAAATTACTAGCTGGGCCCGGTCCGCTTCGCTGGGCCTAAATAATTTTTTGTTGTTGCATTGTCTGCAATGTAATGGATGAATGGATGAAAGTAATTTTTAAATATATATGTTTAATTGGTGTTTATACTGTGGAGTTAATTTTATACAATTTTATAGAGAGGAAAATTGATGTAGCGATCGGTATTGAAATAGGTTTGGATGAATGAATGAATGATTCGTATTGTATGTATGTATGTAGCGCAGTAAAGTATGTTTGGAAGATTATTGAAATTAAATTAAATGACATGTGGTATAAGTATTTGAAACAAATCCCGTAATTCGGCCGGTGCAAACGACTGGATTACGATCTTTGAGCTTTGGTACGTAGCCGAATGCTCGCACAAAATGGCCCGGCAGTATAAACACTTAAACCAAAAATTCCCTTAGGAAGGGAAATTTGCCTTAAGTTGGCTGCACTGGTTGAGCGCCCCGTCTGTGAGGAGTGTCGCCACATTGAGAGACGTTCTGTTGTGTTTTTGTAAATTTTTCTTGTGGGAAGAAAGTGATTTCTATAACTTGTTGGAACAATTTTGCAGTGCTTATTTGACGAAAAGGCCTTTTGCAGTGTGTGCATTTAAGTCAAGTTTAATTTAATTTTCATTCGCAATGGACGTCTTCTCGTAATATTAATGGCGGTTTGCCTGCATTTAGGTCCCCATAAGCCAACGCGAAATTCCGCAGCCGGTACGGAACTTGAACAAAAATGTTGCTTGAATATGCGATACTGCGTTTTTTTAAAAAAAATTTATAAATGATGCACATTTTTAGTTGTAGCTTTGAAATTTTTCACCGCAAACAAATTTTTTTATTCCAATATCTTTGCTGTAAGAATTTTCGAGAAAGTACCGCGGCGGCGGAATTTTGGGTATTTTAAGTTGTAATGAAGTACTGTGTGTAGGATTACTGTGAAAGTGGGCGACTTTCGCCGTGAGCATTTAAGGTCGCCACAAATGAATGCAAAATTCCGTTGGTGTCGTGTTACTTTTTTGAAAATACGATAGTGCGCTCTAGAATGATATGCATTTGATTTTGTGATATTTTTCAGCACGAAAAAATTTGTCCGAGCCCAATATCGCCTTGCAATTTTTGAGCAATTTTTGGGAAAATTTCGCGGCAGTGTGTAGGAGCATTAAGTTGGGTATAATTTAATTTCCATTCACAATAGACATTTTTCTGTAGTTATTTGGAATGTAAATGGCAAATGCATTTAAGTGGAAATGAAGTACTGTGAAAGTGGGCGTAAAATGTGCACTGGGAGATTGGGGCAAATTATGGAATTGCGAATATGTAATACTCAAGGAGAAGCCGTGTTATTTTGGCATTGCCTTAGGTTTTTTCCATTGTTGAAAAGTTACATGCAATCAAATGGAAATAACCTTAATTATTACTCCCTGCTGCAATTAATGTTGAAAATACACGAAGTTGTTGAAATTTGTGATCGGTACATCGACGTGAAATACTTTAGCAAATCGATTTCATACTTTGAAAGAAACCGAAAGGTAAAAAACACCGCAGATATGGTAACACTGCTTGGGTGGGGAAAAATTAAGTCCTAGGTGGCAACCAAGTTGACTGTTGATCATATGGTATTTGCTTTTAAAGATTCACAAATGTGAGAGAAATACGTATTTTCTAACTTGTGGGCGGTAAAAGTGGGCGTGTCAAATCCTATCCTATGTTACGACTCACGACCCCTAGAACACATATATAAATTTTGGTGAGAATCGGTGCTGTAGTTTTCGCGTCTACTCGAGACAAACATACACGTCTCTTTTATATATATAGATGAACACGTTAAATCTGCGGCGCGAAAGATTTAATTTATGGCATGTCATTAGACATGCTCACCTTATTAATAATGAGCTAATTTAAGGAACCTCATTTGTAAAGGGTTTTCCCTCAATATTGTCTACAATTTAGTGAATGACAATTTAATGATCGATTCTAAGAAGTAAACAAATACATCCCAACATGTAACAGTTCGAGGAAGTACAATGATGAATGTTTCATCGCCTATTTTAAGTATTTCTAAGAAGGATATTGTAAGGAGTCGTACTTCCGCTAAATACAGTGACAAGCAGGTACACGAGGTACGCCGAATCACGAGCGTTCACAGGCTACCTACGTGAGCTATAGTTTTAAGAAATAGTTTTAAACTTGTATATAAACCCAAATTTTAATGTAATAAAAACAGTATCATACAAATACTCAGCCGAAGCAGATATTTATTTCTCTTCGGTGGATAGAATTTACAAATCTATTCACTAGTGTCCAAGGTATATTGTTTTTGTCACACCGTTTGTAACGCCCATAAGGAGGTGTGTCCGGTATGGAAAAGTATATATATTCTTGATCAGCATCACCTCCTGAGTCCATTAGTCCATGTCCGTCTATCCGTCTGTCCGTCATTTCGCACGATAACTGTCGTAGCTTTTGAGTATCGACTCCAAATTTTGGGATTCCTCTTGTTTTGGCGAATGATTGGACGGTATTGAAAATGGGCAACATCGGCTAAGAGCCACGCCTACCTCCCATACAAAATGGCCGCCAATTTTATATTATTTTCGTTTATCTTGAGAAATACTTAACCGATCGCCTCCAAATCTTGGGATTCCTCCTATTTTGGCGAATGATTGGACGGTATTGAAAATGGGCAACATCGGATAAGAGCCACGCCTACCTCCCATACAAAATGGTCGGCAATTTTATATTATTTTCGTTTATCTTGAGAAATACTGAACCGATTTGGATGCGGTTTTTTGCATTGTGTTGGAAATGAGGTCGGGAACGAAATATGAATGAAACCGGAACGAAATGAAACCGGAACGAAACGCGAAACTACGGCGAAACAGTAGTTAAAGCGTAACCAAGGCTTCAACATTGGCTAAAAAACACAAAAATCTAATTGTGTCTAGGCAAACTACGGCCAAACAGTAGTAAAAACGCGAAACTACGGCGAAACAGTAGTTAAAGCGTAACCAAGGCTTCAACATTGGCTAAAAAACACAAAAATCTAATTGTGTCTAGCCAAACTACGGCCAAACAGTAGTAAAAACGCGAAACTACGGCGAAACAGTAGTTAAAGCGTAACCAAGGCTTCAACATTGATTAAAAAACACAAAAATCTAATTGTGTCTAGACAAACTACGACCAAACAGTAGTTAAAGCGTAACCAAGGCTTCAACATTGGTTAAAAAACACAAAAATCTAATTGTGTACAGGCGAAACTACGGCGAAACAGTAGTTAAAGCGTAACCAAGGCTTCAACATTGGTTTTAAAAAAAATCCACAAGTGCTGATTCAAAGTTGTATCTTGAGCTGCTACTTCTGGAGCTATTCCCACCACCGATGACGACAGAAAAGAACAAACTATTTCATCGCCAGAAGAAAATTGGAGAGAACATAGAAGTGCTATTCAAAAAAGCGACAGCACGAGTGTTTGTGGAAAAAACACTACACGATGAAAGAAAACATCTGTCCCAGTTATGGGAGGAATTCCAGCAGAACGACGCAAAAATAAGAGCGTACGGAGAAGAATGAAGATTATTTTACAAGTAATTACTTCAAATCAGCGGAGGAAAACGTGCAGCAAATAAATGCGTTAATTCAAGAGATGGAGTTGGATCAGGAGGCGCCACAGCAATCTACAGGATTTAGAAAAATGCATCAAAAAGTGGAAGTTGGCAGCAAGGAGGATGAGCTGATGAAGATGTTTGTACGGGAAGTACAAAACTGCAGAGGTAAAATGGCCGAAAGCAATGGTAATTTGGCAAAGATAGAGATGGAAGAAATAAGTTCCACTATCAATGCAAATTACGATATGGTAAAAATATTGTTCTTGAAATTATTGGACGCCTTCATCTTCAAAGAGAAGTTTTACGAACTCTACAATAATCTTACGAAAGACTATACAAAGATTCGGATATATAAAAAGTATATGCAGCAAAGTGACGAGCAAGCAACGACATCGAAGTTAAAGCTAAAGCTAGAGGACATAAAAATTCCATCATTTCACGGAGACATCAATGAGTGGGCATCATTCTTTGACATATTTAAGAATTCTCTAGCGTGGAAAAAATGTATCGGATAAAAGCAGTGGTCAAAGGCGAAGCTGGAAGAATGATACAACATCTCCAGATAACAGATGCCAATTACAAGGCAGCGTTCGAGCTACTTCAGCAGCGATATGAAAATCGACGGCTGTTGTTTACATCACAAGTCGACATGATATTGGATCAACCTATGGTCAGTAATGAGTCGGCATTAAATATTAAAAAACTCTTGGATACGACTAATGAATGTATTGCCGCATTGAAAGGGATGAACATTTCAATTGTAGATGCGGAACCTTTCATCGCGAGTATGGTCGTAATGAAACTGGACAAGGAGAGTCTTCAATTTTACGAGCAGAATGTGAAAAAACCGAAGGAGATTCAAACTCTGGAAGATGTCTTGGGATTTTTGGAAATGCACTATCAAGCCTTGGAAGCAGTTAGCAAACGACAAGGCGGTAATAGTGAATTCCAAAGGAAGGCGGAAGTACAATTTCAACGATCGGCAAAACCCTCGTACAAAACTAATATTGAGATTATAGCTTCAGCCACTGAGGAAGACGTCCCATTAATACAACGTGAGCAAGTTATAAATACAACAAACTTCGAAGTAGAAGCAGTGATTAAGGCGATGTTCCCAAACCCAAGATATAAGATGAGGAGGATCACCAAACAGGAGCAAACCAACATGAGGAATACATATTTTGGTAAAGAACTACAACAAAGACGTCATCCTGAGAGCAAGAAACGGGGTAATATTCACCACCACAGCAGGCGTCACCAGGAAGGTCGTTACCGAAACAGAGGGTACCAAAGTTATCACAACAGAAGAGTACAGCGCATCATCCGTATTTATACTAATTACGACGATCTAAGAAGATACCGATGGCGTAAAGCACGTCACACACGATACAGATGCAGAAGTAGCAGAATTCAGTGGTATAAATTCAAACGCAAACACAAAATTTACCACTATTGGATGATACCAAACACCAGAAGTCATCTAAACATGTGGATCATGCGGATTTCTATCTTGAATCCGACTAAGAATATTGGTACCCGTAAGTTTTGGTGCCCCTCGTCAGAATGTTCAAATATAAAATATGAACACGTCAGATCTGCGCCGCTAATAGACGAATGCCCGGCACAGCTACAAGAACAAATAAAGAAGATTAAAGCAACTATATCAGAAAAACTGTACCAGAAAAGATGTTCCGGAAATGAACTACAGAAAATCTACAGTCTATTGAAAGCAAATGAAATTTTTGTAGACAACCATCTCGTCATTAATAACTTCGGGGTGGATTCGTCTCATTTGATGTCCGAAACTACATTAAATGAGTGTAGTAGAAACTTAGACAATCAATTAATTTGTGAAGGAGATTGGCCTTGGAGAGATGCGAATGACAAATCGAGCGAAGTCCGAATGACGTCATTTTGGATCCAGCTTCAGCGGAATGTTTTCAAAAAGTCTTCAGCGCAAGTACAAGGTACAAAAACATCTCAACAAAATATGGAATTACCGAAACAAGGAGTATTAACATTGAAGGGTGGATGTGACGCTCGGATAAACGGAATCACACGAGCTACCGTACACAACATTGAGTCTATCGATTGCGAAGAGATTAACATCAATTTAGTGAAGGATATCAGCACCGCGTCAGATGACTCACTTCAACCGTTGGGATCAACAGTAACCGACCATACACGTGAGATAGAACTTTTAAAGAAATATATTACAGAATTGAAAAATGAGAAGATAAGTTTGAAAGGGCTTAACTTTCATCATGTAAGCGGACACACCGCACTAAGTTTAGTTAGTATAGTAATTATTATAATAATTTTATATGTTACAAAAAAAGTATTGATAAGAAGAAGATTGGTGCCCGTAAGTTTGGTGGCCCCCGTCAGAATGGGCTGTGCGAACAATCGCCCAAAAACCAAAAATGAACAATCGCCCAAAAATTTTGGGCCATTCTTCATAATGAATAAAAGCCCAAAAAATTGCGAAAATCGCCCAAAAAATTTTGAATTTTCGCCCAAAAGTTAAAATGAACAATATTGGGCTTTTGTTCATAATGAATAATAACCCAAAAACAAAATGAACAATCGCCCAAAAAAAATGTTTATTTTTTTTTAATAATAAGTTAACATTTCAGATATTCATATTTCAAAGAAGCAAAGACTTTGGAAACTTCTGCTTTTATAAAATTCTTAAGCTGCGATCAGATTAGGCAAATATTTGCCCGAATACACTCAGATACTTTTAATATCAACTAAAATCGTATGTGACTGAACCAGTATTTTATTTTTCTAAATTTATTTTCGCAGTATTTGTGCAAATATTTGCCTAATCTTAAAAAAAATTTCTATTCTTGGAAATTATTCGTCCTAAAACACCATTGTATGCTTCTACTTCAGATGTAGTTCTTGAATGTTTTTTGAAAACAGAGAAATTAGCTGGCCCAATCTGTAAATTATGTAAAGCTAAGGTCTGATTAGGCAAATATTTGCTGAAATACTTGGAAAATACATTCAGAAAAATAAAATACTGGTTCAGTCACATACGATTTTAGTTGATTTTAGAAATATCTAAGTGTATTTGGGCAAATATTTGCCGAATCTGACCTTAGCTTAAAGCAAAAATACGGAACTAATATTAAACTTTTGTGATTTAAAATTCTAATTACAATGATGCTACAACTACGACGAAACAGTTGGTGTTATTTTAATTTTGTTGTTGTAATGGTGTAATCTTTAGTATAGTAATGTGTTGGAAGAAAGCGCCGCAGACGAAAAATTTTAACCAAAAACCGCGCGATTTTTGGTTAAAATTTTTCAAGTTTAGCTATTACAAAAAACATCTTTGTACATCTTTTTTATTGTGTCGTTAATATGAAAATTTGTATAAAAAAATCTCGCGATTTTATAATACTTTTGTTGTTGTAATTTTCGTGTTGATTTATGAATGAACATTTTTGTAGTGTGCCCACTCCTATTTTTGTGTCAGAAGCTGGATTTCCACAAAATCAAAAAATGAACAATCGCCCAAAAAATATTTTTGGGCGATTTTTCATTTTTTGATTTTTGGGCGATTGTTCATTATGAACAATTGCCCCCTAAAAAAAATGAAAAAACACCCAAATCAAAAATGAACAATCGCCCAAAAATGTTGGTACAATTTTTTGGGCGATTATTCATTTTTGGTTTTTGGGCGATTGTTCGCACAGCCGTCAGAATGTTCAAATATGAAATTACTAGCTGGGCCCGGTCCGCTTCGCTGGGCCTAAATAATTTTTTGTTGTTGCATTGTCTGCAATGTAATGGATGAATGGATGAAAGTAATTTTTAAATATATATGTTTAATTGGTGTTTATACTGTGGAGTTAATTTTATACAATTTTATAGAGAGGAAAATTGATGTAGCGATCGGTATTGAAATAGGTTTGGATGAATGAATGAATGATTCGTATTGTATGTATGTATGTAGCGCAGTAAAGTATGTTTGGAAGATTATTGAAATTAAATTAAATGACATGTGGTATAAGTATTTGAAACAAATCCCGTAATTCGGCCGGTGCAAACGACTGGATTACGATCTTTGAGCTTTGGTACGTAGCCGAATGCTCGCACAAAATGGCCCGGCAGTATAAACACTTAAACCAAAAATTCCCTTAGGAAGGGAAATTTGCCTTAAGTTGGCTGCACTGGTTGAGCGCCCCGTCTGTGAGGAGTGTCGCCACATTGAGAGACGTTCTGTTGTGTTTTTGTAAATTTTTCTTGTGGGAAGAAAGTGATTTCTATAACTTGTTGGAACAATTTTGCAGTGCTTATTTGACGAAAAGGCCTTTTGCAGTGTGTGCATTTAAGTCAAGTTTAATTTAATTTTCATTCGCAATGGACGTCTTCTCGTAATATTAATGGCGGTTTGCCTGCATTTAGGTCCCCATAAGCCAACGCGAAATTCCGCAGCCGGTACGGAACTTGAACAAAAATGTTGCTTGAATATGCGATACTGCGTTTTTTTAAAAAAAATTTATAAATGATGCACATTTTTAGTTGTAGCTTTGAAATTTTTCACCGCAAACAAATTTTTTTATTCCAATATCTTTGCTGGAAGAATTTTCGAGAAAGTACCGCGGCGGCGGAATTTTGGGTATTTTAAGTTGTAATGAAGTACTGTGTGTAGGATTACTGTGAAAGTGGGCGACTTTCGCCGTGAGCATTTAAGGTCGCCACAAATGAATGCAAAATTCCGTTGGTGTCGTGTTACTTTTTTGAAAATACGATAGTGCGCTCTAGAATGATATGCATTTGTTTTTGTGATATTTTTCAGCACGAAAAAATTTGTCCGAGCCGAATATCGCCTTGCAATTTTTGAGCAATTTTTGGGAAAATTTCGCGGCAGTGTGTAGGAGCATTAAGTTGGGTATAATTTAATTTCCATTCACAATAGACATTTTTCCGTAGTTATTTGGAATGTAAATGGCAAATGCATTTAAGTGGAAATGAAGTACTGTGAAAGTGGGCGTAAAATGTGCACTGGGAGATTGGGGCAAATTATGGAATTGCGAATATGTAATACTCAAGGAGAAGCCGTGTTATTTTGGCATTGCCTTAGGTTTTTTCCATTGTTGAAAAGTTACATGCAATCAAATGGAAATAACCTTAATTATTACTCCCTGCTGCAATTAATGTTGAAAATACACGAAGTTGTTGAAATTTGTGATCGGTACATCGACGTGAAATACTTTAGCAAATCGATTTCATACTTTGAAAGAAACCGAAAGGTAAAAAACACCGCAGATATGGTAACACTGCTTGGGTGGGGAAAAATTAAGTCCTAGGTGGCAACCAAGTTGACTGTTGATCATATGGTATTTGCTTTTAAAGATTCACAAATGTGAGAGAAATACGTATTTTCTAACTTGTGGGCGGTAAAAGTGGGCGTGTCAAATCCTATCCTATGTTACGACTCACGACCCCTAGAACACATATATAAATTTTGGTGAGAATCGGTGCTGTAGTTTTCGCGTCTACTCGAGACAAACATACACGTCTCTTTTATATATATAGATGAACACGTTAAATCTGCGGCGCGAAAGATTTAATTTATGGCATGTCGTTAGACATGCTCACCTTATTAATAATGAGCTAATTTAAGGAACCTCATTTGTAAAGGGTTTTCCCTCAATATTGTCTACAATTTAGTGAATGACAATTTAATGATCGATTCTAAGAAGTAAACAAATACATCCCAACATGTAACAGTTCGAGGAAGTACAATGATGAATGTTTCATCCCCTATTTTAAGTATTTCTAAGAAGGATATTGTAAGGAGTCGTACTTCCGCTAAATACAGTGACAAGCAGGTACACGAGGTACGCCGAATCACGAGCGTTCACAGGCTACCTACGTGAGCTCTAGTTTTAAGAAATAGTTTTAAACTTGTATATAAACCCAAATTTTAATGTAATAAAAACAGTATCATACAAATACTCAGCCGAAGCAGATATTTATTTCTCTTCGGTGGATAGAATTTACAAATCTATTCACTAGTGTCCAAGGTATATTGTTTTTGTCACACCGTTTGTAACGCCCATAAGGAGGTGTGTCCGGTATGGAAAAGTATATATATTCTTGATCAGCATCACCTCCTGAGTCCATTAGTCCATGTCCGTCTATCCGTCTGTCCGTCATTTCGCACGAAAACTGTCGTAGCTTTTGAGTATCGACTCCAAATTTTGGGATTCCTCTTGTTTTGGCGAATGATTGGACGGTATTGAAAATGGGCAACATCGGCTAAGAGCCACGCCTACCTCCCATACAAAATGGCCGCCAATTTTATATTATTTTCGTTTATCTTGAGAAATACTTAACCGATCGCCTCCAAATCTTGGGATTCCTCCTATTTTGGCGAATGATTGGACGGTATTGAAAATGGGCAACATCGGATAAGAGCCACGCCTACCTCCCATACAAAATGGTCGGCAATTTTATATTATTTTCGTTTATCTTGAGAAATACTGAACCGATTTGGATGCGGTTTTTTGCATTGGGTTGGAAATGAGGTCGGGAACGAAATGGGAATGAAACCGGAACGAAATGGAATTGGACCGGAACAAAATGGAATTGGAACAAAATTTTTAAATGGATCAGGAAACTAAAATTGTCGATAAATATTGGAAAATTATCGATAAATATTGGAAAATTATCGATAAAAAATCGATAAATTATCGACAAAATAAGAGGAATCCCAAAATTTGGGGTCGATAGCTCAAAAGCTATGACAGTTATCTTGCGAAATGACAGACAGGCGGACATGGACTAATCAACTCAGGAGGTGATGCTGATCAAGAATATATATACTTTTCCATACCGGACACTCCTTGTTATGGGCGTTACAAACGGTGTGACAAAAACAATATACCCTTGGACATTAGTGTGCAGGGTATAAAAATATTACGAGAATAACTCAACCAGTTCAACCACTCAATAATATTTACTAATGAAAAGCTGTTAAAAAAGCATTATGACGCCTAAACAAAAATTGTGATGAGGTGGAGCAAAACTCAGCTAGGGTTTTACTACCACATACAACACTATTTTCCCACAAAAATTTGGTTGAGGCCCTAAAACTTCTGTTGCACAGTGTTATTTATTCATCACACTGGAGGGTCCCGTAGGAATTGCAGTGGATATTTTATCTTATTATACAGAACGGTGCTGACCCTTCTGTGGATAATTTACAGCGGTTTATTTCAAAATCACTTATCGTTAGTTCCAGGCACAAATCATATTTGCCTACGCTGCATTCAGTCACTCCAATACATGGTTGGCTGACCAAATTCTTGTAGCAAAAGTTATCGCGTTACACATCAATGCACTATGGGAGAAAATCCAAATTATGAGGCCAAAAGTCGGAAAAAAGCATTACAATTTTTACAATGTTTGACCAAGGTTATACATGTTCTACATACATTGATGGATTTGGAGAAAAAAAATATGAGTTTTTTCCACTGGAAGGTTGGTTTTTCCATATGTAAACGCAAATATTCCAAAAAAATAAAGATTTTTGATAGAAAAGTTTTCTTTTCCAAAAATTCTTTTTGAATAGCAAAAACTGAAATATATAAAATTTTCTTTTACATTTCCATTGCTTTGGAAAAAAAAGTAACTTAATATTTTAAAATTAACACTTAAGAAAATTATGACTTCTTCATAAATAACTTAACAAAACTTGCAACTTTGGTACTCTTTGGGTGATATGATTTTTTTAATGTCGCCACATTTTTTGTAATTTTTTGTATCTTGCCCGTTTTAAACCGCTATATCTTTGGAAAGGAAAATAACTTTGCAAAACCATTTGAGGGAATAGCTACTCTATATGAATACTTTTGACCCATCTTGACCGATACCAGGTCGGATTCCATAACCTTGAAATTGTCGCCCAGTGTAATTTAAGAGAAGTTTTCCGCAGTTTAGAAACATCACATATTAAAATTTCGACTGTAAGCTTATGTAAAAGATTGAGTGATCAAAAACGCAAAATACTGCCTGCCGAAGTCTTAGACTTACTTGCGATATATGACTTGGATGATGAAAACGGCATTGTACACGATACAGAAAATCCATCTGATCAAGGATACCAAAATTGCCTGGAGTATGGATTACTTATTCCAAATTTCATGCTGTTTTGGTGAAAACTTGAAATTTGGGTCGCCATTTTGAATCCGCCATCTTGAATTTTGTAATTTCAATATCAAAATTCGAAATCAGCGACCCCGAAAACACCCCTTTATCGAGTTTCGTGCTATTGCGATGAAGTTTTCAAACTTCAAACTTTTGGGTCCAGCTATGGCATTGGCACTCGATTTTTAACTCAAAACACAACACATCGATCACATTTGGTCACCCAAACAAAAATAAAAGGAAATCAGTAGGTTCTGAGAGTAAAATTAGTAGATATCAGTGCTTGTTTTTTGTTGTTGCAGACATTTTTGCGTTGCAAAAGGGCGTACAAAAGTCCAATACTATTTATTAGTTGTTTAGTTTGTTGAACATTTTCATCAAACTAACGAATGACAATTTGCAAATATATTTTGTGTTTATTCATAGCCAAATTTTAAGCAAATTAACTTTCAATTACCAAAGTTAGATTTCGTGAATCTGATTTACCGTCGGTAAATTTGCTTTTGTACGTTTGTCTCTTTTTAAAATGTTTTGGAATAACCGAACCCACTTTTTAGCAAGTTTTTCAAAATAAAAACTTTGCGAATGAGAGCTCGTTGGTCGATGCCACCATGAAAACTCTGAGGGAGTTGGAAACATACGAAGACCTGCGTGCGATACCTTCGTCAGCTGATACATCAGATGCGGCGAATACAGGCATGATCAAAGCGAAATACCACTAAGTTGCAACGTGTATAGGCATCATGTTTGACGTTCGCTTGCGTGCGTATCCGTATGTGTGTGAGTAGTCGGACAACTTGTATGAAAAAACCCACAACCACAAGTTGCAACGTGTATGGTGGCAACATAGTACAATTTTTAGCTCCATAAGAGGCTACCCCATCGATTTGATTTCTGAACATTTTTTTAAGTACAAACCATCTTCAAGTAATAAACTTTCAGATGCAAAAAGAATGGTCCCAATATATTTGATAATTTTTGTGTTTTGCGATCACAAAGAAAACTGGCTGCATTTGTATATATACACACAGAGAAAAAACCGCGGACAAAATGAATACTTCAAGCTATTGAAAAATTGTAGTGAAAAAGTATTTCCGCCAACAATAATAACTTTGTATTAAGATTAATCACTTTAATTCAAATACTTTTTGGAAATGCGGCGCTCTTCACTCAAATATAAAATATAAAATTATTGCCATAAGAATATTTTTCTTGAAAATCTAAATTGATAGAGAATTTGAGAACTTATCTTTACGCCGATTGCGAAAAACTGTCATCAAAACCTTTTTTGTTGTTGATTATCCATGTATAGCATAAAGCGAAGAGACGTAAACCTGCTTCTATGATTTCAATTTAGTGACTGAACATTATTCGTTCGACATGCGACGCTCGATTATGCACCAATACATATACGCGACAGCATGATGTGTTCTATTTTTAGATTTAATAGAATTTAGATCAGTGTCCCAATAAGCACGACAAATCCGTTTCTTCAACGTGTGTGAAATATGGTTCAACCTCCACTTGATCTTCAACCCGTTATACAAGTCAACTCCAACACCTTCCAGTTCAACTGGAGATCGATCAGAGAACACATTGAGCATAATTGTATTATTTTATAATATGGCAATACCGTTCTAAAACAACGAAAATATTTGTCGCACCTGGCAATGCTTTAAAAAATGTAAGTGAGATCTTAGACGTTCGTACAATAATGTTAGCGATAGCTGAGTGTGCTAAGAGTTTAGCATGTATCCTACCTGCGATTGTACAAAAATACACAAAAATAAATTGGAATAAAAGAAATCTAAAAATAGAAATTAAAAAATAATTTTTGGCTCTTTTTTTGGAAAATACTGGGATGGAGGTCGACTTGAGAATTGCCTTAGAGTCAAGTGGAGATCCAGCCCTATCTCCATTGGAGAACCAACGTCCATTTCCTTAGAGAATTACTATGTTCTCAATTGGAGATCAACTGGAGTTACAATGTTGGAGATTGGAGAAGAGCACTGGAGTTCCAATTGAACTCCAATCCATCTCCAGCCTTAATGCTTTTTGGGTGTAAACCAATACCCATACATTCAAATTTTGCGCCTGTGTGCAGCGCTGAGAGAGCTCGTAGAGTGGCAGAATTCTCTCAATAAAGTACACTGAGTAAATTGAGATACAAAATAAATTATTGTTTTAAAAAAATTTTACTATAATTACACTAGTTTACAAATTATTGAAAATTTCGTTATCTTCAGTTTTTGATAGACATTTCCTATGTAAAAAGCCACGCTGAATCCGAATATGAAGTCGAAAATATAAGTAGAACAGTTTTTGAGATATTGCACTATTTGCATATTTTGCATTTTGAAACACATTATTGGAAATTACTCCGGTTTTGATTGTCCAATCACCAAAAGTTTAATATCGGTTTAGACAACAATTATGGATTTAACGACAATTTTTCAAAATTTTTAAAATAAATTCTGCTGTTATCGTTAATTTTAAGTAGAACAAAAATTTTTCATCAAAGCTTCATTTTTGGATGTTGAAAGCCCATCTATTTCAAAGAAAAAGAGCACTAATTTTTTAAAATCGTTTTAAAAAAAATGGAAGTTATAAGCATTTGAGTACAAAAACTTGAAATTAAATTTTTTTCTCTTTTTCATGATTTTTTCAGTATTATTGCAAATTGTATGTACTAAACATTACGTAAGTTACATTTATCATTATTTTGTGTATAATATCAATTTCTGGAGTGAGAAATCCAAAATAGTGCTCAACATTATTTCGATTCCAATATGCGACGTTCCCTTGCCAGCATTTGTTGCTGGAGACTTCACCTGGCTCATCATTTCAATAGTAAAATTGCTCAGGGAAGAAATCTAAATGAGATGAAAATGAATCCTTAAAGGCATCTTCCAGCACGTCAGATCAATATGTCTGAAAATATTGGTCGGACCGAAGTAACTTCTTCGTAGGTTTTTACATAGGAAATGATTATCAAAAGTCGAGGATATATTCTGCTGTAAACTAGTGTTGCCTTACAATAAAAAGTTGGGTATTTTTTCCAAAGTATTAAAAAAACAACCAAAAAATTAAAATATTTAATCTTTTTTTTCCTGATTTTATTATTGACTCATATTTTTTATGACACCTAAATTGCCTTTTTAAATAAAATGTAAGTCCCCGTGCAACTTTTCTATGGCAAACCAAACATTGCAGTTCTCCAAAAGCATTTTTGATAAATAAAAATTCCTCTTCCCAATTTATATTAAACATTTTTTCAGTGCATTAATTAAAATCATAAAATAGCGCAGCGTGGTCTTGCTCGCATGAAATCTGAACATTAACTGAACGCTTTCGCTTGTACGATCGGTAGTGTAGGTGTGAAAACACGACTTATTTCATCGTATACGTGTGAAAACACAAGAGGAAATAATAGCACGCTTGTCGTCCGGATGGCTGACACTGATTTGGATATACAGACTGTACAGAGTATACAACATTTAGGCTCTTGTTTAATAATGTTACCTCTAGCTCAAACTGCTAGAGCGCACTGCAAACTCCAGAGGTCCAGGTTCGAATACTGGGATAAGTAAGTTGAAGTTTTAATTAAATAAAAAGTTATTACAAATTGTTATAAACAAAAAGAGTAAGAAAATATAAATTACAAATACATAAATAAATAAAATATAACAATAAAAAAAAGGTTTTTTTGCTTTTTAGTGGTTAATAAATTAACATTTTCACAATTTGTGCCAAATAGAAAAACTGTTGAATTATTTTTTTACTTATACATAAGTTTTTTTGTAAAAAAATTTTGATTTCTGTACTGTTTCTAGTCTGATGAGTTTATATCCGACTGTAAAAAGTTTGAAGAATTATAATGTACATGAGAAATATGCAAAATGGATAAATGCAATTTAAACGGTTTTAAGAAATGATCTAAAAAAATGGGAGACTGGGTACTCTTTTTTAACCACCTCTATCAGATTCTAAAGCCAACGGCACAATACCGATTTTCAACATACAATAAAAACAAAGGTACTGTAGTTTGAATAAAAGCATAGTGTTTTTTGAATGTGCAAAAGTTAAAATGAACAATATTGGGCTTTTGTTCATAATGAATAATAACCCAAAAACAAAATGAACAATCGCCCAAAAAAAATGTTTATTTTTTTTTAATAATAAGTTAACATTTCAGATATTCATATTTCAAAGAAGCAAAGACTTTGGAAACTTCTGCTTTTATAGAATTCTTAAGCTGCGATCAGATTAGGCAAATATTTGCCCGAATACACTCAGATACTTTTAATATCAACTAAAATCGTATGTGACTGAACCAGTATTTTATTTTTCTAAATTTATTTTCGCAGTATTTGTGCAAATATTTGCCTAATCTTAAAAAAAATTTCTATTCTTGGAAATTATTCGTCCTAAAACACCATTGTATGCTTCTACTTCAGATGTAGTTCTTGAATGTTTTTTGAAAACAGAGAAATTAGCTGGCCCAATCTGTAAATTATGTAAAGCTAAGGTCTGATTAGGCAAATATTTGCTGAAATACTTGGAAAATACATTCAGAAAAATAAAATACTGGTTCAGTCACATACGATTTTAGTTGATTTTAGAAATATCTAAGTGTATTTGGGCAAATATTTGCCGAATCTGACCTTAGCTTAAAGCAAAAATACGGAACTAATATTAAACTTTTGTGATTTAAAATTCTAATTACAATGATGCTACAACTACGACGAAACAGTTGGTGTTATTTTAATTTTGTTGTTGTAATGGTGTAATCTTTAGTATAGTAATGTGTTGGAAGAAAGCGCCGCAGACGAAAAATTTTAACCAAAAACCGCGCGATTTTTGGTTAAAATTTTTCAAGTTTAGCTATTACAAAAAACATCTTTGTACATCTTTTTTATTGTGTCGTTAATATGAAAATTTGTATAAAAAAATCTCGCGATTTTATAATACTTTTGTTGTTGTAATTTTCGTGTTGATTTATGAATGAACATTTTTGTAGTGTGCCCACTCCTATTTTTGTGTCAGAAGCTGGATTTCCACAAAATCAAAAAATGAACAATCGCCCAAAAAATATTTTTGGGCGATTTTTCATTTTTTGATTTTTGGGCGATTGTTCATTATGAACAATTGCCCCCTAAAAAAAATGAAAAAACACCCAAATCAAAAATGAACAATCGCCCAAAAATGTTGGTACAATTTTTTGGGCGATTATTCATTTTTGGTTTTTGGGCGATTGTTCGCACAGCCGTCAGAATGTTCAAATATGAAATTACTAGCTGGGCCCGGTCCGCTTCGCTGGGCCTAAATAATTTTTTGTTGTTGCATTGTCTGCAATGTAATGGATGAATGGATGAAAGTAATTTTTAAATATATATGTTTAATTTCGCACGAAAACTGTCGTAGCTTTTGAGTATCGACTCCAAATTTTGGGATTCCTCTTGTTTTGGCGAATGATTGGACGGTATTGAAAATGGGCAACATCGGCTAAGAGCCACGCCTACCTCCCATACAAAATGGCCGCCAATTTTATATTATTTTCGTTTATCTTGAGAAATACTTAACCGATCGCCTCCAAATCTTGGGATTCCTCCTATTTTGGCGAATGATTGGACGGTATTGAAAATGGGCAACATCGGATAAGAGCCACGCCTACCTCCCATACAAAATGGTCGGCAATTTTATATTATTTTCGTTTATCTTGAGAAATACTGAACCGATTTGGATGCGGTTTTTTGCATTGGGTTGGAAATGAGGTCGGGAACGAAATGGGAATGAAACCGGAACGAAATGGAATTGGACCGGAACAAAATGGAATTGGAACAAAATTTTTAAATGGATCAGGAAACTAAAATTATCGATAAATATTGGAAAATTATCGATAAATATTGGAAAATTATCGATAAAAAATCGATAAATTATCGACAAAATAAGAGGAATCCCAAAATTTGGGGTCGATAGCTCAAAAGCTATGACAGTTATCTTGCGAAATGACAGACAGGCGGACATGGACTAATCAACTCAGGAGGTGATGCTGATCAAGAATATATATACTTTTCCATACCGGACACTCCTTCTTATGGGCGTTACAAACGGTGTGACAAAAACAATATACCCTTGGACATTAGTGTGCAGGGTATAAAAATATTACGAGAATAACTCAACCAGTTCAACCACTCAATAATATTTACTAATGAAAAGCTGTTAAAAAAGCATTATGACGCCTAAACAAAAATTGTGATGAGGTGGAGCAAAACTCAGCTAGGGTTTTACTACCACATACAACACTATTTTCCCACAAAAATTTGGTTGAGGCCCTAAAACTTCTGTTGCACAGTGTTATTTATTCATCACACTGGAGGGTCCCGTAGGAATTGCAGTGGATATTTTATCTTATTATACAGAACGGTGCTGACCCTTCTGTGGATAATTTACAGCGGTTTATTTCAAAATCACTTATCGTTAGTTCCAGGCACAAATCATATTTGCCTACGCTGCATTCAGTCACTCCAATACATTGTTGGCTGACCAAATTCTTGTAGCAAAAGTTATCGCGTTACACATCAATGCACTATGGGAGAAAATCCAAATTATGAGGCCAAAAGTCGGAAAAAAGCATTACAATTTTTACAATGTTTGACCAAGGTTATACATGTTCTACATACATTGATGGATTTGGAGAAAAAAAATATGAGTTTTTTCCACTGGAAGGTTGGTTTTTCCATATGTAAACGCAAATATTCCAAAAAAATAAAGATTTTTGATAGAAAAGTTTTCTTTTCCAAAAATTCTTTTTGAATAGCAAAAACTGAAATATATAAAATTTTCTTTTACATTTCCATTGCTTTGGAAAAAAAAGTAATTTAATATTTTAAAATTAACACTTAAGAAAATTATGACTTCTTCATAAATAACTTAACAAAACTTGCAACTTTGGTACTCTTTGGGTGATATGATTTTTTTAATGTCGCCACATTTTTTGTAATTTTTTGTATCTTGCCCGTTTTAAACCGCTATATCTTTGGAAAGGAAAATAACTTTGCAAAACCATTTGAGGGAATAGCTACTCTATATGAATACTTTTGACCCATCTTGACCGATACCAGGTCGGATTCCATAACCTTGAAATTGTCGCCCAGTGTAATTTAAGAGAAGTTTTCCGCAGTTTAGAAACATCACATATTAAAATTTCGACTGTAAGCTTATGTAAAAGATTGAGTGATCAAAAACGCAAAATACTGCCTGCCGAAGTCTTAGACTTACTTGCGATATATGACTTGGATGATGAAAACGGCATTGTACACGATACAGAAAATCCATCTGATCAAGGATACCAAAATTGCCTGGAGTATGGATTACTTATTCCAAATTTCATGCTGTTTTGGTGAAAACTTGAAATTTGGGTCGCCATTTTGAATCCGCCATCTTGAATTTTGTAATTTCAATATCAAAATTCGAAATCAGCGACCCCGAAAACACCCCTTTATCGAGTTTCGTGCTATTGCGATGAAGTTTTCAAACTTCAAACTTTTGGGTCCAGCTATGGCATTGGCACTCGATTTTTAACTCAAAACACAACACATCGATCACATTTGGTCACCCAAACAAAAATAAAAGGAAATCAGTAGGTTCTGAGAGTAAAATTAGTAGATATCAGTGCTTGTTTTTTGTTGTTGCAGACATTTTTGCGTTGCAAAAGGGCGTACAAAAGTCCAATACTATTTATTAGTTGTTTAGTTTGTTGAACATTTTCATCAAACTAACGAATGACAATTTGCAAATATATTTTGTGTTTATTCATAGCCAAATTTTAAGCAAATTAACTTTCAATTACCAAAGTTAGATTTCGTGAATCTGATTTACCGTCGGTAAATTTGCTTTTGTACGTTTGTCTCTTTTTAAAATGTTTTGGAATAACCGAACCCACTTTTTAGCAAGTTTTTCAAAATAAAAACTTTGCGAATGAGAGCTCGTTGGTCGATGCCACCATGAAAACTCTGATGGAGTTGGAAACATACGAAGACCTGCGTGCGATACCTTCGTCAGCTGATACATCAGATGCGGCGAATACAGGCATGATCAAAGCGAAATACCACTAAGTTGCAACGTGTATAGGCATCATGTTTGACGTTCGCTTGCGTGCGTATCCGTATGTGTGTGAGTAGTCGGACAACTTGTATGAAAAAACCCACAACCACAAGTTGCAACGTGTATGGTGGCAACATAGTACAATTTTTAGCTCCATAAGAGGCTACCCCATCGATTTGATTTCTGAACATTTTTTTAAGTACAAACCATCTTCAAGTAATAAACTTTCAGATGCAAAAAGAATGGTCCCAATATATTTGATAATTTTTGTGTTTTGCGATCACAAAGAAAACTGGCTGCATTTGTATATATACACACAGAGAAAAAACCGCGGACAAAATGAATACTTCAAGCTATTGAAAAATTGTAGTGAAAAAGTATTTCCGCCAACAATAATAACTTTGTATTAAGATTAATCACTTTAATTCAAATACTTTTTGGAAATGCGGCGCTCTTCACTCAAATATAAAATATAAAATTATTGCCATAAGAATATTTTTCTTGAAAATCTAAATTGATAGAGAATTTGAGAACTTATCTTTACGCCGATTGCGAAAAACTGTCATCAAAACCTTTTTTGTTGTTGATTATCCATGTATAGCATAAAGCGAAGAGACGTAAACCTGCTTCTATGATTTCAATTTAGTGACTGAACATTATTCGTTCGACATGCGACGCTCGATTATGCACCAATACATATACGCGACAGCATGATGTGTTCTATTTTTAGATTTAATAGAATTTAGATCAGTGTCCCAATAAGCACGACAAATCCGTTTCTTCAACGTGTGTGAAATATGGTTCAACCTCCACTTGATCTTCAACCCGTTATACAAGTCAACTCCAACACCTTCCAGTTCAACTGGAGATCGATCAGAGAACACATTGAGCATAATTGTATTATTTTATAATATGGCAATACCGTTCTAAAACAACGAAAATATTTGTCGCACCTGGCAATGCTTTAAAAAATGTAAGTGAGATCTTAGACGTTCGTACAATAATGTTAGCGATAGCTGAGTGTGCTAAGAGTTTAGCATGTATCCTACCTGCGATTGTACAAAAATACACAAAAATAAATTGGAATAAAAGAAATCTAAAAATAGAAATTAAAAAATAATTTTTGGCTCTTTTTTTGGAAAATACTGGGATGGAGGTCGACTTGAGAATTGCCTTAGAGTCAAGTGGAGATCCAGCCCTATCTCCATTGGAGAACCAACGTCCATTTCCTTAGAGAATTACTATGTTCTCAATTGGAGATCAACTGGAGTTACAATGTTGGAGATTGGAGAAGAGCACTGGAGTTCCAATTGAACTCCAATCCATCTCCAGCCTTAATGCTTTTTGGGTGTAAACCAATACCCATACATTCAAATTTTGCGCCTGTGTGCAGCGCTGAGAGAGCTCGTAGAGTGGCAGAATTCTCTCAATAAAGTACACTGAGTAAATTGAGATACAAAATAAATTATTGTTTTAAAAAAATTTTACTATAATTACACTAGTTTACAAATTATTGAAAATTTCGTTATCTTCAGTTTTTGATAGACATTTCCTATGTAAAAAGCCACGCTGAATCCGAATATGAAGTCGAAAATATAAGTAGAACAGTTTTTGAGATATTGCACTATTTGCATATTTTGCATTTTGAAACACATTATTGGAAATTACTCCGGTTTTGATTGTCCAATCACCAAAAGTTTAATATCGGTTTAGACAACAATTATGGATTTAACGACAATTTTTCAAAATTTTTAAAATAAATTCTGCTGTTATCGTTAATTTTAAGTAGAACAAAAATTTTTCATCAAAGCTTCATTTTTGGATGTTGAAAGCCCATCTATTTCAAAGAAAAAGAGCACTAATTTTTTAAAATCGTTTTAAAAAAAATGGAAGTTATAAGCATTTGAGTACAAAAACTTGAAATTAAATTTTTTTCTCTTTTTCATGATTTTTTCAGTATTATTGCAAATTGTATGTACTAAACATTACGTAAGTTACATTTATCATTATTTTGTGTATAATATCAATTTCTGGAGTGAGAAATCCAAAATAGTGCTCAACATTATTTCGATTCCAATATGCGACGTTCCCTTGCCAGCATTTGTTGCTGGAGACTTCACCTGGCTCATCATTTCAATAGTAAAATTGCTCAGGGAAGAAATCTAAATGAGATGAAAATGAATCCTTAAAGGCATCTTCCAGCACGTCAGATCAATATGTCTGAAAATATTGGTCGGACCGAAGTAACTTCTTCGTAGGTTTTTACATAGGAAATGATTATCAAAAGTCGAGGATATATTCTGCTGTAAACTAGTGTTGCCTTACAATAAAAAGTTGGGTATTTTTTCCAAAGTATTAAAAAAACAACCAAAAAATTAAAATATTTAATCTTTTTTTTCCTGATTTTATTATTGACTCATATTTTTTATGACACCTAAATTGCCTTTTTAAATAAAATGTAAGTCCCCGTGCAACTTTTCTATGGCAAACCAAACATTGCAGTTCTCCAAAAGCATTTTTGATAAATAAAAATTCCTCTTCCCAATTTATATTAAACATTTTTTCAGTGCATTAATTAAAATCATAAAATAGCGCAGCGTGGTCTTGCTCGCATGAAATCTGAACATTAACTGAACGCTTTCGCTTGTACGATCGGTAGTGTAGGTGTGAAAACACGACTTATTTCATCGTATACGTGTGAAAACACAAGAGGAAATAATAGCACGCTTGTCGTCCGGATGGCTGACACTGATTTGGATATACAGACTGTACAGAGTATACAACATTTAGGCTCTTGTTTAATAATGTTACCTCTAGCTCAAACTGCTAGAGCGCACTGCAAACTCCAGAGGTCCAGGTTCGAATACTGGGATAAGTAAGTTGAAGTTTTAATTAAATAAAAAGTTATTACAAATTGTTATAAACAAAAAGAGTAAGAAAATATAAATTACAAATACATAAATAAATAAAATATAACAATAAAAAAAAGGTTTTTTTGCTTTTTAGTGGTTAATAAATTAACATTTTCACAATTTGTGCCAAATAGAAAAACTGTTGAATTATTTTTTTACTTATACATAAGTTTTTTTGTAAAAAAATTTTGATTTCTGTACTGTTTCTAGTCTGATGAGTTTATATCCGACTGTAAAAAGTTTGAAGAATTATAATGTACATGAGAAATATGCAAAATGGATAAATGCAATTTAAACGGTTTTAAGAAATGATCTAAAAAAATGGGAGACTGGGTACTCTTTTTTAACCACCTCTATCAGATTCTAAAGCCAACGGCACAATACCGATTTTCAACATACAATAAAAACAAAGGTACTGTAGTTTGAATAAAAGCATAGTGTTTTTTGAATGTGCAAAAGTTAAAATGAACAATATTGGGCTTTTGTTCATAATGAATAATAACCCAAAAACAAAATGAACAATCGCCCAAAAAAAATGTTTATTTTTTTTTAATAATAAGTTAACATTTCAGATATTCATATTTCAAAGAAGCAAAGACTTTGGAAACTTCTGCTTTTATAGAATTCTTAAGCTGCGATCAGATTAGGCAAATATTTGCCCGAATACACTCAGATACTTTTAATATCAACTAAAATCGTATGTGACTGAACCAGTATTTTATTTTTCTAAATTTATTTTCGCAGTATTTGTGCAAATATTTGCCTAATCTTAAAAAAAATTTCTATTCTTGGAAATTATTCGTCCTAAAACACCATTGTATGCTTCTACTTCAGATGTAGTTCTTGAATGTTTTTTGAAAACAGAGAAATTAGCTGGCCCAATCTGTAAATTATGTAAAGCTAAGGTCTGATTAGGCAAATATTTGCTGAAATACTTGGAAAATACATTCAGAAAAATAAAATACTGGTTCAGTCACATACGATTTTAGTTGATTTTAGAAATATCTAAGTGTATTTGGGCAAATATTTGCCGAATCTGACCTTAGCTTAAAGCAAAAATACGGAACTAATATTAAACTTTTGTGATTTAAAATTCTAATTACAATGATGCTACAACTACGACGAAACAGTTGGTGTTATTTTAATTTTGTTGTTGTAATGGTGTAATCTTTAGTATAGTAATGTGTTGGAAGAAAGCGCCGCAGACGAAAAATTTTAACCAAAAACCGCGCGATTTTTGGTTAAAATTTTTCAAGTTTAGCTATTACAAAAAACATCTTTGTACATCTTTTTTATTGTGTCGTTAATATGAAAATTTGTATAAAAAAATCTCGCGATTTTATAATACTTTTGTTGTTGTAATTTTCGTGTTGATTTATGAATGAACATTTTTGTAGTGTGCCCACTCCTATTTTTGTGTCAGAAGCTGGATTTCCACAAAATCAAAAAATGAACAATCGCCCAAAAAATATTTTTGGGCGATTTTTCATTTTTTGATTTTTGGGCGATTGTTCATTATGAACAATTGCCCCCTAAAAAAAATGAAAAAACACCCAAATCAAAAATGAACAATCGCCCAAAAATGTTGGTACAATTTTTTGGGCGATTATTCATTTTTGGTTTTTGGGCGATTGTTCGCACAGCCGTCAGAATGTTCAAATATGAAATTACTAGCTGGGCCCGGTCCGCTTCGCTGGGCCTAAATAATTTTTTGTTGTTGCATTGTCTGCAATGTAATGGATGAATGGATGAAAGTAATTTTTAAATATATATGTTTAATTGGTGTTTATACTGTGGAGTTAATTTTATACAATTTTATAGAGAGGAAAATTGATGTAGCGATCGGTATTGAAATAGGTTTGGATGAATGAATGAATGATTCGTATTGTATGTATGTATGTAGCGCAGTAAAGTATGTTTGGAAGATTATTGAAATTAAATTAAATGACATGTGGTATAAGTATTTGAAACAAATCCCGTAATTCGGCCGGTGCAAACGACTGGATTACGATCTTTGAGCTTTGGTACGTAGCCGAATGCTCGCACAAAATGGCCCGGCAGTATAAACACTTAAACCAAAAATTCCCTTAGGAAGGGAAATTTGCCTTAAGTTGGCTGCACTGGTTGAGCGCCCCGTCTGTGGGGAGTGTCGCCACATTGAGAGACGTTCTGTTGTGTTTTTGTAAATTTTTCTTGTGGGAAGAAAGTGATTTCTATAACTTGTTGGAACAATTTTGCAGTGCTTATTTGACGAAAAGGCCTTTTGCAGTGTGTGCATTTAAGTCAAGTTTAATTTAATTTTCATTCGCAATGGACGTCTTCTCGTAATATTAATGGCGGTTTGCCTGCATTTAGGTCCCCATAAGCCAACGCGAAATTCCGCAGCCGGTACGGAACTTGAACAAAAATGTTGCTTGAATATGCGATACTGCGTTTTTTTAAAAAAAATTTATAAATGATGCACATTTTTAGTTGTAGCTTTGAAATTTTTCACCGCAAACAAATTTTTTTATTCCAATATCTTTGCTGGAAGAATTTTCGAGAAAGTACCGCGGCGGCGGAATTTTGGGTATTTTAAGTTGTAATGAAGTACTGTGTGTAGGATTACTGTGAAAGTGGGCGACTTTCGCCGTGAGCATTTAAGGTCGCCACAAATGAATGCAAAATTCCGTTGGTGTCGTGTTACTTTTTTGAAAATACGATAGTGCGCTCTAGAATGATATGCATTTGTTTTTGTGATATTTTTCAGCACGAAAAAATTTGTCCGAGCCGAATATCGCCTTGCAATTTTTGAGCAATTTTTGGGAAAATTTCGCGGCAGTGTGTAGGAGCATTAAGTTGGGTATAATTTAATTTCCATTCACAATAGACATTTTTCCGTAGTTATTTGGAATGTAAATGGCAAATGCATTTAAGTGGAAATGAAGTACTGTGAAAGTGGGCGTAAAATGTGCACTGGGAGATTGGGGCAAATTATGGAATTGCGAATATGTAATACTCAAGGAGAAGCCGTGTTATTTTGGCATTGCCTTAGGTTTTTTCCATTGTTGAAAAGTTACATGCAATCAAATGGAAATAACCTTAATTATTACTCCCTGCTGCAATTAATGTTGAAAATACACGAAGTTGTTGAAATTTGTGATCGGTACATCGACGTGAAATACTTTAGCAAATCGATTTCATACTTTGAAAGAAACCGAAAGGTAAAAAACACCGCAGATATGGTAACACTGCTTGGGTGGGGAAAAATTAAGTCCTAGGTGGCAACCAAGTTGACTGTTGATCATATGGTATTTGCTTTTAAAGATTCACAAATGTGAGAGAAATACGTATTTTCTAACTTGTGGGCGGTAAAAGTGGGCGTGTCAAATCCTATCCTATGTTACGACTCACGACCCCTAGAACACATATATAAATTTTGGTGAGAATCGGTGCTGTAGTTTTCGCGTCTACTCGAGACAAACATACACGTCTCTTTTATATATATAGATGAACACGTTAAATCTGCGGCGCGAAAGATTTAATTTATGGCTTGTCATTAGACATGCTCACCTTATTAATAATGAGCTAATTTAAGGAACCTCATTTGTAAAGGGTTTTCCCTCAATATTGTCTACAATTTAGTGAATGACAATTTAATGATCGATTCTAAGAAGTAAACAAATACATCCCAACATGTAACAGTTCGAGGAAGTACAATGATGAATGTTTCATCCCCTATTTTAAGTATTTCTAAGAAGGATATTGTAAGGAGTCGTACTTCCGCTAAATACAGTGACAAGCAGGTACACGAGGTACGCCGAATCACGAGCGTTCACAGGCTACCTACGTGAGCTATAGTTTTAAGAAATAGTTTTAAACTTGTATATAAACCCAAATTTTAATGTAATAAAAACAGTATCATACAAATACTCAGCCGAAGCAGATATTTATTTCTCTTCGGTGGATAGAATTTACAAATCTATTCACTAGTGTCCAAGGTATATTGTTTTTGTCACACCGTTTGTAACGCCCATAAGGAGGTGTGTCCGGTATGGAAAAGTATATATATTCTTGATCAGCATCACCTCCTGAGTTGATTAGTCCATGTCCGCCTGTCTGTCATTTCGCAAGATAACTGTCATAGCTTTTGAGCTATCGACCCCCAGAAGTAGCAGCTCAAGGAGTCGTACTTCCGCTAAATACAGTGACAAGCAGGTACACGAGGTACGCCGACACGCCTACCTCCCATACAAAATGGCCGCCAATTTTATATTATTTTCGTTTATCTTGAGAAATACTTAACCGATCGCCTCCAAATCTTGGGATTCCTCCTATTTTGGCGAATGATTGGACGGTATTGAAAATGGGCAACATCGGATAAGAGCCACGCCTACCTCCGATACAAAATGGTCGGCAATTTTATATTATTTTCGTTTATCTTGAGAAATACTGAACCGATTTGGATGCGGTTTTTTGCATTGGGTTGGAAATGAGGTCGGGAACGAAATGGGAATGAAACCGGAACGAAATGAAACCGGAACGAAACGCGAAACTACGGCGAAACAGTAGTTAAAGCGTAACCAAGGCTTCAACATTGGCTAAAAAACACAAAAATCTAATTGTGTCTAGGCAAACTACGGCCAAACAGTAGTAAAAACGCGAAACTACGGCGAAACAGTAGTTAAAGCGTAACCAAGGCTTCAACATTGGTTAAAAAACACTAATTGTGTCTAGGCAAACTACGGCCAAACAGTAGTAAAAACGCGAAACTACGGCGAAACAGTAGTTAAAGCGTAACCAAGGCTTCAACATTGGCTAAAAAACACAAAAATCTAATTGTGTCTAGCCAAACTACGGCCAAACAGTAGTAAAAACGCGAAACTACGGCGAAACAGTAGTTAAAGCGTAACCAAGGCTTCAACATTGATTAAAAACACAAAAATCTAATTGTGTCTAGACAAACTACGACCAAACAGTAGTTAAAGCGTAACCAAGGCTTCAACATTGGTTAAAAAACACAAAAATCTAATTGTGTACAGGCGAAACTACGGCGAAACAGTAGTTAAAGCGTAACCAAGGCTTCAACATTGGTTTTAAAAAAAATCCACAAGTGCTGATTCAA
Source organism: Heteromyza rotundicornis (assembly GCA_951394025.1). Classification (NCBI taxonomy): domain Eukaryota; kingdom Metazoa; phylum Arthropoda; class Insecta; order Diptera; family Heleomyzidae; genus Heteromyza; species Heteromyza rotundicornis. Next base: position 42,703,881 of record OX596011.1, read on the forward strand.
AGTTGTATCTTGAGCTGCTACTTCTGGGGGTCGATAGCTCAAAAGCTATGACAGTTATCTTGCGAAATGACAGACAGGCGGACATGGACTAATCAACTCAGGAGGTGATGCTGATCAAGAATATATATACTTTTCCATACCGGACACGCCTTCTTATGGGCGTTACAAACGGTGTGACAAAAACAATATACCCTTGGACATTAGTGTGCAGGGTATAAAAATATTACGAGAATAACTCAACCAGTTCAACCACTCAATAATATTTACTAATGAAAAGCTGTTAAAAAAGCATTATGACGCCTAAACAAAAATTGTGATGAGGTGGAGCAAAACTCAGCTAGGGTTTTACTACCACATACAACACTATTTTCCCACAAAAATTTGGTTGAGGCCCTAAAACTTCTGTTGCACAGTGTTATTTATTCATCACACTGGAGGGTCCCGTAGGAATTGCAGTGGATATTTTATCTTATTATACAGAACGGTGCTGACCCTTCTGTGGATAATTTACAGCGGTTTATTTCAAAATCACTTATCGTTAGTTCCAGGCACAAATCATATTTGCCTACGCTGCATTCAGTCACTCCAATACATTGTTGGCTGACCAAATTCTTGTAGCAAAAGTTATCGCGTTACACTTCAATGCACTATGGGAGAAAATCCAAATTATGAGGCCAAAAGTCGGAAAAAAGCATTACAATTTTTACAATGTTTGACCAATGTTTGACCAAGGTTATACATGTTCTACATACATTGATGGATTTGGAGAAAAAAAATATGAGTTTTTTCCACTGGCGGCGGAATTTTGGGTATTTTAAGTTGTAATGAAGTACTGTGTGTAGGATTACTGTGAAAGTGGGCGACTTTCGCCGTGAGCATTTAAGGTCGCCACAAATGAATGCAAAATTCCGTTGGTGTCGTGTTACTTTTTTGAAAATACGATAGTGCGCTCTAGAATGATATGCATTTGTTTTTGTGATATTTTTCAGCACGAAAAAATTTGTCCGAGCCGAATATCGCCTTGCAATTTTTGAGCAATTTTTGGGAAAATTTCGCGGCAGTGTGTAGGAGCATTAAGTTGGGTATAATTTAATTTCCATTCACAATAGACATTTTTCCGTAGTTATTTGGAATGTAAATGGCAAATGCATTTAAGTGGAAATGAAGTACTGTGAAAGTGGGCGTAAAATGTGCACTGGGAGATTGGGGCAAATTATGGAATTGCGAATATGTAATACTCAAGGAGAAGCCGTGTTATTTTGGCATTGCCTTAGGTTTTTTCCATTGTTGAAAAGTTACATGCAATCAAATGGAAATAACCTTAATTATTACTCCCTGCTGCAATTAATGTTGAAAATACACGAAGTTGTTGAAATTTGTGATCGGTACATCGACGTGAAATACTTTAGCAAATCGATTTCATACTTTGAAAGAAACCGAAAGGTAAAAAACACCGCAGATATGGTAACACTGCTTGGGTGGGGAAAAATTAAGTCCTAGGTGGCAACCAAGTTGACTGTTGATCATATGGTATTTGCTTTTAAAGATTCACAAATGTGAGAGAAATACGTATTTTCTAACTTGTGGGCGGTAAAAGTGGGCGTGTCAAATCCTATCCTATGTTACGACTCACGACCCCTAGAACACATATATAAATTTTGGTGAGAATCGGTGCTGTAGTTTTCGCGTCTACTCGAGACAAACATACACGTCTCTTTTATATATATAGATGAACACGTTAAATCTGCGGCGCGAAAGATTTAATTTATGGCTTGTCATTAGACATGCTCACCTTATTAATAATGAGCTAATTTAAGGAACCTCATTTGTAAAGGGTTTTCCCTCAATATTGTCTACAATTTAGTGAATGACAATTTAATGATCGATTCTAAGAAGTAAACAAATACATCCCAACATGTAACAGTTCGAGGAAGTACAATGATGAATGTTTCATCCCCTATTTTAAGTATTTCTAAGAAGGATATTGTAAGGAGTCGTACTTCCGCTAAATACAGTGACAAGCAGGTACACGAGGTACGCCGAATCACGAGCGTTCACAGGCTACCTACGTGAGCTATAGTTTTAAGAAATAGTTTTAAACTTGTATATAAACCCAAATTTTAATGTAATAAAAACAGTATCATACAAATACTCAGCCGAAGCAGATATTTATTTCTCTTCGGTGGATAGAATTTACAAATCTATTCACTAGTGTCCAAGGTATATTGTTTTTGTCACACCGTTTGTAACGCCCATAAGGAGGTGTGTCCGGTATGGAAAAGTATATATATTCTTGATCAGCATCACCTCCTGAGTCCATTAGTCCATGTCCGTCTATCCGTCTGTCCGTCATTTCGCACGATAACTGTCGTAGCTTTTGAGTATCGACTCCAAATTTTGGGATTCCTCTTGTTTTGGCGAATGATTGGACGGTATTGAAAATGGGCAACATCGGCTAAGAGCCACGCCTACCTCCCATACAAAATGGCCGCCAATTTTATATTATTTTCGTTTATCTTGAGAAATACTTAACCGATCGCCTCCAAATCTTGGGATTCCTCCTATTTTGGCGAATGATTGGACGGTATTGAAAATGGGCAACATCGGATAAGAGCCACGCCTACCTCCGATACAAAATGGTCGGCAATTTTATATTATTTTCGTTTATCTTGAGAAATACTGAACCGATTTGGATGCGGTTTTTTGCATTGGGTTGGAAATGAGGTCGGGAACGAAATGGGAATGAAACCGGAACGAAATGAAACCGGAACGAAACGCGAAACTACGGCGAAACAGTAGTTAAAGCGTAACCAAGGCTTCAACATTGGCTAAAAAACACAAAAATCTAATTGTGTCTAGGCAAACTACGGCCAAACAGTAGTAAAAACGCGAAACTACGGCGAAACAGTAGTTAAAGCGTAACCAAGGCTTCAACATTGGTTAAAAAACACTAATTGTGTCTAGGCAAACTACGGCCAAACAGTAGTAAAAACGCGAAACTACGGCGAAACAGTAGTTAAAGCGTAACCAAGGCTTCAACATTGGCTAAAAAACACAAAAATCTAATTGTGTCTAGCCAAACTACGGCCAAACAGTATTAAAAACGCGAAACTACGGCGAAACAGTAGTTAAAGCGTAACCAAGGCTTCAACATTGATTAAAAACACAAAAATCTAATTGTGTCTAGACAAACTACGACCAAACAGTAGTTAAAGCGTAACCAAGGCTTCAACATTGGTTAAAAAACACAAAAATCTAATTGTGTACAGGCGAAACTACGGCGAAACAGTAGTTAAAGCGTAACCAAGGCTTCAACATTGGTTTTAAAAAAAATCCACAAGTGCTGATTCAAAGTTGTATCTTGAGCTGCTACTTCTGGGGGTCGATAGCTCAAAAGCTATGACAGTTATCTTGCGAAATGACAGACAGGCGGACATGGACTAATCAACTCAGGAGGTGATGCTGATCAAGAATATATATACTTTTCCATACCGGACACGCCTTCTTATGGGCGTTACAAACGGTGTGACAAAAACAATATACCCTTGGACATTAGTGTGCAGGATATAAAAATATTACGAGAATAACTCAACCAGTTCAACCACTCAATAATATTTACTAATGAAAAGCTGTTAAAAAAGCATTATGACGCCTAAACAAAAATTGTGATGAGGTGGAGCAAAACTCAGCTAGGGTTTTACTACCACATACAACACTATTTTCCCACAAAAATTTGGTTGAGGCCCTAAAACTTCTGTTGCACAGTGTTATTTATTCATCACACTGGAGGGTCCCGTAGGAATTGCAGTGGATATTTTATCTTATTATACAGAACGGTGCTGACCCTTCTGTGGATAATTTACAGCGGTTTATTTCAAAATCACTTATCGTTAGTTCCAGGCACAAATCATATTTGCCTACGCTGCATTCAGTCACTCCAATACATTGTTGGCTGACCAAATTCTTGTAGCAAAAGTTATCGCGTTACACTTCAATGCACTATGGGAGAAAATCCAAATTATGAGGCCAAAAGTCGGAAAAAAGCATTACAATTTTTACAATGTTTGACCAATGTTTGACCAAGGTTATACATGTTCTACATACATTGATGGATTTGGAGAAAAAAAATATGAGTTTTTTCCACTGGAAGGTTGGTTTTTCCATATGTAAACGCAAATATTCCAAAAAAATAAAGATTTTTGATAGAAAAGTTTTCTTTTCCAAAAATTCTTTTTGAATAGCAAAAACTGAAATATATAAAATTTTCTTTTACATTTCCATTGCTTTGGAAAAAAAAGTAACTTAATATTTCAAAATTAACACTTAAGAAAATTATGACTTCTTCATAAATAACTTAACAAAACTTGCAACTTTGGTACTCTTTGGGTGATATGATTTTTTTAATGTCGCCACATTTTTTGTAATTTTTTGTATCTTGCCCGTTTTAAACCGCTATATCTTTGGAAAGGAAAATAACTTTGCAAAACCATTTGAGGGAATAGCTACTCTATATGAATACTTTTGACCCATCTTGACCGATACCAGGTCGGATTCCATAACCTTGAAATTGTCGCACAGTGTAATTTAAGAGAAGTTTTCCGCAGTTTAGAAACATCACATATTAAAATTTCGACTGTAAGCTTATGTAAAAGATTGAGTGATCAAAAACGCAAAATACTGCCTGCCGAAGTCTTAGACTTACTTGCGATATATGACTTGGATGATGAAAACGGCATTGTACACGATACAGAAAATCCATCTGATCAAGGATACCAAAATTGCCTGGAGTATGGATTACTTATTCCAAATTTCATGCTGTTTTGGTGAAAACTTGAAATTTGGGTCGCCATTTTGAATCCGCCATCTTGAATTTTGTAATTTCAATATCAAAATTCGAAATCAGCGACCCCGAAAACACCCCTTTATCGAGTTTCGTGCTATTGCGATGAAGTTTTCAAACTTCAAACTTTTGGGTCCAGCTATGGCATTGGCACTCGATTTTTAACTCAAAACACAACACATCGATCACATTTGGTCACCCAAACAAAAATAAAAGGAAATCAGTAGGTTCTGAGAGTAAAATTAGTAGATATCAGTGCTTGTTTTTTGTTGTTGCAGACATTTTTGCGTTGCAAAAGGGCGTACAAAAGTCCAATACTATTTATTAGTTGTTTAGTTTGTTGAACATTTTCATCAAACTAACGAATGACAATTTGCAAATATATTTTGTGTTTATTCATAGCCAAATTTTAAGCAAATTAACTTTCAATTACCAAAGTTAGATTTCGTGAATCTGATTTACCGTCGGTAAATTTGCTTTTGTACGTTTGTCTCTTTTTAAAATGTTTTGGAATAACCGAACCCACTTTTTAGCAAGTTTTTCAAAATAAAAACTTTGCGAATGAGAGCTCGTTGGTCGATGCCACCATGAAAACTCTGATGGAGTTGGAAACATACGAGGACCTGCGTGCGATACCTTCGTCAGCTGATACATCAGATGCGGCGAATACAGGCATGATCAAAGCGAAATACCACTAAGTTGCAACGTGTATAGGCATCATGTTTGACGTTCGCTTGCGTGCGTATCCGTATGTGTGTGAGTAGTCGGACAACTTGTATGAAAAAACCCACAACCACAAGTTGCAACGTGTATGGTGGCAACATAGTACAATTTTTAGCTCCATAAGAGGCTACCCCATCGATTTGATTTCTGAACATTTTTTTAAGTACAAACCATCTTCAAGTAATAAATTTTCAGATGCAAAAAGAATGGTCCCAATATATTTGATAATTTTTGTGTTTTGCGATCACAAAGAAAACTGGCTGCATTTGTATATATACACACAGAGAAAAAACCGCGGACAAAATGAATACTTCAAGCTATTGAAAAATTGTAGTGAAAAAGTATTTCCGCCAACAATAATAACTTTGTATTAAGATTAATCACTTTAATTCAAATACTTTTTGGAAATGCGGCGCTCTTCACTCAAATATAAAATATAAAATTATTGCCATAAGAATATTTTTCTTGAAAATCTAAATTGATAGAGAATTTGAGAACTTATCTTTACGCCGATTGCGAAAAACTGTCATCAAAACCTTTTTTGTTGTTGATTATCCATGTATAGCATAAAGCGAAGAGACGTAAACCTGCTTCTATGATTTCAATTTAGTGACTGAACATTATTCGTTCGACATGCGACGCTCGATTATGCACCAATACATATACACGACAGCATGATGTGTTCTATTTTTAGATTTAATAGAATTTAGATCAGTGTCCCAATAAGCACGACAAATCCGTTTCTTCAACGTGTGTGAAATATGGTTCAACCTCCACTTGATCTTCAACCCGTTATACAAGTCAACTCCAACACCTTCCAGTTCAACTGGAGATCGATCAGAGAACACATTGAGCATAATTGTATTATTTTATAATATGGCAATACCGTTCTAAAACAACGAAAATATTTGTCGCACCTGGCAATGCTTTAAAAAATGTAAGTGAGATTTTAGACGTTCGTACAATAATGTTAGCGATAGCTGAGTGTGCTAAGAGTTTAGCATGTATCCTACCAGCGATTGTACAAAAATACACAAAAATAAATTGGAATAAAAGAAATCTAAAAATAGAAATTAAAAAATAATTTTTGGCTCTTTTTTTGGAAAATACTGGGATGGAGGTCGACTTGAGAATTGCCTTAGAGTCAAGTGGAGATCCAGCCCTATCTCCATTGGAGAACCAACGTCCATTTCCTTAGAGAATTACTATGTTCTCAATTGGAGATCAACTGGAGTTACAATGTTGGAGATTGGAGAAGAGCACTGGAGTTCCAATTGAACTCCAATCCATCTCCAGCCTTAATGCTTTTTGGGTGTAAACCAATACCCATACATTCAAATTTTGCGCCTGTGTGCAGCGCTGAGAGAGCTCGTAGAGTGGCAGAATTCTCTCAATAAAGTACACTGAGTAAATTGAGATACAAAATAAATTATTGTTTTAAAAAAATTTTACTATAATTACACTAGTTTACAAATTATTGAAATTTCGTTATCTTCAGTTTTTGATAGTCATTTCCTATGTAAAAAGCCACGCTGAATCCGAATATGAAGTCGAAAATATAAGTAGAACAGTTTTTGAGATATTGCACTATTTGCATATTTTGCATTTTGAAACACATTATTGGAAATTACTCCGGTTTTGATTGTCCAATCACCAAAAGTTTAATATCGGTTTAGACAACAATTATGGATTTAACGACAATTTTTCAAAATTTTTAAAATAAATTCTGCTGTTATCGTTAATTTTAAGTAGAACAAAAATTTTTCATCAAAGCTTCATTTTTGGATGTTGAAAGCCCATCTATTTCAAAGAAAAAGAGCACTAATTTTTTAAAATCGTTTTAAAAAAATGGAAGTTATAAGCATTTGAGTACAAAAACTTGAAATTAAATTTTTTTCTCTTTTTCATGATTTTTTCAGTATTATTGCAAATTGTATGTACTAAACATTACGTAAGTTACATTTATCATTATTTTGTGTATAATATCAATTTCTGGAGTGAGAAATCTGGAGTGAGAAATTCAGAAAAATAAAATACTGGTTCAGTCACATACGATTTTAGTTGATTTTAGAAATATCTAAGTGTATTTGGGCAAATATTTGCCGAATCTGACCTTAGCTTAAAGCAAAAATACGGAACTAATATTAAACTTTTGTGATTTAAAATTCTAATTACAATGATGCTACAACTACGACGAAACAGTTGGTGTTATTTTAATTTTGTTGCTGTAATGGTGTAATCTTTAGTATAGTAATGTGTTGGAAGAAAGCGCCGCAGACGAAAAATTTTAACCAAAAACCGCGCGATTTTTGGTTAAAATTTTTCAAGTTTAGCTATTACAAAAAACATCTTTGTACATCTTTTTTATTGTGTCGTTAATATGAAAATTTGTATAAAAAAATCTCGCGATTTTATAATACTTTTGTTGTTGTAATTTTCGTGTTGATTTATGAATGAACATTTTTGTAGTGTGCCCACTCCTATTTTTGTGTCAGAAGCTGGATTTCCACAAAATCAAAAAATGAACAATCGCCCAAAAAATATTTTTGGGCGATTTTTCATTTTTTGATTTTTGGGCGATTGTTCATTATGAACAATTGCCCCCTAAAAAAAATGAAAAAACACCCAAATCAAAAATGAACAATCGCCCAAAAATGTTGGTACAATTTTTTGGGCGATTATTCATTTTTGGTTTTTGGGCGATTGTTCGCACAGCCGTCAGAATGTTCAAATATGAAATTACTAGCTGGGCCCGGTCCGCTTCGCTGGGCCTAAATAATTTTTTGTTGTTGCATTGTCTGCAATGTAATGGATGAATGGATGAAAGTAATTTTTAAATATATATGTTTAATTGGTGTTTATACTGTGGAGTTAATTTTATACAATTTTATAGAGAGGAAAATTGATGTAGCGATCGGTATTGAAATAGGTTTGGATGAATGAATGAATGATTCGTATTGTATGTATGTATGTAGCGCAGTAAAGTATGTTTGGAAGATTATTGAAATTAAATTAAATGACATGTGGTATAAGTATTTGAAACAAATCCCGTAATTCGGCCGGTGCAAACGACTGGATTACGATCTTTGAGCTTTGGTACGTAGCCGAATGCTCGCACAAAATGGCCCGGCAGTATAAACACTTAAACCAAAAATTCCCTTAGGAAGGGAAATTTGCCTTAAGTTGGCTGCACTGGTTGAGCGCCCAGTCTGTGAGGAGTGTCGCCACATTGAGAGACGTTCTGTTGTGTTTTTGTAAATTTTTCTTGTGGGAAGAAAGTGATTTCTATAACTTGTTGGAACAATTTTGCAGTGCTTATTTGACGAAAAGGCCTTTTGCAGTGTGTGCATTTAAGTCAAGTTTAATTTAATTTTCATTCGCAATGGACGTCTTCTCGTAATATTAATGGCGGTTTGCCTGCATTTAGGTCCCCATAAGCCAACGCGAAATTCCGCAGCCGGTACGGAACTTGAACAAAAATGTTGCTTGAATATGCGATACTGCGTTTTTTTAAAAAAAATTTATAAATGATGCACATTTTTAGTTGTAGCTTTGAAATTTTTCACCGCAAACAAATTTTTTTATTCCAATATCTTTGCTGGAAGAATTTTCGAGAAAGTACCGCGGCGGCGGAATTTTGGGTATTTTAAGTTGTAAAGAAGTACTGTGTGTAGGATTACTGTGAAAGTGGGCGACTTTCGCCGTGAGCATTTAAGGTCGCCACAAATGAATGCAAAATTCCGTTGGTGTCGTGTTACTTTTTTGAAAATACGATAGTGCGCTCTAGAATGATATGCATTTGTTTTTGTGATATTTTTCAGCACGAAAAAATTTGTCCGAGCCGAATATCGCCTTGCAATTTTTGAGCAATTTTTGGGAAAATTTCGCGGCAGTGTGTAGGAGCATTAAGTTGGGTATAATTTAATTTCCATTCACAATAGACATTTTTCCGTAGTTATTTGGAATGTAAATGGCAAATGCATTTAAGTGGAAATGAAGTACTGTGAAAGTGGGCGTAAAATGTGCACTGGGAGATTGGGGCAAATTATGGAATTGCGAATATGTAATACTCAAGGAGAAGCCGTGTTATTTTGGCATTGCCTTAGGTTTTTTCCATTGTTGAAAAGTTACATGCAATCAAATGGAAATAACCTTAATTATTACTCCCTGCTGCAATTAATGTTGAAAATACACGAAGTTGTTGAAATTTGTGATCGGTACATCGACGTGAAATACTTTAGCAAATCGATTTCATACTTTGAAAGAAACCGAAAGGTAAAAAACACCGCAGATATGGTAACACTGCTTGGGTGGGGAAAAATTAAGTCCTAGGTGGCAACCAAGTTGACTGTTGATCATATGGTATTTGCTTTTAAAGATTCACAAATGTGAGAGAAATACGTATTTTCTAACTTGTGGGCGGTAAAAGTGGGCGTGTCAAATCCTATCCTATGTTACGACTCACGACCCCTAGAACACATATATAAATTTTGGTGAGAATCGGTGCTGTAGTTTTCGCGTCTACTCGAGACAAACATACACGTCTCTTTTATATATGTAGATGAACACGTTAAATCTGCGGCGCGAAAGATTTAATTTATGGCATGTTATTAGACATGCTCACCTTATTAATAATGAGCTAATTTAAGGAACCTCATTTGTAAAGGGTTTTCCCTCAATATTGTCTACAATTTAGTGAATGACAATTTAATGATCGATTCTAAGAAGTAAACAAATACATCCCAACATGTAACAGTTCGAGGAAGTACAATGATGAATGTTTCATCCCCTATTTTAAGTATTTCTAAGAAGGATATTGTAAGGAGTCGTACTTCCGCTAAATACAGTGACAAGCAGGTACACGAGGTACGCCGAATCACGAGCGTTCACAGGCTACCTACGTGAGCTATAGTTTTAAGAAATAGTTTTAAACTTGTATATAAACCCAAATTTTAATGTAATAAAAACAGTATCATACAAATACTCAGCCGAAGCAGATATTTATTTCTCTTCGGTGGATAGAATTTACAAATCTATTCACTAGTGTCCAAGGTATATTGTTTTTGTCACACCGTTTGTAACGCCCATAAGGAGGTGTGTCCGGTATGGAAAAGTATATATATTCTTGATCAGCATCACCTCCTGAGTCCATTAGTCCATGTCCGTCTATCCGTCTGTCCGTCATTTCGCACGATAACTGTCGTAGCTTTTGAGTATCGACTCCAAATTTTGGGATTCCTCTTGTTTTGGCGAATGATTGGACGGTATTGAAAATGGGCAACATCGGCTAAGAGCCACGCCTACCTCCCATACAAAATGGCCGCCAATTTTATATTATTTTCGTTTATCTTGAGAAATACTTAACCGATCGCCTCCAAATCTTGGGATTCCTCCTATTTTGGCGAATGATTGGACGGTATTGAAAATGGGCAACATCGGATAAGAGCCACGCCTACCTCCCATACAAAATGGTCGGCAATTTTATATTATTTTCGTTTATCTTGAGAAATACTGAACCGATTTGGATGCGGTTTTTTGCATTGGGTTGGAAATGAGGTCGGGAACGAAATGGGAATGAAACCGGAACGAAATGGAATTGGAACAAAATTTTTAAATGGATCAGGAAACTAAAATTATCGATAAATATTGGAAAATTATCGATAAATATTGGAAAATTATCAATACATATTGGAAAATTATCGATAAAAAATCGATAAATTATCGACAAAATAAGAGGAATCCCAAAATTTGGGGTCGATAGCTCAAAAGCTATGACAGTTATCTTGCGAAATGACAGACAGGCGGACATGGACTAATCAACTCAGGAGGTGATGCTGATCAAGAATATATATACTTTTCCATACCGGACACGCCTTCTTATGGGCGTTACAAACGGTGTGACAAAAACAATATACCCTTGGACATTAGTGTGCAGGGTATAAAAATATTACGAGAATAACTCAACCAGTTCAACCACTCAATAATATTTACTAATGAAAAGCTGTTAAAAAAGCATTATGACGCCTAAACAAAAATTGTGATGAGGTGGAGCAAAACTCAGCTAGGGTTTTACTACCACATACAACACTATTTTCCCACAAAAATTTGGTTGAGGCCCTAAAACTTCTGTTGCACAGTGTTATTTATTCATCACACTGGAGGGTCCCGTAGGAATTGCAGTGGATATTTTATCTTATTATACAGAACGGTGCTGACCCTTCTGTGGATAATTTACAGCGGTTTATTTCAAAATCACTTATCGTTAGTTCCAGGCACAAATCATATTTGCCTACGCTGCATTCAGTCACTCCAATACATTGTTGGCTGACCAAATTCTTGTAGCAAAAGTTATCGCGTTACACATCAATGCACTATGGGAGAAAATCCAAATTATGAGGCCAAAAGTCGGAAAAAAGCATTACAATTTTTACAATGTTTGACCAATGTTTGACCAAGGTTATACATGTTCTGCATACATTGATGGATTTGGAGAAAAAAAATATGAGTTTTTTCCACTGGAAGGTTGGTTTTTCCATATGTAAACGCAAATATTCCAAAAAAATAAAAATTTTTGATAGAAAAGTTTTCTTTTCCAAAAATTCTTTTTGAATAGCAAAAACTGAAATATATAAAATTTTCTTTTACATTTCCATTGCTTTGGAAAAAAAAGTAACTTAATATTTTAAAATTAACACTTAAGAAAATTATGACTTCTTCATAAATAACTTAACAAAACTTGCAACTTTGGTACTCTTTGGGTGATATGATTTTTTTAATGTCGCCACATTTTTTGTAATTTTTTGTATCTTGCCCGTTTTAAACCGCTATATCTTTGGAAAGGAAAATAACTTTGCAAAACCATTTGAGGGAATAGCTACTCTATATGAATACTTTTGACCCATCTTGACCGATACCAGGTCGGATTCCATAACCTTGAAATTGTCGCACAGTGTAATTTAAGAGAAGTTTTCCGCAGTTTAGAAACATCACATATTAAAATTTCGACTGTAAGCTTATGTAAAAGATTGAGTGATCAAAAACGCAAAATACTGCCTGCCGAAGTCTTAGACTTACTTGCGATATATGACTTGGATGATGAAAACGGCATTGTACACGATACAGAAAATCCATCTGATCAAGGATACCAAAATTGCCTGGAGTATGGATTACTTATTCCAAATTTCATGCTGTTTTGGTGAAAACTTGAAATTTGGGTCGCCATTTTGAATCCGCCATCTTGAATTTTGTAATTTCAATATCAAAATTCGAAATCAGCGACCCCGAAAACACCCCTTTATCGAGTTTCGTGCTATTGCGATGAAGTTTTCAAACTTCAAACTTTTGGGTCCAGCTATGGCATTGGCACTCGATTTTTAACTCAAAACACAACACATCGATCACATTTGGTCACCCAAACAAAAATAAAAGGAAATCAGTAGGTTCTGAGAGTAAAATTAGTAGATATCAGTGCTTGTTTTTTGTTGTTGCAGACATTTTTGCGTTGCAAAAGGGCGTACAAAAGTCCAATACTATTTATTAGTTGTTTAGTTTGTTGAACATTTTCATCAAACTAACGAATGACAATTTGCAAATATATTTTGTGTTTATTCATAGCCAAATTTTAAGCAAATTAACTTTCAATTACCAAAGTTAGATTTCGTGAATCTGATTTACCGTCGGTAAATTTGCTTTTGTACGTTTGTCTCTTTTTAAAATGTTTTGGAATAACCGAACCCACTTTTTAGCAAGTTTTTCAAAATAAAAACTTTGCGAATGAGAGCTCGTTGGTCGATGCCACCATGAAAACTCTGATGGAGTTGAAAACATACGAGGACCTGCGTGCGATACCTTCGTCAGCTGATACATCAGATGCGGCGAATACAGGCATGATCAAAGCGAAATACCACTAAGTTGCAACGTGTATAGGCATCATGTTTGACGTTCGCTTGCGTGCGTATCCGTATGTGTGTGAGTAGTCGGACAACTTGTATGAAAAAACCCACAACCACAAGTTGCAACGTGTATGGTGGCAACATAGTACAATTTTTAGCTCCATAAGAGGCTACCCCATCGATTTGATTTCTGAACATTTTTTTAAGTACAAACCATCTTCAAGTAATAAACTTTCAGATGCAAAAAGAATGGTCCCAATATATTTGATAATTTTTGTGTTTTGCGATCACAAAGAAAACTGGCTGCATTTGTATATATACACACAGAGAAAAAACCGCGGACAAAATGAATACTTCAAGCTATTGAAAAATTGTAGTGAAAAAGTATTTCCGCCAACAATAATAACTTTGTATTAAGATTAATCACTTTAATTCAAATACTTTTTGGAAATGCGGCGCTCTTCACTCAAATATAAAATATAAAATTATTGCCATAAGAATATTTTTCTTGAAAATCTAAATTGATAGAGAATTTGAGAACTTATCTTTACGCCGATTGCGAAAAACTGTCATCAAAACCTTTTTTGTTGTTGATTATCCATGTATAGCATAAAGCGAAGAGACGTAAACCTGCTTCTATGATTTCAATTTAGTGACTGAACATTATTCGTTCGACATGCGACGCTCGATTATGCACCAATACATATACGCGACAGCATGATGTGTTCTATTTTTAGATTTAATAGAATTTAGATCAGTGTCCCAATAAGCACGACAAATCCGTTTCTTCAACGTGTGTGAAATATGGTTCAACCTCCACTTGATCTTCAACCCGTTATACAAGTCAACTCCAACACCTTCCAGTTCAACTGGAGATCGATCAGAGAACACATTGAGCATAATTGTATTATTTTATAATATGGCAATACCGTTCTAAAACAACGAAAATATTTGTCGCACCTGGCAATGCTTTAAAAAATGTAAGTGAGATCTTAGACGTTCGTACAATAATGTTAGCGATAGCTGAGTGTGCTAAGAGTTTAGCATGTATCCTACCAGCGATTGTACAAAAATACACAAAAATAAATTGGAATAAAAGAAATCTAAAAATAGAAATTAAAAAATAATTTTTGGCTCTTTTTTTGGAAAATACTGGGATGGAGGTCGACTTGAGAATTGCCTTAGAGTCAAGTGGAGATCCAGCCCTATCTCCATTGGAGAACCAACGTCCATTTCCTTAGAGAATTACTATGTTCTCAATTGGAGATCAACTGGAGTTACAATGTTGGAGATTGGAGAAGAGCACTGGAGTTCCAATTGAACTCCAATCCATCTCCAGCCTTAATGCTTTTTGGGTGTAAACCAATACCCATACATTCAAATTTTGCGCCTGTGTGCAGCGCTGAGAGAGCTCGTAGAGTGGCAGAATTCTCTCAATAAAGTACACTGAGTAAATTGAGATACAAAATAAATTATTGTTTTAAAAAAATTTTACTATAATTACACTAGTTTACAAATTATTGAAAATTTCGTTATCTTCAGTTTTTGATAGTCATTTCCTATGTAAAAAGCCACGCTGAATCCGAATATGAAGTCGAAAATATAAGTAGAACAGTTTTTGAGATATTGCACTATTTGCATATTTTGCATTTTGAAACACATTATTGGAAATTACTCCGGTTTTGATTGTCCAATCACCAAAAGTTTAATATCGGTTTAGACAACAATTATGGATTTAACGACAATTTTTCAAAATTTTTAAAATAAATTCTGCTGTTATCGTTAATTTTAAGTAGAACAAAAATTTTTCATCAAAGCTTCATTTTTGGATGTTGAAAGCCCATCTATTTCAAAGAAAAAGAGCACTAATTTTTTAAAATCGTTTTAAAAAAATGGAAGTTATAAGCATTTGAGTACAAAAACTTGAAATTAAATTTTTTTCTCTTTTTCATGATTTTTTCAGTATTATTGCAAATTGTATGTACTAAACATTACGTAAGTTACATTTATCATTATTTTGTGTATAATATCAATTTCTGGAGTGAGAAATCCAAAATAGTGCTCAACATTATTTCGATTCCAATATGCGACGTTCCCTTGCCAGCATTTGTTGCTGGAGACTTCACCTGGCTCATCATTTCAATAGTAAAATTGCTCAGGGAAGAAATCTAAATGAGATGAAAATGAATCCTTAAAGGCATCTTCCAGCACGTCAGATCAATATGTCTGAAAATATTGGTCGGACCGAAGTAACTTCTTCGTAGGTTTTTACATAGGAAATGATTATCAAAAGTCGAGGATATATTCTGCTGTAAACTAGTGTTGCCTTACAATAAAAAGTTGGGTATTTTTTCCAAAGTATTAAAAAAACAACCAAAAAATTAAAATATTTAATCTTTTTTTTCCTGATTTTATTATTGACTCATATTTTTTATGACACCTAAATTGCCTTTTTAAATAAAATGTAAGTCCCCGTGCAACTTTTCTATGGCAAACCAAACATTGCAGTTCTCCAAAAGCATTTTTGATAAATAAAAATTCCTCTACCCAATTTATATTAAACATTTTTTCAGTGCATTAATTAAAATCATAAAATAGCGCAGCGTGGTCTTGCTCGCATGAAATCTGAACATTAACTGAACGCTTTCGCTTGTACGATCGGTAGTGTAGGTGTGAAAACACGACTTATTTCATCGTATACGTGTGAAAACACAAGAGGAAATAATAGCACGCTTGTCGTCCGGATGGCTGACACAGATTTGGATATACAGACTGTACAGAGTATACAACATTTAGGCTCTTGTTTTATAATGTTACCTCTAGCTCAAACTGCTAGAGCGCACTGCAAACTCCAGAGGTCCAGGTTCGAATACTGGGATAAGTAAGTTGAAGTTTTAATTAAATAAAAAGTTATTACAAATTGTTATAAACAAAAAGAGTAAGAAAATATAAATTACAAATACATAAATAAATAAAATATAACAATAAAAAAAAGGTTTTTTTGCTTTTTAGTGGTTAATAAATTAACATTTTCACAATTTGTGCCAAATAGAAAAACTGTTGAATTATTTTTTTACTTATACATAAGTTTTTTTGTAAAAAAATTTTGATTTCTGTACTGTTTCTAGTCTGATGAGTTTATATCCGACTGTAAAGTTTGAAGAATTATAATGTACATGAGAAATATGCAAAATGGATAAATGCAATTTAAACGGTTTCAAGAAATGATCTAAAAAAATGGGAGACTGGGTACTCTTTTTTAACCACCTCTATCAGATTCTAAAGCCAACGGCACAATACCGATTTTCAACATACAATAAAAACAAAGGTACTGTAGTTTGAATAAAAGCATAGTTTTTTTTGAATGTGCAAAAAAAATTAGCAATTCTTCCGACACTTAGTCCAGAAATACAAAAACAATAATAACACAATAATCTTTCTCTGCGTTAATTTGTTCACTTTCGTGGAACGTGCGGAAGGCCACAAAAGCACCATATGAGAAATAAAATGAACGCAAAGTGAACAAAAGGGGACGTCACAAAATTTAAAATTGTGTATTGTTAAATAAATAAAATCCTGATTACGGACTATAGTTAATATTAAACTTAACTAAATGCATTGGTTTAAATGTGCATTACCAAAAATTATTTTCTTTTTTAAAGTTAGAAAAATATTTGGCAGCCCTACTGCCTCTTCTCGTTTGTAATACGATCCACAACCAAAAGCTTTTGGCTCTCAGCCCTTCCACTAAATATTTTGGCAATTGTCATTATCGCTTTCTTTTTAGTTTTGCATTAAATTAATTATAAACATTAACAACATAAATTATCCCTATATATCAATATATATCCCTATATATATTATAAAATCATTTGTGAATCTGTTTGTCTGTTTGTCTCTTTGTCCATCAATCACGGCTAAACAGCTGAACCGATTCTCTTCAAATTTGGAGGATAGATTCTATAGGTATCGACATGTAACATAGGCTATATGAGGTTGAGATTGGACAAAGGTGCGTGGAACCTCACATACATCACATAACTTAAATACCATCTAATTAAGCAACGATTGAAATTGGGCATGGAGTTGTACAGTATGTTTTCCCAGCTATGTGTCGAATATGGGAATAATTGGACAAAAGGGCGTCGCACCTCCCATACAACCCATAACTTAAATACCAGCTAATTAAGCAACGATTGAATATATTATAATTAAATTTGGCATGTAGTTGCACAGTATGTTTTCCCAGCTATATGTCGAATATGGGAATAATTGGACAAAGGGGCGTCGCACCTCTCATACAACACATAACTTAAATACCAGCAATTAAGCAACGATTGAACATATTCTAATGAAATTTGGCATGGAGTACAATTACAATTTTCTACCCCATATAACGGGGCCAGGCCATAGGCAATCGTGGGGGTCAGCAGGTGGACCTACATATATGTAGGTCCGCTGCGAATAAGTTCTTTAACAAATAAGCAGTCCGCGACCATTGGCGACACGATCTGAGGGTGCGACATAAATGTCAGCATAAGATCTATGATGTTCATGTGACAGGGCGAAACGACGCCGCCCTTCCTATCCCTTTCCCTCCCTATCCGCACATTGGACGGGTAGGCACAAATGCCGTCTCCCTGGTCTACGTCTGATCCCAGAGAGACGGCAGTTACTAAACCCTACAATAGGTATAAATTGTACTGGGCTGGATTAAGGGTTTATACGACCCGTGCCGAAAATCAACCTGGTTGCGGGCCCAGTCAAAAAACTAGCTCAGTCTCAAAACGGAGTATCCGGATACCTGGCGTCATCCGGATTGTACTGGGCTGGATTAAGGTGTCATACGACCCGTGCCGAAAATCAACCTGGCTGAGGGCCCAGTCAAAAAATTAGCTCAGTCTCAAACGGAGTATCCGGATACCTGACGTCCTCCGGATTAACTAGCCTTGTCTGTATATTGCGGATCTCTGTGCAGATGGACCACCCTTTCTCCGCCACTCGTGGGATCTAATATGTCTTCTCCTTCTCTTTTAAACCAAAAAGAAACACAAGAGACCGGTACTCTTACAACTCCGGCAGGGAACGAGGTTCTCAACAACATCAGGGAACCTATAGACCCCTTTAAGAAAAGCGCGGCTATGCCCAGGTCTCCCAATGACCCCGCACAAAGCCAGCCGAGATGGTGGCACAAAAATGGTGCAAACGCTAGCGGACAACCTCCAAACTTGGCAAATGTGTCAATAGGCCAAACATCGTTTTGGAAGCTCGGCGAGCAGATCAGGAATTTGGTAGACATGCTCGGGGATGGAAAAATGCGCTCAATCCATCAACCAATGAGAGACGCCATTTAGAGCATTAAGGCGTTCTATGAGCTCGCTGCAATCGAGACGCACGATGACGCAGCCAAAGAGGTGATACGGAGCCATACGGCGTCACAGACGTCGCCATGGTTCAAACTTGGCGCTGAAAACAAGAGAAGGCAGGAGCCTAATCTTGAAGCGCACGAGTGCAGCACCGATACTCGGTAAGCAGAGGAAAGAAAACGCCACCGTGACAACGCATGCAGAGCCAAAGAAGAAAACTAGCGCGAGCAACACTGCAACACCCGTACAAGGAGCCGACTTCCAACAGCCAAAGCAGAGGCAAGAGTGGTCGAAAGTTCAGCACAGGAAGCAAAGGACTCGTCCTAGAACGGACGCTCTGATCATCGCGGCTACAGCTGATCGGTCGTACGCAGACATCCTAAGGGACATAAAGGGCAACGAGGCCCTCAAATCACTTGGGGAAAATGTTAAGGCAGTGCGGCGTACAGCTAAAAATTAGTTGTTGCTTGAACTGAAGCGGTCACCGGAGAGTAATGCCGTTACGTACCAATCGGCAATATAGGGAGTACTAGGCGAGACAGCAAGTGTGGTGGCAAGAACACAGTCCACAACGATTCAGCTTATGGGCATTGACGAAGTAACAACAGCAAACGAAATTTGCGATGCTCTACACACGCAGGGTGACATAAGTCGACCTGACGAGGCATCGATACGCATGTGACAAAGTCATCAAGGCACACAAACGGCATACGTCGTCCTGCCATTTGATGATGCAGCGAAGGCGATAAAGATGCAGCGGTTCCGCATTGGATGGGTGTTCTGCCGAGTACTTGAGAGCGTCTCGTCGAAGAGGTGCTTCAAATGTTGGCGGTTCAACCACATAGCAACAATACGACCTGGCCATCCTATGCGAGCAGTATCACAACGTAAAAGGATTCGAATGGACGTCGGACGCTCCCAGTAAAGCGGCGATATGGACACTTGGTGGCAAAGTGTGCCGGAACAGAACGCCAGTAGCTAACAATGGCTTCACCTGGGTAAAATTCGTCTTCTCGTGTTATGCTCCACCTAGTATGGACATATGGCAATACGAACGGATGCTAACGGAGTTGGTGATGGAAGTACAAACAAAGTCCCCGACAATTATTGCTGGCAATTTTAATGCGTGGTCTACAGTAGTAAAAGTACAAACCGAAGGGGCAGGCTCCTGATGGAGTGATTTGCCACTTTGGACGTCGAGCTCCTAAATAATGGACAACACACATTTGAGGCAGGTACGAAGCGGTCGGCTGTGGACCTAACCTTCGCACACAATTCTATCGCATGTAACAGCACATGGAGCAGAGGCGATTTTTACACCCACAGTGATCACGGAGCCATCGTTATCGACGTGCAACGCAATACTCGTTCGCGTAAGGTACGTATGGCACAGACCAAGGGTTGGAAACAAGACTCCTTTGACGCGGAGGCTTTTCAGCAGGTATGGAAGGAAGCGGAAAATCTGTATGATGAAGCAACTAACATGGCGACAAACATCAAGAACAGACTAAGCGTAACATGCGACGCAGCAATGCCGAAGAGGACACACGTGATACCAGGAAACCCGTGTACTGGTGGAATGAGGAAGTTTCTCAATGTAGAAGATGTTGCAACCAGGCTCGTAGGAAGGCGCAGCGCGCACGAAACCGCAGTTGCCCGCTGTGGCAACAACTGCACGATGTGTTCAAAGAATGTCGCCTACGGCTTAAGAAGGCAATTCGTACCAGCAAGGACTCCTGCTTCAAGCAACTACGTCACGGTGCTGACATCGATCCATGGGGAAAGGCTTATAAAGTGGTGATGAGCAGAGTAAGAGGGCCTAGGGCACCTCAACCATCGGATCCTGCACTCATGGACAATGTGGTAGCTGCACTCTTTCCTACACAGGGGGGACGGGTGCACCACTATCACCTGCCTATGGGTGTAGGACACGTCCCAGCTGTGACAGCAGACGAAAAGTTGCCGACAAGAAGACACCGGGACTAGACGGCATCCCCAACGTAGCCTTGAAAACAGCAATCAGAGCTGACCCGGAGACGTTTGCCAAAATGTACACCGCTTGGCTCAATGAAGGTACTTTCCCTTTCTTCTGGAAGTATCAGAAGCTGGTGCTATTACTGAAGCCTGGAAAGCAGCCCGACCAGCCATCGGCGTATCGTCCGCTGTGTATTCTCGACTCCATGGGGAAAGTATTGGAGAGCATCATCGTAAACCGACTGCAGGAGACGCTTGAAGGGCCTACTGGTCTCTCCACGCAACAATTTGGATTCCGCCAAGGAAAATCAACGGTTGACGCCATTCAGGCTGTGATGAGGATCGCACACGATGCGATGTCAAAAATGCCTTCAACTCAGCGAGCTGGCCTCTTATAATGGAGGCGCTACGCAGTTTCGATGTACCGGGGTACTTACCGCGAATCATCGCTAACTACTTCGAGGACAGAGTGCTGCTGTACGATACCGACGATGGCGTAAAGCGATACAAAGTGTCTCGTGGCGTCCCACAAAGCTCGGTACTTGCACCACCATTGTGGAATGCCATGTACAACGGCGTCCTGAAGATTTACCTCCCCATTGACACCTCTTTGGTCGGATATGCGGATGACATCGCACTGGTGGTTGTAGCGAAACACATTCACACACTGGAGACGAAGTGTAGCGACGCTGCATCGAGAGTCATGAGGTGGTTGGACGGCGCGGATTTGAATCTGGCAGCGCAAAAAACAGAGGCGGTTCTCCTGAGTACCCGAAAAAAGCGTGAGGTCTTCACCTTCAGAGTGGGGGACCACGAAATAATCTCGCAGCCGTACCTTCGGTATCTTGGCGTGCTGATAGACACACGAATGTCCTTTAAGGATCATCTATTGGCGGTCAGCGACAAGGCTTCAAGGGTGAAAGGTGCACTGTCAAGTATCATGGCAAACATCGGATGACCACGCTACAGCAGGCGGAAACTCTTGGCAAGAGTGACAAGCTCCATTATGCTCTACGCTGTACCAGTATGGGCAGACGCCACGCAACATATCGGCATAGCGCACTGAGAGTAGCCAGTGCTTTCCGCACGGTTTCGGATGATGTTTTCGGTGTGATCGCGGCAATGCCACCTGTAGATATACTGGCCCGCGAACTCCAACGCACCTACGCAGCTGGCAAAAATTCAACAAGAGTGGATGAGCGAAGACACAGCATCTGGGAATGGCATCGACGGTGGGAAAGTTCGAAAAATGGAAGATGGACATTTGCTCTGATTCCAGATATCACCGACTGGATAGACCGCAAACATGGATAAGTCGACTATTACATGACACAGTTGATCAGTGGTCATGGTTGCTTCAAGCAATATCTTCATCGCTTCAAGCACGAAGATGATCCCTTTTGTCCCAACTGCCCCAACGAGATAGAAGATGCCAAGCACAGGCCTTCGCCGAGGCCCCAACCCTTACGAACACGGTGGCTCATATCTGTGAAACATCACAAAAATGTGAATCTTTCAAGGAAATAGCAGCGAAAATAATGATCGAGCTTCGACGCATTGAACACAGTAGACATGCTGAACGAATACGTTTACTCGACGCAGGCGACACTCCCGATGCAACGAGGACGGTTGACTAATGACCCAAACTGACGATTGAGCAATAAAGCTCCTACGGCCTTCCGACGAAATACCTGACGGTGGTACCGGGAGGACCCACCCGTACGTGAGAGGAGATATTTAGTGAGTTGAAGTCTCACACTGACTAAGGCTTTTACTCCTCGTTAAAAAAAAAACCCCCCATATCACGGTTAGGCGGATTTAATGATTTTATTGAAATTTGTAGTATAAAGAGTGTAAATTGCAATAGGACATAAGAGGTTGGATTTCGACAACGGGGCGTGGCACCCAAACAACAATTAAAATCATGCCGGGTGGGATTACAACTGCCACCAAGTGCGTCCTTGGACTTTTTTTGGGTGAATCATACAGGGCGGGATTACAACTGCCACCAAGTGCGTCCTTGGACATATTTTGGGTGAATCACGCCAGGTGGTATTACAGCTGCCACCAAGTGCGTCCTTGGACTTTTTTTTGGTGAATCATACTGGGTGGGATTGCAGCCGCCACCAAGTCCGTCCTGGGACTTGTTTTGGGTGAATCATACCGGGTGGGATTACAGCTGCCACCAAGTGCATCCTTAGACAAAATTTGGGTCACGGGGGGAAATGACCATCAACTGCAGCGTTCATTGAAGTTGTCGCAAATTATTATATATCGTCGCTGGGCTTACAAAAAGAGTTATGTATTTTTCATCAACTTTTCAGGAGAGCAAAAAAACTGATTCTTTGTGTCCTTACGCATTATTTTAAAATTGTCATATTTTTAAAAAATTCCATTAACTACTAAAAATTGCTGTATGAAAAAAAAATTCAGTTATTTGACCGATTCTGACGTGCAACACTTTAGGGCCTTAATTCATCACATAACTCTTTTTGATAAAGAATTTTAGTTCGATTTCGGCACAACGGAATTGCATGAAATTTAGATCCAATTCATATGTATGGCCTAGCCACAATATGAGAAGATATGGGCTTAATTAGTTAACTGGGCGTGGCTCCTCTTATTAATGGAATTTCGCGGAAACGTTTTCTTGGGCTTATCAGATATATAATGAAGAAACTTGGGTCTTGTTCATACTAAAAATCATATAATTGAAGTGGAAGTTTAACGATCGGTTGTCGCGGCATAAATTCGCGACAGAATTTTGTTTGTTGTTATTGTTGTTTGTTTGTTATTGTTTTGTGTTTTCCCTTTGTTCGGGGCGACGGGTGAACAAAACCGAAGGGAAAAACACAGACCGAAAACGCGCGCTGACACTTTTTATTGCATTGTTCTTTTTTTATTATATTGTTCTTTTTTATTAATATTATTTTGGTTTAATTGAACCAAGTTTGACACTCGCGGGTGGAATGCAGCCGGGCGGAGAATTGACAACTGCTGTCAAGATCTCTTATTCCCTTTTGTTACGACTTCGTTTTAGAAGTTTGTTGATGAGCTTTTACGATCCGATGTTGGGGAAGGCATTGCGCGAAACTATACTTACGGGACGAAGACATAATATGAAAAAAAAACTAGACTAAAGCTTTTTGTACTCTAAACCTGTTTTGGGAGGGGAATCTGTCGACATTTATGCTTTCGCCTATACATACATGAGTGCCGCCAATTTGAGTATTTTCATTTTGGTGGGTGCGGGGGTGTATATGTAAATTTGCCAAACACACTCTAGAAAAATCTGAGAAGATCTTTCACATATAGGTGTGGGCAAAGCCCCGACTGCGAATACTGGCTTCTGCGTAGGTCGCGCTCATGTGTGGGGGGGGGAAGATGTTAGAGAAATGTAAAGTGAGCGCCATATATGCGTTCATATAGACAAGATTCTTTTAGTTCTTTTTAGGGAGGGAAAAGAGTGCGAACAGAATTAGTGGACTGGCGTTTTCTTTTTTTGATTTCAAAATTTAAATTTTCGAGTAGTGCGGTTTTAATTGTGGATTTAATTTTGATTCTTGTGGTTTTTAATTTTTGATTTTGATTCTTAAATTGAGTTTTTTTTGGTTGCTGTGGACCTTCGTTGGATCGTGGAGCTGAGGCAGGAGATATTTTCGAAGGGAGTATTTTTCCGCGCTGGTGTTATTTCCACCAGCGGGTGGCAATTGTGTATTTGATTTTTTTTATCTGTGGCGGTCGGCCATTTGGTTTATTCGAAAGATATAAAGAACAAAAAATAATGTAAATAGAGTTTGTCAAGTTGTGGCAAGTCGGTTGTGGCAAGTCGGCCACTGGTGTTTCGAGATTTTATAGTGGAGTTGGTCTCCGTCGGTTTTGTGGTCCTGGTTTCCCCTTTCCCTTCCAATTTTTGTTGTGGCGTCCCGCACCTGAGCCGAGTTGTTGCTGGACATCGATTTTTTTCGAAGTCCAGCTGGTGAATTGATTCTTTAAAGAATCGTGCGAGGGATTTCAGGCAGGTCGGTCTGGTCCCGTAAATCAAGTGCACATAAAAACATAATTTTTGTCATTAGTGTTTTTTTTTCTAAAATGCTCTCGTTTGACAAATTTCCGTGTTGTGTGTCAGTGAGTGGTACCGTGAACCAGGTGCACATAAGAGTTAATTTTAAAGATTGGTTCATTTCAAAAGTTCCATTCCATTCGTTTGTGAAATATGAAACAGTTGTATTAGGTATTAGCCGCAACAGAATATCGAAAAAGAAATAACAATCGATGTTTAGGCCGTTTATGGCTTCTTACGAACGCGCTTGGCTGGGGCCTTGGTAGTTTTAGCATCTGTCAAAACCTTGTCGTCAGCAGCGTCCAGAGGTTTGGTTGAGTTGGCGGTTTCCGAATCGCCATTAGTCGTGTTTTCCTTAATGACTGTGACTTCCTTTGCCACTGTCGCCTTTTTGGCCTCCTTTTCCTTAGCAGCCACCGCTGCGGCTGCTTTCTTTGTCAGTGCCGGTTTCTCGCTCTGTTCCGACACTTTCTCGGCGACCTTTTCATCCTCCTCCACCAGAAAGATGCTGTGCTGGCCCCCGCTGGAGGCACTTATGATGCGTTTGTTCTGTGTCTGCTTGCTTACAATCAGCACTGGCTCCAGTGCGTCGTCTTCTGAACCTGTGCCGAGCTGATGATTGGATCCCATCCCCCACGAGTACAAGGCGCCATTGGGCGCCAGCTTCGGTGATCGCAAAAGACTGCGCAACTCCGTAATGTCTTCCGGCACTGTACCCAGACCTAGGCGACCGTAATCACGGCGGCCAATCACGTAACAGGAGCCGTCATGCTTGAGCAACAGCGTATGGTGCTGTCCACCAGCAATCTGTTTGACATCCTCAAAGTTCGTTCGAATGGGATTAATGATCGTGGAAACATCTTTTGCGTAGGCTAATTGCTTGTAGTTATTCAGACCGAATGCCCAGATCACCCCCGAATCCGATTCGCGAAGAAATGTACAGTAAGTTGTCGCCCATATAGCCTCGATCGGCTTGCGACGTTTAATGATCACCTCGCCAGGACGGAGCAGCTCTGTCTTGCCGCGACGACCTTCTCCCGAAGCCGAACGTAGCGAAACTCGACCTAACTGGCCTTGTTCGGCACAGCCCACCGTATAAGCATTTCCATTGCAGGCGAGTATGACCAGGTGGTCCCCACCGGAGGCTATATCACAACATAATATATCCGGCAGCACGTCAATGGGCAAGCGTTTGTTGCCCTCCAGGGTCAGTCCCATGTTGCCATGGGAATCGCGGAAGGAGCCCCACGCAAAAACCCTCCCGTCTTCCAAAAGACACGCAGAGTGCGAATCGCCCGCGGACACCTTCACCACCTTTTCGGGCAAGTCAATCACATGCGGCTCAAACTCGGAACCTTCTGCGCTGCTATCGCGACCGAGTGCACCCTCATCGTTGCAGCCAAACGAATACACGCGTCCCTCCGATGTCAGAACTAGGTTATGTTGTTGATCGACAGGGCTTGCACGTTGACCCCGAGAAAGTTAAGGCAATGCTGAAAATTCCAGCGCCCAAAAATGTAAGGGAAGTCAGGTCGTTTGTTGGCACCATTTCTTGGTATCGTAGGTTTGTTTCGAATTTCGGTACACCGGTCAGCGACAGGGAATCAGCATTACTAGCGCCACCCATAGCGGAAAAGGAGCGTGAACGCCTTGCTACAGAGCTGAGACGCCTCTTCAGGCGTGGCGACAGCGTTGACTTTAGTATATTTAGCTTCTTGACGTCGACGTTGCGTTTGCGGCGCCAGATCGTATTGACGAAGGCGAATTCGATAAGGCTGCCAAATATGAAGAGCGTGCAGCCGAGGAACCAGACTTCCGAAACTTTGATGTAGCTCACTTTTGGCAGCGTTTTACCTTGTGCCGATGCTAGCGTAATAAAAGTCAACATGGTGCTAGTGCCGAGCATTATTCGCGGCGGCGCTGCATCCGCTTGCAGCCAGAATGAGACCCGCGAAATGCCCACAATCAGCATGGAGGGCAGAAAGTAGTCCATTATGTAGAAGCCCACCTGACGTGTCAAGTGCACCGTGAAGCTCAACGAACTGTAATTGCCCGCGAAGGCGCCGTGCCGCAGATCATTTAAATCGGCATTGATGACCGTCTCATTGGACCACTGGACCTTCTGGAGCACGTATTCGGTTAGATGCAGGGCGGGGTCGAAGGTTATTGGTCTCTTTTGCTCCCAGTGAAGCACGAGCTCTGACGTGTTGTACATCCAACTCTCGAGTATCGTATTGCAGTGTTGTTCGTCGAAGGGAAATTTCTGCAGGTTCATCCAGCAGTAGAGCGTGGCCTTGATGCGCGTCGATACGATGACTGTGCCGTCGGGAGATATCGAGGTGAGTATGTCCTTTTCGGTAGTGCCCAGAATACTCGAATCGCGCTCATTGGCCAAAAATATATGCGGCATCCACAAGTTGTCCCTCAACTGTTTCTCACCCAAAATTGGCTGTTTGCGTTTAGGCGCCACCTTGCGAAATGTCAGTCGAGGATCCAGGAAACGCAACTGGAGCAACGCATGTATTTTGAACTGTAAATCGTGAGCCTCTAGATTTTGCATGAAGTATATGTAAGCGCGTACATAAACGTCCGCTGGAAGGCGCGCTCCTGATTCTGTGTAGGCTATGGGCCGCTCCAGGCGGTCATAACGGCATCCATGTGTCAGGCGCTCCAACAGCTGCGTTTGCGACAAACTATCTGCATCGGCCAGTGAGGGACAATCGTCGATGTCCGCCGATAGAACCAAGTAGAATTTAATGAAGAGCACGGTCACTTTATTTTATTTAACACCATTTATGGATACATTTTGATCGGGAATATATTGTATCACATATTAAATCGGTGAAATTCGCTTTTTATGCCCTACACCTCATGAGGTAGGGTGTATGTACTGTTGTCTGAATTTTGTAACACCAAGAAGGAGGAGTGATAGGTATGGAAAACTATATATTCTTGACCAGCGTACCTCCTGAGTTGATTTAGAACTATACGCCTGTCCATCTGTCCGTCTACCTGTACGTCCATGTAAACACGATTGCAGAATCTAGAGGGCCCAAACTTTGGATATATCCTCCTTTTGCCCTCGAAGGAGTTGGTATTGAAAATGGGCGTTATAGGTCGACTCTCACGCACACTATCCATATAAGTGAAAACCGTGTTTTCTAAAATATGTTACATAATTCCGCTGAAATAGTTCCAAACTTGCTACATAGGGATTTTTGAGGTCGCTGAAATCCAATTTGGTGTGGAAATTTCCAAATTCAAGATGGCGGATCCAATATTGCCCAGTATTTTAGGGGTAAGTTGGCTTTGACAGACTGAAACTTACTCACTTGTTTTACTGAGCGTAATGGCCGTTTTCGGGAGGTCATAACGCCCATTTAATTACGATGCTGGCAAGACGTCATACCTTCAAATGTATCCTATTACCTTTGTAAATGGTCAAAATTCTATCGGATCTTTAAATTAAATATAAGCAAACCATGTATTACTTATTTCAATTTTATTTTGGCAATTACATCAATGCTCGCGTTCTAGTTTCGGCTTTGATCAAAAACAATTATGTGCAAATGAATACCTTACTTCTTTTTTAGAAACGTTTTAGTACTGAAAATACATAGCTGTATTTGGTAACTTCTGAACCAATTGAGATATCAAAAAACCAATGATGAGGGAAGGTGGGCAATGGCTAATATAGTTAAAAAGCCATAAAAAAAAATCGAAAAAAATCACATAACTCTTTTTGTAAGCCCAGCGACGATATATATTTATACCCTGCACACTAGTGTCCAAGGGTATATTGTTTTTAAATTAAAAAATCGAAAAATTATCAATAAAAAATCGAAAAATTATCAATAAAAATCGAAAAATTATCGATAAAAAATCGAAAAATTATCGATAAAAATCGAAAAGTCATCGATAAAAAATCGAAAAATTATCGATAAATCGAAAAACTATCAATAAAATACCGATTTTCGATAAAAATTACTAACGTATGGTCTCAGAATGTATCGTACTCCCATGTGCAGGGTATTACAGCTTCGGTCAGACCGAAGAAAATTCTCTCACTAGTTTTTTTTAATTTTATGTAACCCGTGCAACGCCGGGTATGTAACAGCTAGTAAATAAATAAAATCGAAATAAATAAATAGTGCAGAAATTAGAAATAAAGTGAGACAATCAATAAAACAATATACACAAACACAAAACTAACAACAAGTGCACTGCTAGAACAACAAGTGAGTGCCTTTCTTGAGACTGCCTCTCAATTTTAATAATTTTAAAATTTCATGTGATATTTCTTAATTATTTGTACTTATCGTTTTGTGATCAGTTCAATGCGCTCCTTTTGAATTACTTTGCCACCATAGTTTGGCCAATAATTTTTTGTTTATTTTGCTTCGGCCGGCTAAGTGGATTATTTATTATTCACTACTTTATTGTGCAATTATTTTCATCGGTTAATTGAACCGAACTTGTTCATGTGCGCAACTAAGTGCAATTAAACGGCCTTTCGGGAAATATTCAGATTTTATTATATTCTGAATATTTTCTAACATTCTGTACACACGGCCCTATTTTACCAAACCCACCTTGGGTAAATATAAAATTGAAATTAATTTTCAATAACTTTTTCAAATTTAAAACAAAACTAAAAATGCACATTCCAATTAAATAAAATCATCATTAAATTGAATTCAGTTTTTAAAATTGTTGTTGGTTTTACACATTAGTGGTCAACGCAAATTCCTTTTTTAAATTCTTAATATTCACATCAGGGCACAATCTCAAGTACCTATACTGAGGGTACTTTTGTTTGCATCAATTGCATTGAACGTTTTTTATTTAATTTACATTTTTTTTTATTCAAGCGATCTTTTGATCTAAGCTTTACATATAATGGGGGTTTTCCACAACCTCAAGTGTCACCCCTAATTGTTTCGGGTATTAATATCTTTTTTCGAGCAAGTTATTGCTTTTCTATTTAAAGTTTTTTAGTTTTTTGTTAAAACTATGACTGCTTTAGAGATTTTTATTCTCGCTGCTGACCAAATGGTCAAATTTGAAGCAGCTTTTCCGGACCTACCGGCAGCAACACACACCCAATTCACTTTGAACATTCAAAGTAAAGAAATAAAACCATGTTTAACCTACCTTGTTCAAGGTGAAGGTCAAAATGTCAACGCGGACATCGCGTTCGTCAAGTCCAAACACAAGCGTTCTTATTACAGCTTTGTAAAGTTTTTGGCAACAATTAATGAACTACTGCACAATATTGTCAGTACACATTCACCTTTGACTTTTCAGTCATCCATCACAGACTCCAAAGAAATAAATACTTTTAATATCAATGCGTTTTTAAACCATTGTGGGCTTTGTCCCCGACGACAACATTCGTTGCGCACCTGTCAGCGTTTTCTGAACACGAGTGTCGCCGATCTAAATATTGCATAATTTATTTAAGCAAAAATCCTGAAGTCGAAAGTTGTAAGAGCACTTCTGTTTACTCCAGCTGTCAGAAACGTCATCATACGCTTCTACATAGAGATGTGCCTGCTCCGCAGCCATCCACCAGTAAACCGTTTCCTTTAGGGCCTCGTCCTATAGAAAATAATGTTTCACAATTTCAGCGTTCAACCAAGGAATCTTTTCCTTTTGGGCCCCGCCCTCTTGAATATATTGTTTCACCTTCGACATCGAGTGAGGCATGAATTTTAGAGATTATTCAAACTGATTATGCTACTCCTAGCAAGCAGTGTTGCATTACTCTCGATTCTCCCTTTCTGGCAAAGCTTGGCGATAGTGATACTTATCGACGGCGTTTTTAATCCAAACATTTTATTAGATAAAATTCAATGATATATCCTTGGTACAATTTTCGAAAAATTACTTAAGAAAAGGTTAATCACTGCTGGGGCTAAGTTTTTTGACAACCGTTTCGTAAGCGAGACCGTTCCATGAATTACGTATTTTTTTCCTATAAATCAAACTTTAGAGTAGAAATTCGACGTGTCTATTCAGGAAATATAGTCCCTAGGCTGTTTCTCTTTTATAACTTAACTTAACTTAACTACACCCAGAAAACTACACCTTCCAAAAACAAAGAAAAAGTTTCCTCAAAAAAATTTCTCTCGTTTAAATAAAAATTTCTCTGGTTTGAATAAATTTTCCTTGACATGAGTAAAAATTTTCTGATTACGTGCAACCATGGTGATCAATTTGAAGATACATTTTTCTTCAATGTTGGGAAATTTGAATTTATCAGTCGACGCGCAAAAAATTTAAAATTTCAAAATTAGTGAGGAAACGAATTCTGAAGTTGTTTATACTTTGATATACATATTAATGTATACAAAAACTACCAAATAATAGTATGGAAAAATTTCTTTCTTTCAGAGAATGTTTTCTTTAAAACAAAGGCAAACATTTACCGTGGCAGTGGGCGGATCTTAAATTTCAATAGTCATCCCTCTGCCCATTACCCTCCCAGCACCAAATCCAAAATTTCAGCGAAATCCCTTGAATAGGACCCGAGTTACAGAGCTTTAAAAATATTAAGGCGTGACAGTGAGCGGACTGCAATCAACATATTACCAATTCATTACCCAAAACCACATATAAAATTTCAGCGAAATCGGTTAAACACTGCATAAATTATAGCATTTTAGAATAAAATTTGCCACGCCCAAAATTAATGAAATGGCATATAGCCTATGATGAGATCAATGAAATTACCTACATTTTGGTATGTGTTTCATTAAAATCGGTCAAGTATTTCTTGAGTTATAAGGGAACAAACATACATACATACAAACCTACAAATCTACTCACAAAGAATTTTATATAAGTAAGAGATGAAATAAGCAAAGACAACAACTTAAGATTTGGACATTGCGCCTTTGTGCACACGAAATAAATCCTACTGAGGACATAGAACTTTCTTATTTCCTGGTTTTTTAACCACTTCCGGTCAGATTTTCACAAACCACAATAGCCTATTCGATGCAGCTTCTTCTCAGGAATCCAACAATGCCAAAAACTCGGTTTTCATGAAAACGGACATAGAATGATTGTGCTTTAAGGTATCGATATGTTAGTAATACTCCTAAGTATTTATAGTCATTAACGATTTCAATATTTCGATCACCCAAATGGCATTAGATGCTCTAGAACCTTGTCTAAAGATTAGAATTTTTGACTTACAGAGGTTGAGGTGTCAACAATAGCCGACCCACCCATCCTTCAATAATGTGGGCGCAACAATATTTTACTACGACGAGTGAGCGATATTGACCAGGTTCAAGCCACTCGAAATAAGAGATTCCCTGGACACAGTGGCGCACACAGGATTTTTTTTCGGGGGGGTGTTTTTGAAAATTGTTCAATTTAGAAAATTATTATATTGATAATCTTACTAAATTTATTAACTACTTTGAATTGGATAAGTTAGTAGCTAGTGAGTATAGGTACCACACTGAAATAAAAAAATCATGTACAATTGAAATTGCCTGCCTTTCAATTTTAATTTCATGTCAAAATTTGTTAATTTGATGAGTATTGTATCATTCCATTTGTTTTTCATATCATATTGATACATTTTTTGATAAATTGGTATGAAAAACCATAAACTGATAGTATAACGTTTTACACTGCATTATCAATTCACAACATCAAACATCAAAGTAGTGCTGCAAACTACTTATCAATTAATATCTTATCAATACTACTTAACTCCCGTAATTTTATAGAAAATAAATATCAGAATTCACATACTTCCACATGCGACCGCAACCGGCTCAGCCGTGCCACCATCAAAAACGGGCGTTGAATAATTTTAAACGGATTAGAACTCTGCCAATTTTTCTGTGCCAGAACAATCACACAAATACAGAAAATGTGAAAAAACCATTGTAATGAAAATAATGCGTTTATGGATGGAAATATATGATCACTAAGATAAATTATGCATGTGAAAATGATTATTTAGTTTTTCGATGCTCAATTTCATCAAATTCTAGTGTAGTGACGTAATTGCAGTGAATTAAAGTTCAATAAATTTTATTAAATATCCAAAATTATTGAAGGGCGTAAATTTTACAAGGGGTAGATTGAAATATAAGCCGGTGAAATGCAATTCGCATCTATTTTCCTTTCTTTTGCGACATTTTCAGGCATAATAATACGCATCACATATTATATCAGTTTTGACATCATACATAAATTGAAACATCTTTAATTTTTATGTGTTCGTTTTTTGCCGTTTCTAAAACGAATACATTTTCTCATTTTCTTTTTCTCCATTTTCGTAATTATTTTTTTTTTGGAAATTTTCTCAAGTAAATTTACGTTGGAGCCCTATCAAAATTAAGTGATATCCCAACAATTCCCCACTCTTTCATATAAATGATAAAGATGTAGTATCAAATTTGATATGTATCACTATCGGCCATATTTTGTCAACGAAATTTTATGATTTGATGGTATTTTTAGCATTTTTTTGGTTCGGTGCAGCTAGAAATTTATCCCGAAATGTTTTGGCAATCCCTTGCTTTCTTTCTTGATAAAATTTTTTTCTGATAAAAAGAAAACCTCTTTTTCATGCAACAGAAGACAAAAATAACTTCTATTACACCGTTTAAATCGCATTTTTTCATTTATCATGTAAATTCTTCTCGCCAGACTAAAAAAAACTCCGATATTTTCATTTCAAAAAACATTTTTTTAGCTCAACATTTTCTGAATTTTCATAGAGTGAATTTTTCTTTACAATGAACAAATTTTTTAGCAGCAAATTTAACTCTCATGCGTTTTTGTCTCTATATTATGAATTTTTTCAAACAATGTTTCTAGTCTAGCGTGATGAGTTTACATCCTATCGTAAAAAGTTTACATGTTTTTAATGGTATGGTTTTCCTCTATCAAATGCATATTTAAATTTTGGGAACTCTTATATGCAAGTTAATACCCTACTGTTCTATATAACGGTACTCCACTTTAGCTTCAAATTCATCTCTAGTGGAGTCAGCGAATTACAGTATACATAAAGAATCTACACAGAAGATTCCGAGAAATTTCATATTAATAAAGAAATAAGGAGAAGCTTCCAGAAACCTTGAATTTGACAACGACGCATCTCCATTTCATCATCTTCTTAGTCTTTGGGAAGAACATAGAAATTGGTGTTGTCAGCAACTGAATACTTATGAATACCACTGTAGCTAGAAGATATGGTTTAGTCGTCAGCAGAATTTAATACTGAGTTTTCGTAATATATTCTATATATATAAAAGAGACGTGTATGTTTGTCACCAGTAGACGCGAAAACTACAGCAACGATTCTCACCAAAACTTATATGTGTGTTCTAGGGGTCGTGAGTCGTGACATAGGATAGGTTTTGACAAGCCCACTTTTACCGCCCACAAGTTAGAAAATACGTATTTCTCTCACATTTGTGAATCTTTTAAAGCAAATACCATATGATCAACAATCAACTTGGTTGCCACCTAGGACTTAATTTTTCCCCACCAAAGCAGTGTTACCATATCTGCGGTTTTTTTACCTTTCGGTTTCTTTCAAAGTATGAAATCGATTTGCTAAAGTATTTCAAGTCGATGTACCGATCACAAATTTCAACAATTTCGTGTATTTTCAACATTAAATGCAGCAGGGAGTAATAATTAAGGTTATTTCCATTTGATTGCATGTAACTTTTCAGCAATGGAAAAAACCTAAGGCAATGCCAAAATAACGCGGCTTCTCCTTGAGTATTACATATTCGCAATTCCATAATTTGCCCCAATCTCCCTGTGCACATTTTACGCCCACTTTCACAGTACTTCATTTCCACTTAAATGCATTTGCTATTCTATTGTGAATGGAAATTGAATTATACCCAACTTAAAGCTCCCCACACACTGCCGCGAAATTTCCCCAAAAATTGCTCAAAAATTGCAAGGCGATATTCGGCTCGGACAAATTTTTTCGTGCTGAAAAATTTCACAAAAACAAATGCATATCATTCTAGAGCGCACTATCGTATTTTCAAGAAAAAGTACCACGACACCAACGAAATTTTGCATTCATGTGTGGCGACCTTAAATGCTCACTGCGAAAGTCGCCCACTTTCACAGTAACCCTACACACAGTACTTCATTACAACTTAAAATACCCAAAATTCCGCCGCCGCCGTACTTTCTCGAAAATTCTTCCAGCAAAGATATTGGAATAAAAAAATTTGTTTGCGGTGAAAAATTTCAAAGCTACAACTAAAAATGTGCATCATTTATAAATTTTCTTTAAAAAAACGCAGTATCGCATATTCAAGCAAAATTTTTGTTCAAGTTCCGTACCGGCTGCGGAATTTCGCGTTGGCTTATGGGGACCTTAATACAGGCAAACCGCCATTAATATTACGAGAAGACGTCCATTTCGAATGAAAATTAAATTAAACTTGACTTAAATGCACACTCTGCAATTGGCCTTTTCGGCAAATAAGCACTGCAAAATTGTCCCAACAAGTTATAGAAATCACTTTCTTCCCACAAGAAAAATTTACAAAAACACAACAGTACGTCTCTCAATGTGGCAACACTCCTCACAGACGGATAAAGGTCTAAAACGGATAAAGGTACTTATTTTTACTTAATTTGAAGGTGCACTTAGACCGTAGGAGCGAACACAACTTTTGTCGCGAACTCCAATCGTAAACGAAATTCCGTTCGTGCAACCGTTTACACTGACTGAATATTCCCTCCCGCACCAGCATCGGAATCTACAGATTTGTTCGTTTTCAAGTGTTTACACTGCCGGGCCATTTTGTGCGAGCATTCGGCTACGTACCAAAGCTCAAAGATCGTAATCCAGTCGTTTGTACCGGCCGATTTAACGGCATGTGCTTCAAATACTTATACCAAATGTCATTTAATTTAATTTCAATAATCTTCCAAACATACTTTACTGCGCTACATACATACATACAATACGAATCATTCATTCATTCATCAAAACCTATTTCAATACCAATAGCTACATCAATTTTCCTCCCTATAAAATTGTACAAAATTAACTCCACAGTATAAACACCAATTAAACATATATATTTAAAAATTACTTTCATCCATTACATTGCAGACAATGCAACAACAAAAAATTATTTAGGCCCAGCGAAGCGGACCGGGCCCAGCTAGTGTTTGATAATACCAAGGAATACAAAATTTTTGCATGGGATGCAAATATGCCATTTAAACTGTTTTAAGAATTGATCCAGAAAAACTGGGAGACACGAGTACTCTTTTTTAGCCCCTCAAACAGAACCTATTCGTCCCGATCATGTGCATTACCAAAAGTTGATATTTGTCGAACGGTGTTATACAACATTTTGGACGATTTCATGAAAATTACAGTACCTTATTTTCTAGTTGGAATTTGATGATTTGATATTTTTATGAACAAGACGTTTTAATTCAAATATGAAATAAATAAGTATTTGAGAATTAAAGGCATCGGATCAAATCAAAAATGGTTTTATTATACGAAAAAATGGCCCACATTGTGTGGTTTTAGATTTTAAATGCATTTTTTGATTTGAAATCGAATCAAAAAATGACTTGTAGTTTGATACAAAAATTGATTTTTTTAGATTTGAAAATGAAACTCTTGCAAGAAGGGCAAATATAGCCGTGTCAATACTTTTTATAATTTTCGGATCAAAAGACAAATAAAGGCCTATACTAAATATTTCTTTTTATCGTAGTATATAAAGATTTTGGAGTGTAACATGGTGAAAAATACATGAAACTCATCATTTGTCCATTTTAAACTTTTGGGGTTTTTTTTTTTTTTTTTTTTTTTTTTTTTTAACGACGAATCCCAACGGTCCTACTAACCCGCCCAACCGACCGAGGAGCACATCCGCATGACGCACGGATTTGGTGACCGAACAGCCGTAATCCGGATTACGCTGTATAACCGATCGCGGGTAAACATATTTGGAAATTCGTTTCAGCTACAGATTAAAATCATCAGCTGATAAAACGCATATTAATAAAACGCGAATTAGGTTATGAATGCAAGAGAGAATTCTTCCAAACATAACATAATATAAGATTAACGTGATAATAAACAATAGAATTAAAAGAAAATATTATGAAGCATCAGAATTCATGCGACGAATATGAATTTGATCAAATATAATTTTGGTCTACTTTACGATATTAGACTTAACTAAAATACAAAGACAAAACAATCCAAACAGTTAATTTACGCGACAAAGATTACAAATATTAATTTTAGTATTTAATTTTTTTATACGGAATATAAAAAATCAAACACAAATAGAACAGTTAAGTAAACAGTAACGGAACGAATGTGAATTCAGCTAAAAATTTTGTTTTATTTGTATACAATATACAGTAAAAAACAAAATTCTGCTGAAATATAAATATAAAATACAACAAAAATACAACACTTTCAAAAAATCGACAATGCCGATCTTTGTGGAGTTTGGCAACCCTGTCATTTCGTTAGACCCTAAGCGGTCCAAAAACTCAAAGAGCAACAAAGGGTTAAGTGTGATCAAGTGCATTTAAAATAAAAGTTTTAGTTTTATTAAGTGAATCTGACAGGTCAAAGACAGAATACAGGCTATTAAAATCGCTACAAATACAACGAAAAGGTTCATTCTGCGCGTAATTAGAGCGGCACATACTTAATATCAAAGGAATGAAAGATCTGGAACGACGGGTCGGGATATTAAAATCAATTTCTTGAAACAAAAATGTAGAATTCAGAGAGCCATTTATCAATTTAATCAAAAATGTTAAATAAATTATATTTTAATGATTATAGAGACCATATTATGATTTCAGAGATCATATTATGATTAGATTCCAACCATGCCAAAAACATGATGGAGGCAATAATGTATATGATTGGATATTTAATATTAATAAGAGTATTCACGATCCGGAGTACTTGTGTAGATTTGTAGTTTTCTGCAAACATAAGCACCAAAATATACAAAATTACACAAGTACAAGACACCGGCTGTAGCCAACTTATTCGACTCGACCAAAACTGGAATAACATTGCCCACAACTTTGATCACAACTTTTATGACAATTGATACTAAAACAGCTTTTTCAAATAGTTCAAAATACCAAATTGTATCAAATTGAGACAAAAGTCACTAGTGAGGCTGTGTCGGCTATTGCGACTACGCTAGAATAGACCTCTTAATCTTACAAAAAATGTATATGAATGCTTAAATTCATTTCCAAAAATATTTCATGAAAAATTCATATACACATAAAAATTGCATATGATTAGTATATGTATGTATTTAGAACACAAGAAATGCAAGGCAGTAGTAGCTAAACGTGCTAACGCGCTTCGTCAGCAACCCAATTATATATAATTTAAAATAATTAAAAAGTAGATGTTGAAATTTAATTGAAAGTTGACTAAAAATTGGTTAACATGATTGTAACCATCATACAAATTTTTGCCTGCAATCATTACATGTTTATTTTCAATCATGTAAATGGTTAGCTGCAATCATGTAAATGTTTAGTATGCAATCATGGCATGGTTGGTGCAATCATTTCGCCAATCATAATATGGTCCCCTTAAAATATGATCGGGTCAACCATGTTTTTTCTCTGCGTGTTTGCATATAAAAATGACTTATGTGAAGTTTGGAGCCAATCGGATAAAGAAAAGTCGGCGCGGAATGCACTTCTTTTTCCCCATACAAAAATTAAAAATTATGGAAATAGTGGTCGGATTTAGATGACACTTTATATATTAGTTAATTTGTTGTCGCTGATCTCAAATTAGAAGTCGGTTCGAATGTAACAGTGTTGGTTTTTGCCAATAATTTCAATTCAAATCGAAATTTTCCTTTTTTTTAAAATTGCCTGGTACAACTTTTTTGGAATTGGTTAAAACATATGTAATAAGTGTGTCCGATCTATTAAAGAAAAAAAAAGGTTAAAATCAAAGCTTGCATTAAGCTATTTCGATTTGAAATGCAATTATTGGCAAAACCAACAGTGTTACATTCAAACCGACTTCACATTTGAGATCAGCGACCCCAAATTAAAATCCGACCACTATTTCCAATGTTTTTAATTTTCATATGGGGAAAAAGAAGCGCCACGTTTTTTCTTTATCCGATTGGCTCCAAACTTCACATAAGTAATTTTTATATACAAAGGAACCAAACTAGCCTAAGCGGACCATCGAACACTGATTTTGAAGAAAGCTCCATACGATTCTGAACATGTCTAGTGCACATAACATTTTCTTCATATTTTTGGGTCCCCAATCGGTTCCTACCTTTTGGACCATCTCGACTGTTACACCCTGTATACTCATGAGTAGCGTCCGTAAATAGTAATTAGAAGGTAGTATCAAAAGCTATAACAAGAATTCTGTGTTGCATTCCTAGAGTAGTTGTTTATGTGCATACTATAAATGACGACCAAAACGTCAAATATAATTACCATGTGTAAGTGAAACGGATATATAATGAACAAAAAACATAGAAATGACAACTACTTGACCCACAGAAAATTTGTAGTTAAACATAAAAGTTTCGTTTTACGTAGATTTGATATT
Source organism: Heteromyza rotundicornis (assembly GCA_951394025.1). Taxonomy (NCBI): domain Eukaryota; kingdom Metazoa; phylum Arthropoda; class Insecta; order Diptera; family Heleomyzidae; genus Heteromyza; species Heteromyza rotundicornis. The sequence continues at coordinate 42,743,359 of OX596011.1, forward strand.
CTTGCAGTACCCCAAGGCAGCGTCCTCTGCCTTCTACTGTATATTCTCTATACAGCTAATATGCCCACTTATGATCAGACCCTCATCTCAACATTTGACGACTACACCGCAATATTGTGCTCACACTCAGACCCCAAAATGGCAACAGCATTTAATCACACTGCAAAATTGGTTATCTCAGTGGAGAATTAAAGTCAATGAGTCTAAGAGCGTTCATCTAACCTTCACCCGAAGGAAAGATCATTGCCCCACCTTAAAATAAATTGTAGTGTAATACCACAGTGTCGTTAATTCAAATACCTTGGTATGCATCGCGGTCGAAGACTCACTTGGAAAAAGGATATCGAAGCTCAAATTAAAAAAGCTCGAACTAAATTGGCTCCTTTCGAAGCAATCAAAACTCAACACCACATACAAAATCCTTTTATACAAAAGAGTAATTAAACCCATATGGACATATGGGATTGAGCTAAGGGGAACATCATATGTTGAGAAACTACAAAGAATGCAGTCGAAAGTTCTGCGTCAAATCGTTGGAGCTCTATGAAATGCACAAATCCATCGAGATTTACAAATACTGACAATTTCCGATGAGATCCCTAAGCGTACATCAAAGTACAAAGATAAGCTTAAGCTGCATCCAAATATTCTAGCTAGAAATTTGGTTAGACAAACACGACCCCTATGTCTAAATCGTAATTATTTTATTGCATTTGAATAGATAGCCCCGTAACCCTCATCAATTCCAACATACCAAATCCATGTCCAAATCGTTGGATTGGGTCAACTAGTAAATTATAATGTGAAATTTGTACCGTTAAAAATTATTGTTATTTCTAAGTTTTAGAAAATCCAACAATGAAAATGAATTTAAAAAAAAAGTTTAAATGTAATAAATGTAAAAATGTAATACTCCCAAAATCTGAATAGAAAAGTAAATTCCCATAGTGCAAACGTTTACCAGGCGAATTGTAAACTTTGTGATACGCAACAACACCCACTGTGGAATTGTCCACAATTTTTAGATATTAACGTTAGTTACAGGTTGTCAACAGTAAGGAGGTTGCATCTTGTCGCGGTATAAATTTGCGGCACCGTTGTTGTTGTTGTTTTGTGGTTTTTTTGTTATGTTTTTTTATGTTTCCCTTTTGTAAAGCGCACACGCAGGTGAGTGTCGTTGGTAGTAGTAGCTTATTATTTAGGAATTTTGAATTAGGAACTCTGGGTTGGGACAGAAATAACTAAACTCTAAAATTTTTTTAACTAAAAGCCTACTTCTTTTATAGATGCTAATTAAAATTTATATTTTTCTTTTCATTCACTAATTAAACTTTATTTTTCTTTTCCCCTCATATTTAATTTCCGAAATAAAATAATCCTATAAATTGTTGTTATTTTTATTACCCTCATTTTATCAAAATTTCTTATATCAAATTATACTAATGGCCTATTGCGAATATTCCGAAATCAGGCTACTTGCGAGACTATCAGCGTGGAGGCAAACGTGTGAAGAGCAGCGGAAAATCTCTGGAAGAATACTTGGAGTATATATCGAAGTCAACGAAGTGTATGGAAAATACGAAGGTCCTCGAAGGACAAAAGGATTTTGAACCACGGACGACATTGTGTGGTATTGCGCAAATATCCTTGGAGACATTTTGGTCTGCCGTTCATGCTCACCACACCCACGTTCAAGCCTTGCTACGCCTACGCTCGCACTAGCCACGCTCCTGCCTATCCTTTTCGAAATCGCACTACGCATCCCAACACCTACGATACCATCGACTATCGCCACATATCTACGTCGTCACCCAACAAATTTCCAACGTCGCCGATCAGCTATAACGCCAAAACATCGATCAGCTGTTCGCCCAATAAATTCCAATCGAAATTTGTAACTTTTTGAACTATTATTGAATAAAGTCTCTGTTTATATTATAATCTCTGTAAATTATAAATTTATTTCTGTCAACGAAGCCCTGGACATCCGACGATTCCTTACCCCAGCCTTTGCGACGTTACAGATGGCGCCCGAGTAGGGACAGTAAACAGAAGAAGACGAAAAACAACCACCACCCAATAATCAAATAAAGAAGCCAACACCAGGAGGCAGCAGATTTATCAACTTAAACAGCAACTATTGGACATAGAAATTGAACGGCGAGTAAGTGAACGCAGAATGGTGAAAACGACCTGGATCAACTACCTGCGACGCGATGAGCTACGTACATACGCCCAGGAGTTTGGTTTCGACGGCAGCGGCAGCGTCGAGGAGATGAGGAAGCGGTTTGTCGCTTTTGTTAAAGAGGAAGGAGCCAACAGCCAACATATGGAGCGGCTAATCGAATTGGAGGCCAAGCACGCCCGCAGTCAGGAGGCAGAAATGTCAGGTGCTGCAGCAGACGAGGAAGCAGTTGACGAGGACTGCCACGAGGCTAGCTCGGAAGAGGGCAGTCTACCACACCCACTGAAGGAGAGAGCAGTTTCCTGTCGTCCTACCCGGACGCTACTTCGAGCAGTTAGATGACGCCATCCGCCAACGAGTGCAGAAGCCGCGCGAGGACTTCAAGGACTACGTCCTTACCTTGCAGGACATGATGAGGCACGCCAACTATGGGGACGAGGAGCAACTCAGCCGGATTTACAGGAACAGTCACGTGGATTATCGATGGTATGTAAAACGCCGAGACTTCACCACGTTAGACGAGCTGCTGACATTGGCGCAAGATTTAGAGGGACTGCAGGAGGACACCAATGCATCTCGGAGCACCCCGATGCGAGTGACAGAGGAACGACACCAGCTTGCAGAAACAGTCGGTGCACCGAGGCCGTCACGACGGACTTGCCATAGATGTGGAGAGGAAGGACATTTCCGGAGCGAATGTACAGGGAACCTGGTCTTACACTGCTGGGAGTGCGGTCGGCGAGGCATACGCACATTTGAGTGTTGCAGAAGGCAGGAGGGAAACGACAGCGGAACCGGCAGAAAACGAGGGGCGGCCGGCGCTCCGACTACCGAACCCCTCCCACAACTCTAACTTTAGATTTTGATGGACGCCGAATCTCTGCACTGGTTACCCTTGATGGTGTAGAGGCAACGGCAACAATCGACACAGGAGCCACACGGTGCTGCATTAGTCGAGATTATGCGAAGCAGTTTTGGACACCGCTCAACAAAGTCAACATCCAACACGACATACGGCTAGCGGATGGATCAATGACCACAGTCACCGAGGCTCTGGTGCTGGAGGTGGCCATGGGAGGCCGATCAAAGAGGATGATGGTATTGGTGCTGCACACCTCAACGGATCCGCTTATCCTCGGGTTGGACTTCTTGGGACATATCCACGCTACGATGACTCTCGGAACCCACACGGTAAGGATGCACTCACAGATTAGGGATGCTGACGGAGAACTGGTGGAACAAGAAGAGAACAGGCGACTGGCCGACGACAGCACTCTGCGGGGTGCCAAACCCAAGCAAGGGGTGCAGGAAAGGAGGAGAAGCAGTTCACGGTCTGCGCAAAATCGGAATCAGAGGGCACGCAGTTCACAGTCTGCACGAAGTGGAAAACTGGGAGGCAGTTCACGGTCTGCAGAAATTCACAGCCTGCGCAAAATGGAAATTTGGAATGCAGTTCACAGCCTGCGCAAAATGGAAATTTGGAATGCAGTTCACAGCCTGCGCAAAATGGAAATCTCGGATGCAGTTCACCGCCTGCGGAAAAGGGAATATTAGGATGCAGTTCACAGCCTGCGCCAAACTGGAAGTTGGAATACAGGTCGCAGCCGGCTCAAAATGAAATCCTGGGATGCATTATACCGCCTGCGCAAAAGGGAATAGTAGGATGCAGTTCACCGCCTGCGCAAAAGGGAATGTTAGGATGCAGTTTACAGCCTGCGCAAAATGTAGAAGTGGGAAACAGTTCACGATCTGTGCAAAAGCGGAACATCGAGCAGGATACCCGGGGTGAAGTAAGACTCCATGTAATGTGTGACAAAGAGAGGGAGCAGTTGTTAATTGATAGGTTTCTGGAGGAGGAGTTGCCGCCGTTTGAGGAATTGCGAGGAACCACGACCATTGCTAGCCACCGCATCATCATGAGGGATGACCTGCCGATTAAACAAAGGTACTATCCCAAGAATCCTGCGATGATGGGCATTATCAACGAGCAGATCGACGAGCTCATCCAGCAAGGATGCATCGAGCCAGCAAGGAGCCCACACAGCGCTCCGATCGTACTGGTGCGGAAGAAGAATGGAAAGTTGCGCCTGTGTGTGGACTACAGGCAGTTGAACGCCAAATCGGTGCCGGATGCATATCCGCTACCACGCATTCAGCACATCCTGGACCGACTCCGGAATGCGAAAGTCATCAGCACCCTGGATTTGAAGAACGGCTATTGGCAGGTGCCAATGGAGCCTGGAAGCAAGCAGTACACTGCGTTCACCGTGCCAGGTGAGGACTGTATCAATGGTGCGTAATGCCATTTGGCCTTCATTCGGCACCAGCGACATTTCAGCGCGCCCTGGACGGGGTCATCGGGCCGGATGCATTCGCGTATCTCGATGACATTATTGTCACGGGAACCACACTGGAGGAGCATATGACCAACCTACGGGAGGTCTTACGACGATTACGGGCGGCGAATCTGAAAATTAATGTGGAAAAATGTGATTTTTTTAAGCAGGAAATACGCTATTTAGGTCACATTGTCACGCCGGACGGAATACACACAGATCCCGAGAAGATCGCAGCGATACAGGAGCTGAAGCCGCCTACCAACTTGAGAGAGCTGCGCAGATGCCTGGGCATCGCGTCCTGGTATAGGAGATTTGTGCCGGACTTTTCCAAGGTGGTCCAGCCATTGACTGCATTGCTGAAAAAGAGTCGTCGGTGGAAATGGGAGCAGGAGCAGCAAGAAGCGTTCGAACAACTGAAGCTGCGGCTCACCGAAGCACCAGTGCTCATCTGCCCAGATTTTTCGCAGCGGTTCACCTTACAGACAGACGCTAGTGACCAAGGCCTGGGCGTAGTACTGACGCAGGTTATCGAGGATCAGGAGCGGGTAGTATCATACGCCAGCCGAAGACTAACAGCAGCAGAAATCAACTACTCACCCACCGAAAAGGAGTGCCTCGCCATTGTGTGGGGTATAAGGAAGATGCGCGAATATCTGGAAGGCTACGAATTTACCATCATTACGGACCACCTGTCGCTGAAGTGGCTGAACTCTATCGAGAGTCCTTCAGGGAGGATCGCTCGCTGGGCGCTGGAGCTGCAGCAGTATAGGTATACGATTCAATATAGAAAGGGGAAACTGAATGTGGTGGCCGACGCACTGTCGCGTCAGCCACGAGATGTATTGAGGGCTGCATAGGCGGTGAAGGACAACAACGAAGGCTGCAGTTGGCTGACAAAACGGAAAGAGGAGGTGCAAAAGAATCCGGAGAAGTTTGCTGATTACATGCTGCAAGGCGACCAACTGTATCGACACATCCCAAGGCGAGTAGGTGACGAGGACTGCGCACCGTGGAAGTTGTGCGTGGCAACACCCTTGCGGACGCGGGTGCTGGCCGAGAATCACGATGACCCCACCGCTGGACACTTTGGAATAAGGAAAACAATTGCACGAGTGGCGAACAGGTACTATTGGCCAGGAATGCTTAGGGCGGTAAGTCAATATGTGCGCAGCTGTGAGAGCTGCCAGAAATTCAAGCCGGAGCAACAGAAGCCAGCCGGTCGGATGCTGACGCAGATTACAGAGGAGCCATGGGCAATACTCTGCGCAGATTTTGTGGGGCCATTGCCCGGTCAACGCACGGCAATACCATGATGCTGGTTTTCGTCGATAAATTCACCAAATGGGTGGAGATAATACCCATGAGGAAGGCAACCACGGACATACTCAAGAAGGCGTTTCGCGAACGAATCCTGGCGCGATTTGGTGTACCCAAGGTGTTGGTGACGGACAACGGCACCCAGTTCACGAGCAGGGCGTTCTGTAAGTACATGAAGGAACTTGGAGTTAGGCATCAGTTCACGGCACCCTACAGTAGAATCAAAGGCGGTGGGATGAACTCCTGCCAGAAATCACACTGGCGATCAACACAGGCGTATCCGAGACGACAGGCTACAGCCCCGCATTCCTTGTTCAAGGCCGTGAACCACGACTTCCCAAGTCCCTTTATGATGAAGCGACAGTGGGCACTGGACAGATGATACAGACGCCGGTGGAACGCGCCGACAAACTCCGAGAAGTCTTCGACATAGTGCATAGGAGTATGGAGAAAGCCGCCCAGGACCAGGCGAGGCATTACAATCTGAGACGACGAGCATGGCAACCAGAGGTTGGACAGATGGTGTTGGTACGTCAGCATCACCTCTCGAAAGCGATCGACGGATTTACGGCCAAATTGGCACCAAAATTTGATGGCCCCTACCAAGTGGTGGATTTTATTTCACCGGTGATTGTTCGCGTAAGAAGGCAGAGCGATTCGCAGCAGCGAAACGCACATGTGAGCGATTTACGCAAATTTAAGGAAAGGGATAGTGCGTCGGAGGCAGTGGCAACGACGTAGGGTAAGCAAAGGTAAAGAACAAGGGTAAGATAGCAGTAGCAGAGGGAAAATGCCTGCTGCTGCAAAAATTAATTGAATTACATACTGAATATTTGAAATTTCATAAAGTAGAACATAGCTTTTGGAATCTGAGGGATTATGACCCATGGGATTGCATTGGCAACCCGGAAATACAAGATGGCGATATGAAGAAGGAACAGGTGGCAGGACGACAGGACATAAGCACAAATGAGGAAGATGAGAAGCGCACACACGCCGCGCCACCAGCGGCCAGCTTGAGTGACCAAACAGGGCCATCAACCACGAAGACAGCATGTGCACCTAAAGAGGACATAGGCAACTCCAACGCAAGCAAGCCTGGGGAGCCCATGCCCAACGATGAAGAAGATCACACGTCGAAAGCCAGTGCCATCATGGTGGATGTCTCACCCGATGGCACCCCATACCTGACGCTGCATTATGACGAGGCAGACGAAGGCTGGTTGGAGATTCCCATCACCAGCCCAACCGACACACACTCCATCACCAAAGCGCCCAGCAACACCACACACGCCAGCCCAGGCAACAACACCTACGCGGAGTGAGGAGCAGGCCATAGAAGAGGAATTTAGGCTCAGTCCGGCAGTGATGCGCCGAATAAACCAGGCCAGAGCCCGGAAAGCCCCTGGACAGAGAAGCCGTGTCCGAGTTCGACGCAACGAAGGCGACTACCTGGTCACCCTAGGCCGGAACGGGACAGAGGTCGTCCGTTTTCGTCCGCGGAAGTAAAGGGGGGGTGTGACGACCCCAAAAGTATGGTGACGTCACATTCCTATCGCGACAGATGATTGTCGCCAACATACCATAAAATATCTAAGTCATGAATTGAATCATTGTTTTGAATTATAATAAATATCTGAATATTAACCAAATGTTAGAATTTAAGTCGGCTAAACGGGGCGAACAGTGGCACCCTGGTCACCAAGTTGATTGGTGATAGTCGGAACAACACCTGGTCACCGTATCATCGACACTACCCAAACGACGAACAACTATACGTGTTGTGGGGTCGAAATCGAATAAGGAAAAGGGAGACGACGATAGAGGCACGGCAAATCATGTTCCACAATTCACCACATGATACGACAAAAAGATGAGCAACAAGTCACCAACAGGAGTTGGTGATTCCACGGCCCTATATAAAGCGCACACTCGACCTGATTTCGGCCTATTGCGAATATTCCGAAATCAGGTGAGTGTCGTTGGTAGTAGTAGCTTATTATTTAGGAATTTTGAATTAGGAACTCTGGGTTGGGACAGAAATGGTGGCAGGGGAAGTAGCCGCCTGTACCGGCAGATAACTTCTTCTCCAGTAACACTTTCTGAAATTAGCAAATTGAGGACAAGACAAAAATGGTGGCAGGGGGGCAGCCGCCTGTACCGGCAGATAACTTCCGCCCCAGTCACACTTTTTGGGATTAGGAACTCGGGGACAGGACAAAAATGGTGGCAGGTAAGCAGCCGCCTGTACCGGCAGATAACTTCTTACCAGTCATACTTTTTGAGGTTAGGTAAATGGGAACAGGACAAAAATGGTGGCAGGGGGGCAGCCGCCTGTACCGGCAGATAACTTCCACCCCAGTCACTCTTTTGGGAAAAATAGGAACTCTGGATGGACACAAGGATGAGGGCAGGGAAGCAGCCGCCTGTACCGGCAGATAACTTCTTCCCAGTCCTCCATTCTTGTAAATTACAATAAGAAACTTTAATTTTTCTTGGTTTTCATTATTTCAAACTGTATAAAAATAAATTCTTCTTGCAGCTATAAATAACTAAATTCTAAAATTTTTTTAACAAAAAGCTAACTTCTTTTACAGATGCTAATTAAAATTTATATTTTTCTTTTCATTCACTAATTAAACTTTATTTTTCTTTTCCCCTCATATTTAATTTCCGAAATAAAATAATCCTATAAATTGTTGTTATTTTTATTACCCTCATTTTATCAAAATTTCTTATATCAAATTATACTAATGGCCTATTGCGAATATTCCGAAATCAGGCTACTTGCGAGACTATCAGCGTGGAGGCAAACGTGTGAAGAGCAGCGGAAAATCTCTGGAAGAATACTTGGAGTATATATCGAAGTCAACGAAGTGTATGGAAAATACGAAGGTCCTCGAAGGACAAAAGGATTTTGAACCACGGACGACATTGTGTGGTATTGCGCAAATATCCTTGGAGACATTTTGGTCTGCCGTTCATGCTCACCACACCCACGTTCAAGCCTTGCTACGCCTACGCTCGCACTAGCCACGCTCCTGCCTATCCTTTTCGAAATCGCACTACGCATCCCAACACCTACGATGCCATCGACTATCGCCACATATCTACGTCGTCACCCAACAAATTGACAACGTCGCCGATCAGCTATAACGCCAAAACATCGATCAGCTGTTCGCCCAATAAATTCCAATCGAAATTTGTAACTTTTTGAACTATTATTGAATAAAGTCTCTGTTTATATTATAATCTCTGTAAATTATAAATTTATTTCTGTCAACGAAGCCCTGGACATCCGACGAGTCCTTACCCCAGCCTTTGCGACGTTACAAAGTTCTCTTGCTTTCTTCTCCTTTCTATCGCTTTTGCTTTCGTTAAGTTAGCTCAGTGAGCGGCGGCGATCCGATGTAGGTATTGCCAGCCTCGCCATTACAATAGTAAAATGTCAGAGCCTGGACTAGAGCTTTTGTACTCTTTGAACCTGTTTGAGGGAGGGGAATTTGAGAACATTTATGCTTTCGCCTATACGTACATGAGTGCCGCCAAAATGTATATTTCACCTAGAACAGACCTAGAAAAATCTGAAGAGATTTTTCGCATATAGGTATGGGTAAAGCCCCGACTGCGGACACTGGTTTCTGCGTAAGCCGCACTCTATGTATGTGGGAAAATAAATGGAAATTGAGCGCTCATATATTCTAATTCTTTTAGTTCTTTTTGAGCAGGGAAGAAGAAAAGTAAAAAGTGAAGTTTTAGATTTTTAATTTAATTTGGCTTAAATAATTGGTTAGAAAATTTTGATAATTTTCTTTCTTGTTTTCTAAATTGTGTTTTTGGAGTGGTGAGGTGGAGTGGTTGCCAGCGTCGGATTGTGGCTGGAGGACAAGTGTTCCAAAGGGAGTAATTTTGCGCGCTGGTTTAGTTTTGCCAGCTAGTGTTTTTTTACTTTATTTTATTTGTGGCAGTCGGCCATTTAGTGTTTTGAATTTGAGGAATTCAATAGAATTGGACAGGTTGTGTTCGGTAGTAATTTGTTTTGGTGAAGTGTTTCCGTCCTGGGAATTTCAAGTAGTTTGCTTGGAATTTGTTTGGCCGTTTCCCCCTCTTCCTTATTCCTTTTTTCTGTTTGTGTCGTCCCGCATCTGAGCCAAGTTGTTGCTGGACATCGAATTTTATCGAAGTCCAGCTGGTGAATAGATTCTGCAAGGAATCGTGCGAGGGATTTAAGACAGGTCGGTCTGGTCCCGCAAATCAATTGCGTTTTAAAAAAGATAATTTTTTTTGTATATAAACATTTTTTTTTGGGTATTTGTCGTTTTGTGTCAATTTTGAAAAGGGTTTGTGTTCGGTCTTATTTTCCTTGTGTCGGGAAAATTTCCGTTTCTTTTATATATATATATATATATATATACTTATATATATATATATATTGCGGCAGTTTCGGTGTAGTTTTTAAAAAAGTTTATTTATCAGGTTTTCGTGTGTTCTTGTTGTTCGTTCGGCCGGGGATACCATACCGCGAGGGTCGTATTAAATCCCACGCTTCGCGACTGTGATATTCGGGCAAATAGGGAATTTAATTATCGCGTGGGGATTTTTGGTTTTAGAGTTTTAAATAAAGTTTTAGTTAAAAATAGCGCGATAATCTGTGTTTGAACTGTTTGGCCAGTTCTCATGAGGTGAAAGATTGTACGAGCAATTACAAGTGCCTTAGTTGCAAGAGGCGTCATAACTCGCTACTTCATCGTGAAGGACTAATTCTGCTGCGCCATCAGATGGTGCAAATCAAAACAATTTTCCGGTTTCAAGTGATTTATCCACTGAACCTTCCACATCGCAAGGTCATGACGATAGGTTTCAGACGCATTTCACAACGAGTACAAAAGGGGTGGTGTTAGGGACAGCTTTAGTGACCATATGTCATTCAGGCTCCGTTTATACGGCCAGAGCGCTAATCGACTCTGGGTCAGAGGGCACATTTATATCAGCGCGAATTATTTTAGATGGAATACGAAGAGGTATTCTAGGGTCACTCATTGCTCAGAAAACAGTTTTTGGGTGGATCTTAACTGGGCCTTTGCCCCCTAATGGGGTTTCAATTAAACCGACATATTCGGTATACGTTAATCAAATTTCACTGCAGGATCAGTCGTCAAATTTGCCAGAACTTGAGGAAGTCTCAAAGAAAAGTTCTTGGAATTTAAATAAAAATAAGAGTAAGAAAAATTATAACAAAACCACTGGGAAAAATGAGGATGGGCGTAAATATTTAAAATGGAAAACTACACAGAAAAATTTAGAGAAGTTAGAGATAATGAGTGAAGAAAGGCTATCTCCAAATGAGTGGCAGCTAGGCAGAGATATGAAAAAATATTCCGGCCGAGACGATAGAGTTCGGGTTTTAGATATCCGAAAAGAATACGGATCGCGTCGTTTTACGAACGCGCCAAACTTCTGCGAAAGCGGAGGAAGTGTCGATACTGCGGATGGTGGACTTGGACCTCGTTCGTCTGAGCCATCATATGAAGCACAAGGCTGCAGCACGGATGGACTTGGGCCTCGTACGCTTGAGCCATCCATGTGAGCGCGCGACGATGATATGGATGGACTTGGGCCTCGTACGCTTGAGCCATCCATAGAAGCGCACGACGGTGATCTGACTGGACTTGGGCCTCGTACGCTTGAGCTGGTCAGCTATCAATCGGTTGGACTTGGGCCTCGTACGCTTGAGCCAACGCAATCCCAGCATGCCTTTGAGCAGCAACGTCACTTTCGTCCAACCCCAAATTGGTGGAGGAATTTTTAGAGGAAATTACCAAATATAATTTGTATGTATTTTTATTAAATTGAATTTATATTGCGCTGATCACCATTTTTTATAAATATGAAATTTTGTAATTTACTAGTAGATTTAGTTGCAGTGATGCTGCAAGGCGGGCGGCAATGTTCACGCCAACCGCGTTAATATGAACGCTAACTTAATTAAAATTGGTAAATGTAGGGGGCGCTGTTGTCTGTGGCGAAATCTGCTTTCAAGTATGGCGATTTCGGTTTTGCCGACGGCTTTTTTGGCTTTTTAAAAACTTTATTATCACGCTCTCGTCCGAATACCATACGAAGCAGCAGCCGCCACAGCCAAGAAAAGCAGGTAAGATTTTCTGAGGAAAATATATAAAAAAATAAATAAAAGATAATTAGTTCAAAACGAATTTTCTGTTTTTATCCTTTTTTAAAAACGATTTGTAGAGCTATCGAATAGTTCGTAGAAGAGCAAGGCCTGCGCCCAATTAGGAATCTATCATGTATATGATAGAAAGCAATCATGTGCATGATATTAACCTATCATGTGCATGGTTGCAGTGTGATCATAATATGATTGATCAGTAACCATTATCTGGTTGAAAAGCAACCATTATATGATTGGATGGTAACCATTCTATGATTGAAAATAAGATGATGAAATAAAACACACTTTCAAATTTTTATATAAATTTATTTAATTGAAATAACGGAAACAATACACTTACTCTTTTCAATCGGTTTTGTTTTTATTCTCCGTGATATTATTCCAGCCTTTCGTCAAGTGACCTTTTTGAAATAGAACGTGGTACGTTTCAGCCAGTATGATATTTATATCGCCAATTTCCCGGATTGCCTGTAAGAACAAATATTTTTTTTAATCACACAAAAGGAATACGAAGAAATGGTTGAGAAAAAAAGTCGGACACAAATCACAACACACACTTACTTGAGCGGAAGGCTATTCTTGCAAAACAATTGAAATGAACGGGGTATTGCGGCAGACTCAAATGTGGGCACACACTGGTGAAGTTCGGGCTAATAATTTATAATTTAAAACACATTTGACATGTATTGAAGACTTACCTAGACTTACAATTGTAATTGTCTACGCCATCGAATATCACGCACACAATTTTTTCTATCCTTCGCATATTTTGACGCCTTTCATTCTTTAGCTTTCTTGTTTGTGTAGTACTTTTCGAATACTTGGTATTCGATTCTTTGTATTCTTTTTATGAAATTGAGTACCCATCGAAAGTTGTATTTATATTTATTGGACAAATTTTACTTGTATACTATATTCTCACTAAGCCGACAGTTTTGACAGTTTTTCCATAGCGAAAATGGACATTTTCGGTTTCACTTTTAAACATATCACCATTAAACCAAAAATACGAATACATTTCCACTTATGCGCTTATCGGAAATGTATTCGTTCGTGGAACCGAGTAACTTCAAGTAAACGATCTCTATTTCGCCGGTGCCACAAGTGGCTCAAGTCTCAGTGTGACCAGAGAGGAATATAAAATTCCACTTCTGGAATATTTTTGAGCCAAGTGGAAAATTTCACTGTTTGAAAAACCATTTTATATTAATTGTACAAAGTGGAATAAATATTAAATTTTTCAAGCGGAATAAAAACAGAATGTTTAATTTTCCATGTGGAATATAAAAACTATAAAGTAAAATGTAAATATTCCACTTTCATAGAAAAGTCGAATATTTTTTCGATAACCATCTGGTCACCCTGCGCGTGGGTTTTCGCATTGTTCTCTTTTACATTGAGCTGATTGTCAAAGAGAACAACAACAATATGAAAGTTATCGTACTCGATCGTTCGATTGCCATGAAGGAAAAGGAGATGCAGGAGCTAGTAATATGAATTCTGCGAGTTCTGGCAGCACCTGACATTGAGGTTCGTCGCAAAATACTATACTATACTGGCTCTGCACACTCGAATTAGTTGGATGCAGCCGATGTCTTGTACTTGTGTAGTTTTGTAGATTTTGGTGCTTATGTTTGGAGAAAAGTACAAACCTACACAAGTAAATATCCAATATCCAATCATATACATTATTGCCTCTAGCATGTTTTTGGCATGGTTGGAATCTAATCATAATGTGATCTCTGAGATCATAATATGGTCTCTGTAATCATTAAAATATCCTTTACATGATAACCTCAACCAACTATGGTCGTTTCAATCATAATATTATTGTAGCAAGTATATATGATCGCTGCAATCATGCTCCAACCATATTTTTTCTCTGCGTGAACCTCTGGAGTTTGGAGTGCTCTCTAACCGACTCGTCTATTTCCGGCATTATTCACAAGCGTCTAAATGTTTGTATATTGCTCAGCAAGTCTTATAAATTTAAGTATTCACATCTAAAAATAGAAATGTCACAAAAAAACGTTGTTTATTTTCTGCTTCATATATATTTCAGTTTAGACACAGCAAAATTATGCCTGTGATAGATCAGTGTGAATTTCTTATTTCCAATTTGCAGAGGTCGTAGGTTCAAGACTGGCTGGCGGCAATAAAGTTTTTTATTTATAGAAAACATTTAAATACGCGCGTATTGAATTTCTATATGAGATACAGACTTCCAAATATTAAAATATTCAAATCACATTTAAATGAAAAATATTTAATTCTACTATGCGTTTGTTTGCTCAGTGTATGTTAAACTTTTTGCAAAAAAGATAATTTTGGAAAAATACCGTTAGTTTGTTTTGTGGTATTTTTCTGAAACATTACAGAAATTTTGAATTTTTTTGTGTCAGAAAAATAGGTTTATTTTCTATAATGTTCGCAAATTGAGAAACAATGAAGTCAAATGCATTTGATTTTACTAAAAAATGGTTTGTTACTTTTGCTTTTCTTGTGCCAAAATCAAAATGCTTTTACAGTTGTGCCTTAATTTTTACAGCAGCACATTCATAGTACATAAACTTAGATAAATGCAAAAAAAAGTTTAAAAGCTTTTTCATACACTTCCACAAAAGCTAGAGAGCTGAAATTTCGTGCACAGGTAGAACAATGCATTCTATTCATGGGATCCATCAGAGGTGTAGAGTAGAGTGTATCGAAAATCAATTTTTTCATATTTGGGATGATGGGGGGCGAGGAAAAGTTGTGAAACCATGCCAAATGAAAGTACAATAAGTTTCAGTCCGATCGGATAATATTTACTATCCCCGCAGCGCCCTTAAAATTTTGAAATTTTCATGAAAACGTGCAAATTTTCTCGTAGTTTTGCACGGCGACCCGAAGGTCGGTATGGTAATATTTTAGATCGAGGGGTCATAAAATGTGTCTCGACATACCATGGAAGCGATTGGTCGAACCGGTATTTTCATAGAAGCCCCGAAAACGAGTTACAAAATTTTTTTTTAATAGTAATTTTATTCAATTGAATCACCTAATAATAACTTAGGTCTAACAATGATTTTTCAAAAATTCAGAAATTCAGCTTTTTTTTATAATATTCAGATTAAAACTATTTGCCCTATATCCATTGATTTAGGCAATGTAGAGTTATCGTAACTAATATATGGGGAATATATTAGTTTCGTTTGAGACGTGAGGGAATCAGAGGTCTCAGTAAATTTCTGGCTATAATGTTTGGGTGAAACATGAGCTTCTGCTTGTACTTCGAGGTAAATTTCGGAATTTCGTCTTTTACTGCAGGTATGTTCAGGTCTCTGTGGATGTTAGTATTTTTTATATACCAAGGGGCTCTGTCAATTTGTCTCAGGATTTTAGATTGGACTCTCTGGAGTTTTTCCACGTTCGAGGGAGAGGCAGTGCCCCAGAGTTCAATTCCATATGTCCATATGGGTTTTATTATACTTTTGTATATTTGGACTTTGTATGTGAGATTTAGCTTTGATGCCCTTGAGATTAGCCAATTTAGTTCCAATCGCTTTAATTTGATCTGAGTGATTTTAGATTCGATATGTTTATGCCATGTGAGTCGGCGATCGAGGTGCATCCCAAGATACTTGGTTTCGGAACTTTCAGGGACGACTTGGCCGTTTGTCTTCAGAGCAGGACACGTGCCCCTTCTTAGAGTGAAGGTTAAGTGACAGCTTTTGGATTCATTGACCTTGGTGAAATTTTTGTGAATTGGTGCAAATATGGCATATTCCTACACTGGGTTAAGGACCCTTCACCCACCCCTGCGCTGCCGCCTTCCCCACTCCCGTCAGCGGAACACCACACTCCCGACAGCGCAAATTCCCTGCTGATGTCTTTACCAAAAACCCACTTCGCGGTTTTTACTTTGACGGCCGTAAGGATAAATGTACACACAGAGAAAAAACCGCGGTCAAAACAAATACTTCAAGCTCCTGAAAAATTGTAGTGAAAAAGAAATTCCCCTAACAATAATGATATCTTTGTATTAAGATTAATTACTTTAATGCAAATACTTTTTCCAAATACTGCGCTCTTCACACAAAAGTTGAGAAACTTTTAAACTGAAAACTAGAATATAATTTTTAACTCAAAGTTAAAATTGTTGCCGTAAGAATATTATTCTTGAAAATCTAAATTGAGAGAATTTGAGAACTTATCGTTACGTCAAGTGCGAAAACTGTCATCAAAACTGTTTTCGTTGTTGATTATTCATTCATATCATGAGTCGAAGAGACGTGACCCTGCTTCTGTGACTTCACTTTCGTGACTGAACATTATTCGTTCGACATGCGACGCTCGATCATGCACCAATACATGTACGCAATATCATGATGTGTTCTATTTTTAGATTTAACAGAACTCAGATTTAACAGACTGTACAGAGTATACAACATTTATACGCTCGTTCAATAATGTTAGCGATAGCTCAAACTGCTAAGGGCTTAGAGCGCACTGCTGCAACTCCAGAGGTCCAGGTTCGAATTCCGGAATAAGTAAGTTGTGAAGTTTTGATTAAATAAAAAGTTATTAAAAATTGTTATAAACAAAAAGAGTAAGAAAATATAAAATACAAATACATAAATAAAAAAAATGTAATAACAAAAAAAACAAAAAAAAAGTTTTTTTTGCTTTTTATTGATTATTAAATTAACAATTTCACAATTTGCGCCAAATAGAAAAACTGTTGAACCAAAAGCGGAAAAACTTGAAAAGACAACAACTTTTATGTTTTTGATACAACAATGTTGAGTTGTTGGGCATGAAATGACCAACAGAAGTTGTTGAGATTAAGTATAAAGAAAGACACAATCCAATTCAAAATATGCTTGAATAAGGTTTCTGAAATTACTTTTGCATCAGTTTTCAGTTTCACTTAATTATTTTTATTAAGAAATTCTTTTTTGTGCGTTCGCTAAGACTGAAAATAACAATTCCCTTCTGAAATAAATATAAATTTATTTTTTCTTAAAGAAAAAATTTAAAGCACAAACAATTTTATATGTAATTTTTTTTAATAAATTAAAAATTTTTAAGTTTTGTGTTTTCTAACAAACTTTTTTTCATTTTGGGGTTGTCTAAATGTTGTCAGAAACTATTTTTCTGCTTGCACGATTTTTTTTTATTTTATGAGCGATGAAAAGTTGTATTTTTCTTGTATTAAACTTTTTTTATGGACTAATTCATTTAAAATGTAGTCCCAAAAATCCCGGGATTAAGGAAAAAATATCCCGGGATTTTCGGGACTAAAAATGGACCGGGATCCCGGGATCGAAAGCCCTAGTCGAGACATTTTATGACCCCTCGATCTAAAATATTACCATACCGACCTTCGGGTCGCCGTGCAAAACTACGAGAAAATTTGCACGTTTTCATGAAAATTTCAAAATTTTTGGCATGGTTTCACAACTTTTTCTCACCCCCCATCATCCAAAATATGAAAAAATGGATTTTCAATACACTCTAGTGTAGAGGGTCTTCGGAGGACTCAAACCCCATTTTCTTAAACATGGCATAACTTCCATTCGTTGAAGCTACAATGATGACACTTGGTATGTGGGTTCTTATTGATAAAATAAAATTGTTGGGGTAAAGGGAAGGGGGATGGAGCCTTTTGAAAGTTCGGGATTGACTAACTTTTATATTTTTTAAGTTACACAGCCCAAATTTTGTACTTAGGTTCACATTCGGAAAAAATATTTAAAAAAAAGGGGTGAAAATGGGGGGGGTAGGGGAAGATTTTTCAAAATTTCATAAAAAATTTGCTAAAAAAATAATAAAAAAAACATGTTCCAAAGAATTGTGTTCATACATTTTCGTTTTTATTGCACATCTAAATACTAAAGAACATTTTTAAAAAACTAAACAGAAGTATTTAATAAACCTCAAATTATATTGAAATATATTATTCAAATACATGTCTTTTTGGATTTGAGACAACAGTTAATATCTAATTGAGAAAAACCTTTATGAATGATTTACCGTCAATTAAGTTTTAAATTAAAAAATACATTCTGAAGTTTCTCTTCCGTTCTGTTAAATTTCCTGATTTGTTTGTATTATTTCAGAGATTTCGTTGGGGCTCGACACCTCAAACACGCCATTCCTGGCTACGTCCATGATTTCCTTTCAAAAACACTTTCATTTGACTCACAGAAAATTTTGAATAACTTCAAACTTTTTCGCTTTGATGTAAATGTCAACCATGATCGTAGTTTTGCTTAATATCGAATACTGCAGTTTTAAAATTGTTTTGGTACACTGAAGTTTTTAAGAAATAAAATATCAAGGAGATATGGAAGTTTCTCATGAATTCTGTTAAATTTCATAACAATTCCATACATTTTTCAATTACTTCATAGATTTCCGAGGGGGGGAGGGGGGTTGGGTACGTCCCTGGGTAGGCACAACCAACTAAAGCAACAAGCGCAACCATGAGTTGTGTTAATTGTTCGGCAAAGCCTACATCTCAACGCATTTGATTGCGGTCGCGCCAAATTTTAAAAGGAGGTAAAACAAGTCAATTATTTTGCCTACTATTTGCTTTTTTTCAATTATTACATTTAATTGTTCGTCAAAGCTAGAGTTGAAAATGTTTGCAATGTAGGAAATGTAGGGAATATAGGCAACAACCAATGTTGGATTTGAAACGAAGACAAAGCTCAATTCATTTTGCCTTTGCTGTTGTAATGTGGTCACTGAATAAATAAAAATGCTGCTTTTAAGATTTAAATTTAAATTTATAAAATTAACAATAATTTAATAAGATAATAGAGAGTGGACTATCTTCGCCGAAGGTGAAATACCCCCCACACAATATGATCCATTTGGAAGTACCTCGAATACCTCCCCTCCTAGTATGAAATCCATTACTAAAAATGTTCGATAAAATCTACCAAAAAAAATGTTGGTCGACCCTATTTGACCTATTTATATGTGGTTTTGGAACCTCGAACCATGTCAAAAATCCTTTTCAAAACAATTCCAACCGAATACAGCAATAAAACACTTTTTTTGTAGTTTTGTATGGGAGCCCCGCCTAGTTTTTGTCCGATTGGGCTGATTCTTTAACTTGATCTAAGTTTGGAGGAGAAAAACTTGTAACCAAAGTTTCAAGTCGATATCTCTAAAATTTCGACCGCTATCGTTTACTCAGCCAAAAATCACTAAGTCCACTTGGAGATTTTTGTTTTAGTGTTATTTCTTCCTCAATGGGCCTACATTTTTCAATCTTTTTTCGCGATTTATCAAAGACTGAGCCCGCAAACATTCCAATCCGACCATTTTTAGCCGAATGATTTGCAATTTCTTTAAAAAAGCAAAATCTTTGTCTAACAGAACTAACTAAGTCATATTTGTAGAGTTCATTTTTGTCTTTAAACGCAAATATCTCAAAACTATAAATTTTACTTAGAGATTTTTGTTAGAACGACGACGATATATACTTTTTCATACCGGAAACGCCTCCTTATGGGCGTTACAAACGTTGTTTCAAAGTATACCCTGCCACAGTGTGTGTGGGGGTATAATAAAAAAAATTACCATTAATGAAATTACCATTACTTCATTGCGATAGTAATGATAATGAAGTAATGAAATTTCCATTATTTCATTAGTTAATTACCTATCTGGATCCATAGTAACACCCAGGTCCACAAAAGATTACAATTATTTATATGATACAGCGATACGATTCCCATTTTGAAATAAGATCTGGAAATCCATATCTTTTATGACTCTTTCCATGACTCTTTCCATGAATTCGGAAAATAACGTCTTTCAATAGAGGCATTGAATATATTTGAAAGTGGAATGTATAAATGTTCAGCACAAACTTTCAAAATACAGCTAGGAATATTATCTGGACCAGTACTATATGAATATTTCAACGATTTTAGGTGTTGTAAAACATCTTCAGATTCTATAACAGTATTGTAAATGGAATTATAAGTAGGGATGTTTATAGGGATGTATTATCAGAATATGTCGTTTTGAAGAAGATAGCAAACATATAAGAAATCTCAGTAGGATTGTTGGACTCACGATCATTCCATTTCATCGTAGTTAGAAAACCAGTGTTTTTCCTTTTAGAATTTACAAAGTTATAACAATTTTTGGAATCGTATTTCATTTTGGATTTCAAATCGTTAAAATATCAATCATAGCATTTTTTATTAAGTACTTGACTTCAACGGTGTAGAAACTGGTTCTAAGTTGTTTTGAACAAATTCGAAAGATAATTCAAGTGTTGGGTGATGGTTATCTTCTGGGCATGCAAAAGCATCACAGCGTTTCACTGAAAACTTCGAAGAGTCGTCAACATAAATTAAATCCAAAATTCTACTATTTTATGGATGATTCATGTCAGGTGGGATTATAACATCTTCTGAGTGCGTCCTTGGACTTTTTTTGGATGATACATGTCCGGTGGGATTAGGGCAGCTTCTAATTGCGTCCTTGGACATTTTATAGATGACTAGCTAAAAAACTTTTATAGTTGCACTGTTAAACTTATCCTATAAGCAAATCCGAAAGATAAAAATTTCACCGAAGTAGAAATCCCGCAGATATGGTAACACTGTTTGGGTAGGGAGAAATTAAGTCCTAGGTGGCAAACAAGTTGATTGTTGATCATATGGTATTTGCTATAAAAAAGTTTCTGCAAAAATGTGAGAGAAATACGTATTTTATAACTTGTGGGCGGTAAAAATGGGCGTGTCAAAACCTATCCTATGTTACGACTCACGACCCTTTAAACACATATATAAATTTCTGTGAGAATCGGTGCTGTAGTTTTCGAGTCTACTCATAACAAATATATATATAGATTCATGTCAGGTGGGATTAGGACAGCTTCTAAGTGCATCATGGACACACTTGGTGGTAGCTACAATTAAACTTGGCATGATTCCCCCAAAAAAGGACAAAAACGCAATTGGGGCAATTGTATTCGAATCCTAGCGAGAATTGCTTGGCTAACAGACTTCTAAAGTAATGAAAGTTCATTACTTCATTACCATTACCATTACAATTAACATTACAGTCATGGTAAGCGGCTCGAACAAATATTTTGATGAAATTTATAGAGGAAGCATCTGTAAGCATTATTATTGAATTTTTCCAATTTTTCTATTATATTTTCCAAGGTGGTCGAAAAATCGACCATCGCCACAACGTATACATTTTTTAGAAATTTAGATTCCGAACCATTTTTTTAAGTAGCAACCTTCTTTAGATTTTAAGCTTGATATTGGTATCAATTTAAAGGTCTATTTATCTCCTTTCGAACGAGTCCAGTATGCGTCTATCGAGAAAATCGTATTTAAAAATTAACTTACTTTTCAAACTTTTTTCCTTGGGTTTAAAAAAATTTTTTTATGTGAAAAATTTTTTTGGTTAAAAACAAACTACTTTGTAAAATAAAGTTTTCTGATAAAAAATGTTCCAGAATTTTGACAATTTTTCCAAAAATTGATAATAGTGTTTTTTGTATACACTTTTAACCAATGGTCGATTTTTCGACCAAAAATTTTCTTTACAAATAAATTTTTGTATTTTTAAAATTGACTTATTTTTGGACGTAAAATTATAATTTGATCTTTTTTAGTAAAATTATTAGATTCCAGAACTTTACGAAATTTTTTTCAATTTTTTCCAAATTTTTCAAAAAGTGTCAAAAAAAGGTGTATTTGTTCAAATGCACCTGGCCACAATTTAAAGTACCCCATATCGTACTGATTATTTTTTTTTTCATTGTCAAAGAACCAAACCATCATTACACGAAAACAGATAAGAAATCGGTCCATTAGTTTCGTCACTAGATTTTTTTAAATTTTACGTCGACGCTTTTGCCAAGAATGGGTTAAGTGTGTGCTGTTGCCAGCGATTTTAATTTAAAATATTTTAAATTCTGTCTAAGACAATTTGTATTTGAAAGGCGTGTCTTTATTTCGT
The DNA here is from genome assembly GCA_951394025.1 of Heteromyza rotundicornis. NCBI lineage: Eukaryota > Metazoa > Arthropoda > Insecta > Diptera > Heleomyzidae > Heteromyza > Heteromyza rotundicornis. The sequence continues at coordinate 42,765,380 of OX596011.1, forward strand.
AGTCCTTATTTGATTTAAGCTGCACTTCAGCTTGAACCCGACGATTCTAAATCAATATTAACAAAAATGAGTTCGTTAAATATAAAATTCATTTATGGTTATTTTTAAAATTTTTAATAATGTCTTCGTGGGTATGTATGTACATTAAGGTAGCCCTTTCCGTTGTATTTGCAACGATTTTAATAGCTTATATTCTGTCTTTGACATGTCTGATTCACTTTATAAAACACAAATTTTTCTTCTAAATGCACTTAATCGCAATTTGGGCCTTTACCTCTTTTCGATTTTTTGAAATGACAGGGTTGCCAAACTCCGCGAAGATCGGCCATGTCGATTTTCAAAGTGTTGTATTTTTGTCGTATTTTGTTATATTTCAGCAGAATTTGGTTTTTTTGTATATTGTATACAAATAAAGCAGAACTTTTAGCTGAATTCACATTTGCTGCGTTACTGTTTGCTTTACTGTTCTTTACATTGCACACTTGTGTCCAAGGGTATATTGTTTTTGTCACACCGTTTGCAACGCCCATAAGGAGGCGTGTCCGGTATGTAAAAGTATATATATTCTTGATCAGCATCACCTCCTGAGTCGATTAGTCCATGTCCGTCTGTCTGTCATTTCGCACGATAACTGTTGTAGCTGTTGAGCTATCGACCCCAAATTTTGGGATTCCTCTTATTTTGGCGAATGATTGGACGGTATTGAAAATGGGCAACATCGGTTAAGAGCCACGCCTACCTCCCATACAAAATGGCCGCCAATTTTATATTATTTTCGTTTATCTTGAGAGATACTTAACCGATCGCCTCCAAATTTTGGCATTCCTCTTATTTTGGCGAATGATTGGACGGTATTGAAACTGGGCAACATCGGATATGAACCACGCCTACCTCCCTCTGAAGTCGGGAACGAAATGGGAATGAAATTTTTAAATGGATCAGGAAACTAAAATTATCGATAAATATTGGAAAATTATCGATAAAATGTCGATAAAAAATTGATAAATTATCGAAAAATTATCGATAATTCGGATAAAAACCATATAAAATGGCCGCTAAATTTGTATTATTTTCGTTTATCTTGAGAAAAACTGAACCGATTGGATGCGGTTTTTTGCATTGGGTTGGAAATGAGGTCGGGAACGAAATGAGAATGAAACCGGAACGAAATGGAATTGGACCGGAACAAAATGGAATTGGACCAAAATTTTTAAATGGATCAAGAAACTAAAATTATCGATAAATATTGGAAAATTATGGTCTCAGAATGTATCGTACTCGCATGTGCAGGGTATTATAGCTTCGGTCAGACCGATTCGGTCAGACCGAAGATAATTCTCTTACTAGTTTTATTTGATTTTTTATATTTCGTATACAAAAATAAAATACTTAAATCAATATTTGTAATCTTTGTCGCGTAAATTGACTGTTTTGATTGTTGTGTCTTTGTATTTTTTTGTTAAGTCTAATATCGTAAAATAAAGAAAAATCATGTTTGATCAAATTTATATTCGTCGCTTGAATTCTGATGCTTCATAACATTTTATTTTAATTCTATTATTTCTCTACCCGTTAGCGAAAACATTTTTGCTCGAAGAAAAACATCTTATCTCGATACAAGATATTATTCTAAATACAATTATTGTTTGTTTTGTATTCTTAAGTCTACTTAAGATGATTTTTTATAAATATTAGTTCGAAAAATAATGAAAACTTTTCAAGGCATAACATCTTAAGTCTACATAAGATATTTTTTCCCGCAAAGTATTGTGTCTTTCTGTATTCTTAAGTATAGATATGATACTTTTTTATGATGAGTGCACGACTTAAGATGTTTTTTGTATAAGGTTCTTGTAAAATCGCTTTGAATTGTAAATAAATGTATACACTTAACTAGAACCCGGCCGATTAATTGGCATCGGCTTATGCCGTTATCGGCCAAAAATACACATTCGGCTTTGGCTTTGGTTTTTCTAAGGTCTTAAACCATCCAATTTCGTTTTTAACGAGCCAAAACTGGTTCGTTAAAATCCGTTAAATAATTACTGCAGTATTCTATTTTCGCTCAAGCATTTTTGTTGATTTGGGGTACAAAATTTTTAAAAATTATCTTTTTTTGTACATTGTTGGTTCAAATCAGCAAAAATATTCCAGCGAAAATTAAAAACTGCAGTCAATTTTGAATGAATTTGAACAAGTTTTGGCTCGTTGAACGTGAGATTTAATGTATGTTTAATTTAAAAAAAAATTAGTATGGTGCTATATAAAAAAAATCTTAAATCGAAAAAAACCGTTGAAAAAATGTTGAAAAATGGAGTCAGCGCGATATTTACAGTAATAACTTATGTGTTTTCTATCACACAAATAAAAGTTATACACCGATTGAAGCGTCTGTTTCTCTTCTTTTCAACAAGCTATAGTTTTTGTTTCTTAAGTTATCATTAAAAATAGGGCCACACCGATTGGTTTTTCTCTTCTAACTTCAGATTTTGGACAGACCTACAACGTGTAATAGGTGGCTTCTCAAGTTCTGTGAATTTTTTTTTTGCAACGCGGTGTAATGTTTAGTACATTCATGCAGAGTGAGACCAGCTTTGAAATTACTGACCACCAAATCCTTGAGCCTGGCCATACACATATGGAGTGTGACGTTGACCATGTTATAATCGAAAGGAAAAAGAATTTATTATAACAGTTGGGTCCAAAGTAACTTTTGGTGTTATGGAAATAAGTAATACCCAGTGGTCAAAAGAAAGTGTCTGCAGGCATGCCAGTATGCCTCTTTAGGAGCTCGGATGCCTGCCCTCCTCGCTTCCAACCTTTACTTCTTTTTTATATGAAACGGGACAAATAAACAGGCCTACGTCTGTCGCTTCCATGCGTATGCCTGCTGGCAGGCAATATTGCATGGAAAATCCATTGACACCACCCTTTCTCCCTTCTAGCGCAGGCATACCGGCATGCCTCCATGCCATGAAGCGAGGATGGAATGGGTAATAACCCAGTAGTAAATTTCGCAAGGCCTCTCAGCTACAGACAAGCCAGCACGCCTGCTATGGGAAGAAATTGCACATTCCATCCTCGCTTTTAGTGGAGGCTTAATTCACATTCGTTCCGTTACTGTTTACTTAACTGTTCCATTTGTATTTGATTTTTTATATTTCGTATAAAAAAATAAAATACTTAAATTAATATTTGTAATCTTTGCCGCGTAAATTGACTGTTTTGATTGTTGTGTCTTTGTATTTTTTGTTAAGTCTAATATCGTAAAGTAGAGAAAAATTATGTTTGATCAAATTCATATACGTCGCTTGAATTCTGATCCATCATAACATTTTATTTTAATTCTATTGTTTATTATCAAGTTAATCTTATATTATGATATGTTTGGAAGAATTCTCTCTTGCATTCATACCCTGATTCGTGTTTTATTAATATGCGTTTTATCAGCTGATGATTTTAATCTGTAGCTGAAACGAATTTCAAGATATGTTTTCCCGCGAGCGTAATACGGATTACGGCTGTTCGGTCACCAAATCCGTGCGTCATGCGGATGTGCCCCCCGGTCGGTTGGGCGGGTTAGTGGGGATTCGTCGTTAAAAAAAAAATTCTAGGGGGAAATTTCAAATTGGTTTTCCCCCCCCAAAATTTTGTATTTGGTCTAAAAATGATTGTCCCAAAGTTTCATCCCAATCGGATAACTCTAGACCGCCCCATTTTTATACCATACACCTCATGAGGTATGCGACGTGTCCGGTATGGAAAACTATATATATTCTTGATCAGCGTCACCTCCTCAGTAGATTTAGGATTATCCGTCTGACCGTCTATCCGGCCGTCTGTCCGTCCTCTTTTCTTGTAAACACGATTGCAGGAGCTAGAAGAAAGCTAGGGATCCCAAATTTCGGATTAATCCTTTTTAGGCCCTAGAAGGAGTTGGTATTGAAAATGGGCGGAATCGGTCGACTCCACGCCTACCTCAGATATAAGTGAAAATTTAAAAAAAAATTTCCGAAATCAGGATTTGAACCCACGTTTTGAAAAACATAAAAAATCTTTTAAATATTTAAGCACATTGCGTAGAAAATCCATTGACACCACCCCATCTCCCTTCTAGCGCAGGCATACTATCATGCCTCCACTAGAAGCGAGGATGGAATGTGCAATTTCTTCCCATAACAGGCGTGCAGGCATGCCTATAGCGGAGAGACCTTGCGAAATTTACTACTGGGTGGTGATCCAACCCAAATCAACGGTCAGAAGTAATTCTGTGGTGAGCTTTGTTTCAATATTTTCAAGTAGTCGCTCATGTCTAATTCATTCAAAATGCTTTCAAAATCCTCTGTGTCCGGTATTCGTGTTCCCGGTGGTGCAAGTGGCCATCTGGCCAAAGTTGATGGTCGGAAGAGTTTTGGTGGTCTCCACTATCTTTGTTGCAATATTTTCGACAAGTCGTGCACGTTTTATGCATTAAAATTAGTCCCAAAGTCCAATTTTCACAAATTCCTACAACTTTTTTGGCAACAACTTTAAAATGAGAGGAATAGTGAGAGAGTCGAAAAACACAGCTTGGTGAGTTGTAATGGTCGCAAAATTATTTGTATGGAAAAAAGCAACAACATTTTTATGACCATTGTATATTTATACAATACTATGACTATATGACCAATATGAGACCTTTGTGAACTCCCTTTATAATTACCCATTTTCTATTTATAATTACCCCCAGGAACTTTCACAAAAAAAGTATTTACAAAAGAAAAGAAATAAATAAAAATTTTCAGAATGAAAACAATACAAGAAAAAACTGGATTGCAATATGCCCTTTTTTAAAAAGAAAATTTCCTTCTTTGTAGGTGACAAAAAAAAAGTTTTTTTTATTGGTCCTGGGTGCAGTGTTTCTAGGTGATGATGACAGAAAAACGTCAATTTTGCTTTAAAAAACGTCACTTCGGTCTATAAAACGACGAAATGGTTAAATGCTAGATTTGTCAAGAAATAATGGTGAAAATTTGATAAAAACAACATAGTTTTTATTATTTGTTAAATCTAATGAATATTAATAGAGTATTTAGTCTTTTGTATGGTTGTATACTTATTAATGAGTTTTATGATATATCGCTCATTCCCTGCAATAAAAACACATCTCAAAATTCGGGTGCTTGGAGTTATGAATGTCTCTAGGATCCTCAGATATTAATCTACATGCAGCCAAAAGACAGAATTCATATCTTTAGCTTGTATTGCATTTAAAACGTTTGTAAAAAGATTCCACCTACCAAAATTCATACTAAATACTCAAAGAATGAGCGATATATCAAGGGCTTATATTCAATACTGTCTAAAAGCAATTTTGGACGAAATTAGTTTTTGATGCCAAACTGTTCCCTGATCGCAGGTGCATCTATGATATTCATTTCGGACCAAAAAATTAACGCTAAAACTTTTTTTTCCACACTTTTGTATTTGCCTATCAGCAACGATGACTTTTTATGAATGCAATAGTGTCTATCAGCATACAAAAAAATATTTTTCGATTTTAGGGTGCTTTGACTTTTTTTACTGTAGCCCGAATTTAACAAAGATTTATTACCAAAGTTGTTTGTTATTTACTTGTCCATCAAAAGCAGTATTGTACTGCCCAAAGCTGGGCATAGTTAATCGAGAATCAGACATAACTGCTTGATTAAGAAGAAATGTCAAAATGTTTTTACGTGAATCAATTAGAAGTAATTTTTGCTTAATATCGTAGAAGATGAGTTGTTTGATTACTTCCATTAGCGAATAAAACATTTTTTTCGCTCTCCTGAACACTTGTGTTTTTGCTGATAGAGAGTATTAAATATAAGCCCTCGATATAGGCTGAAAACTCAAAATGTTCGTTGATCGATATGCTATTGAGCGGATATCCAGCATTTTGAAAAAACAAAAAGAAATGTCAAAAAACGCCGAAATCGCTCAACATTTGTACATCTAGGTCAAAGGTCGATTCAGTCCAATACAAAAAATAAACAAAGTGATTTAAATGTTGGGTATTTTTTAATAACAAGACTTCTAAACTATTACTTTTTGACCCGGGAAAATTTTTGATTTTAGTTTCATCTATAATAAAATGTAAGCATTAACTGTTCTTATCCATGGTCATCGCTAGACTGACAATGGTTCAATTTTGTGGCTTCGAACCAACCCCTAGAGCTACGCTACTGGATGTGTACAATTATAAATTAATGTTTTATAAACGAAATCGCCAATGTCAAATAATTATTAAACAAATAAATAAATTTAAAAAATGTATATGCAATTGGAGAATTCCATTACCTTTACACCAAGGTATAAACGAGCAAAATGAGGTACAAAATACGAAAGTAGTAATGATTTTATCACAACAAACTGAATATCCATTGTTTTAATTTATTCATGTCTTTAGCTATCATTTTGGTCCATTTAAGACAATTTCCCATAATCGGATCAAGCGGAAAATTTATTGAATGATTAGAAAACAGAAAAAGGTTCAAATTTATTCACAATATTTAAAATCCCATTGTTTGTCTGTCTATCCTAATGTCTGGATGTCTGTTCTCACCTTCCAGAGGACACCAGTGGACCTAGAGAGCTGATTTCACACATATGTACTATGCACCCATAGCTTGAGACTATCGAGTCAGAATTTATATTTTCCAAAAGGGGGCGTGAGAGTTTTGAAAAATGGGCGTATCACAGATACTAGCTTTCCTGAAGCCACCAGTGAACGTAGGAAGCTGCAATTGCACATATATAGTCTGTAAGACCATGGCTTGAGCGGAATTTCGGGTATTTTCAAAAGGGGAGTGGCAATTCGATATGTGGCCATGCGGACTGTGGAAAGTAAGCTCACACTTATATTCTGTGAGACCATGTCTACAGACCCCCGAGACGTTCTGTGCTAAGTCACTGGTTATTTACTAGATATTCTATATTTATCAATCTTCAAACATGAAAAAACATAATTTTCAAGCCAAAAAGTCAAAGAAACTTGAAAAACGTCATTATTAGCCAAAAAAACGTCAAAACGTCATTTGAGTCGAAAAACGTCAAAGACGTCACTGCCTAGGAGGGGCGACAGCCCAAAATGGATAATTTTTTGCAGGTATTTTTCTGATTCTAAATAGGCTTGCCACACACAGGGTTTTTGCCCGGTTTTTTCATAGTTTTAGTAATTTTTTGTTAATGTTAAAAGTTTTTTGTCAAAATTTTGTGGATTAAACCATATATGTAATACTTCTATATTGCCAGTATAGTAAAAGTACATTCACTGATATCAAGTGACACAATATATGAAAATGTACATTCGCAGTTCGGATTTTTCTGTCAAACTAATACAAAATTCAATGCTTGCTATTTCGCTCTTACAGTGAGCTCAAAACACATAGCAAAGATAGGATACTGGCAATATAGAAGTATTACATATATGGATTAAACATTTGAAAATAAAATGAATGTGTATTCGAGTCACTCTATGTTATTTAATTAGTATTTCGATGATTTCAATTATTTCGACCGGTCCTTTCCTATGATACCCAATATTCACATTAATAAATTTGAGACAAACCATAAATACATTCACATTTAGGGTGCAGGAAATAAGCTGTAAGCCACTGCACTATGGTTCCTATGACCAGGTTGTCTTTTATCTTTAGATTTTTAAATTTTGGTTTGTACTTTCTCTTACTAGATACTGCAAATTTTGTTTGTGGTTTAAATGTGAAACCGTTATTTTATGAGCAATTCAAATTGAAATTCAGGATGTTTTCATTTTTGTAGCTGTTTTTTCTAGTTGAAGGATTAAGTACTCGTCGACACCTTTCCTACGGTATATCGCACTTGTCGATCGGACATCAAATGAAGAAAAATCAATTTAGGCTGTTTTTTGGGCATGCCAAATATACAAATTTTTGTGCGTTCTTTTGAGGTAAGCTTTCAAATGAGGGGTGGACTTTTCAATTTTTTTTTATGGAAACCTACCTTAATGCATATATATAAATTCGTACAGTTTTCGCTTAGTGAATACAAAAAGTTTCTCAAGTGAATTCCAATTTTAAAATGGCCACTTTTGGCCGGCTTCATATTATCTAAAAATAATAAAAAAAAAAGAGTAAAACACTAGTTTTTTAAAATACAACCCTTTAACCAACTAAAAAGAGTAAAAAACAAGTTTTTGAAAATATAACCCTTTAACCGACTAAAAAGCAGAAAATAAATTCACTTTCAATTAATTTCCCCAATTTCGATTTAAAATTAAGGGTTTTTGTCTGGTTTGTTCCTAATGTCAGATTTTGAAGTGGCCAAAAAACCCTTAATTTGAAATCGACATTGGGGAAATTAATTGAAAGTGAATTTATTTTCTGCTTTTTAGTCGGTTAAAGGGTTATATTTTAAAAAACTTGTTTTTTACTCTTTTTTATTTTCCCCTTTTTTAAAAATTTTTTTTTAATTAAAAAAAATCCCTCCTTCTTTTTTCCCCTTTTTCTTATTTTTTTCCCGAATGCGAACATAAGTACAAAATTTTAGTCCTGTAGCTTAAAAAATACGAACGTTAGTCCATCCCGAACTTTAAAAAGGCTCCATCCACCTGCCCTTTATGCCCACAACATTTTATTTTGTCAATTCACCTACCAAATTTCATCATTATAGCTCGAAGGAATCGGAAGTTATGCCATGTTTAAGAAAAAGGGGTTTGAGTCCCACCACAGCCTCCTACGCCTCTGATGGATTTAATACCAAGTTTCGTAAAGACAAAATATGATTTTGAAATTTCGACAGCTTGAAAATTGTCTCCAATTAGGCCAAGCCTAGAAGAAAATTTTTTATTTATTTATTTTATTTTGAAAATCTCCGGTTGTGGGCTTCTCCAAGTGTGGCAAGCCTAATTCAAAAAAAAAAATGAATTAAATAAAAATGCGTTTTTATTTAATTCATTTTTTTTTTACTTTTTCTATTGGATTTTTTCCGATTTGACCACCTTAAATTAAAAAATGGGGCTGCCTAGAGTTATACGATTGGGATGAAACTTTGGGACAATAATTTGTAGACCCAAACAACATTTTTGGACGGAAGCCTCAATGCGAAATCGAAAGAAAAAAATGTCTGGGCTACCTTAATGTACATGTGTATGTATTAGGGATGTCAATTTTCGAGACCTTTGCCAATCCCGGGATCCCGGGATTAGTCCCGGGATTTGGATTTTTTTCAATTCAACCAAAATCCAGTAAAAAAAAGTCATATTAAATCGAATTGAATTGCTTTTAATGTACCCATACTATAATATTTTGGAAATTGCACAAATAATCTAACAATATTCAAGGTTTTTATTGGATTTTTTTTAAATTGAATTTATCACACCTATGATTTGGAATATTATAAAAAGTTTGAATAACTTAAAAATATGTAGAATAAAATACTAATTTGAATAGATTTGGTCTTTGGAATCTTGGGTTTCCCGTCAGAATAAGATCATTTTAAAAATGTGTCGTTTGATCTACATTTCTCGAACAACTCTTGACCTGAACATTTTGTCGCATATTTTAATATACGGAATTGGAATTTGTATTTCATGTCCCGAATGATGTTCGAAGTATTTTTTGATCCGATTTCCATTTAAACAAAATGGATTTGAGTGCTATATAGTCTACTAATTTGCAAACAGTTTGGAACAATTTTTTGCTTAAATTTGTTGACGTAATGAAAATATGCCTAAATTGCCTTCACGCATTGGTACAAGTTTCTACAATGCGTATTGCATATTTTTATATGTATAACTTATATAGTTTATGTACGAATATATCAATAAACTTTTCGCCAATTTTATTTTTTTTTTTTTCTTTAAAACAAAATAAATAGTTTTTCCAAACCAATAAAATCAAATAAAACACATTAAATTTCCAAAAATATCCGACTTTTCGAAGTTTTTCCCTGAATGCTTATAAACATTTTTTGGATGAAAAACTATGGTCCTTGCTAAAACTAAACCATTCAGAAAGAAATTATTCATGATAGAAAAAGCTCTTGAATTTATAAATTTTTTCTAAACAGATAGAATTTAATTGATTAATTTTTTCCCAATATAAAAGGCATATTTTTGAAAAAATTGCTCATAAAACTTGTCCCGAAAATCCCGGGATTAGTCAGTGCGAATCCCGGGATTTTCGGGATTATAAAAGACAAACTTTTGAAAAAATTGCTCATAAAACTTGTTCCGAAAATCCCGGGAACCCGCCTCTTTTTCAAAAGTTTGTCTTTTATAATGGGAAAAAATTAATCAATTAAATTCTATTTGTTTAGAAAAAATTTAGGAACTTTTTCAATCATGAATTATTTCTTTTTGAATGGTTTAGTTTTAATAACGACCATAATTTTTCATCCAAAAAATGTTGATAAGCACTCAGGAAAATACTTCGAAAAGTCGGATATTTTTTGGAAATTTTATAAGTTATATTTAATTTTATTGGTTTGGAAAAATTATTTATTTTGTTTTAAAGAAAAAATTAAATAAAATTGTCGAAAGGTTTATTGATATACTCGTACATGAGTTATACATAAAAAAATATGCAATACGCATTGCAGAAACTTGTACCAATACGTGAAGGCAATTTAGGCATATTTTCATCCCGTCAACAAATTTAAGCAAAAAATTATTCCAAACTGTTTACAAATTAGTAGACTATAAAGCACTCAAATCCATTTTGTTTAATTGGAAATCGGATCAAAAAATACATCGAACATCGTTCGGGACATGAAATACAAGTTTCAGTCCCGCATATTAAAATGTTCGACAAAATATTCCAGTCAAGAGTTGTTCGAGAAATGTGGATCAAACGACACATTTTTAAAATGATCCGGTCGGAAAACCCAAGATTCCGAAATCTTAAAATTACGGTAAAAACACGATTTTCACTTATATCTGAGGTAGGCGTGGCAGTCGACCGATTCCGCCCATTTTCAATACCAACTCCTTCTAGGGGCCTAAAAAGGATAAATCCAAAATTTGGGATACCTAGCTTTCTTCTAGCTGCTGCAATCGTGTTTACAAGAAAAGAGGACGGACAGACGGATAGCGCTAAATCAACTCAGGAGGTGACGCTGATCAAGAATATATATACTGTTCCATACCGGACATGTCTCCTTCTTGGAGTTACAAACATCAGACCAAAGTGAATGTACCCATACCTCATGAGGTGTAGGGTATAAGAAATCCAATAAAAACCTTGAATATTCTTAGATTATTTGCACAATTTCAAAAATGTTATAGTATGCATTTTGAGTGTCAGGCTGTTTTTAGTATATAATTTTATTGTATGCAATAAAATCACTTGAACAAGCAAACAGGAAAGTAGCAACATGAAAAAAGGAAACAGTCCAAGCATGGCTTGAGTCGTATAGCTATTTCAAAATTTGCCAGATTTATCATCAGCGACTCATTTAGTTGACTGCCAATTATGTTATTTTCAAACATACTATATATACTTTCACATATGCGGACGATTACTAGAGAATTGCAGACTTTTCTTTGCAATGAATGTCAAATTCTAAATGTTTGACATTACATTAACAAATCTCAGTCGCTTTCACTAGCCCCTCCCACGTATGTTTCAGTTTAGCATTTGAAAGAACAACAATAATAGCATTCCGTTAATTTCTTTCATGTGCTCCTGTTACAAGTTGCCATCCCAATAACCTTTTGTTATTGTAATACATTTTACTTGTTTGTACCTTACGTTGTTGGGCTTTTTTTCCCAAATGCAACAGTAATAACAATAGTGGTATTATTTAATTGTTGTAAAGCCGAAGTTTTACAACAACTTTATCCCAGGCCGAGGATTTCGATTTGAGTTGTTTGTGTTTTTACTAAATTTCATTTTTATGCATTTTGTAATGTCAAACATTTAGAATTTGACATTCATTGCAAAGAAAAGTCTGCAATTCTCTAGTAATCGTCCGCATATGTAAAAGTATATATAGTATGTTTGAAAATAACATAATTGGCAGTCAACTAAATGAGTCGCTGATGATAAATCTGGCAAATTTTGAAATAGCTATACGACTCAAGCCATGCTTGGACTGTTTCCTTTTTTCATGTTGCTACTTTCCTGTTTGCTTGTTCAAGTGATTTTATTGCATACAATAAAATTATATACTTAAAACAGCCTGACACTCAAAATGCATAAAAATGAAATTTAGTAAAAACACAAACAACTCAAAAATATTTTAATAGGCATTGAAATATTTAATTCTAATTAAAAAATATTTAATTGGCATTGAAATATTCAATGTCAATTAATTGAAAATATTTAATTAATGGAAAATATTCAATTAATTGAAAAAAATCAATTAACTAAAAATATTTAATTAATTGAAAAATATTCAAATAATTGAAAAATATAAGTTACTTGTTTTCTTTTTCTGGAAGAAGCAATTTTTGAAACAGACACCAAAAGAAGACAAAGTGATAAAAAAAAGGAAAAATAGATGGAAAAAAATTAAAAAAGGTACAAAAAATGGATGCAAGGGTTTTTAGCCACCAAATAATTGGCAATGACAAGAAACCAGCCAAAAGCCCTTTTTTACTTTTTTTGGCCCTTATATTTATCTCTTTTCACTGTTTTTGGTATTCTTACCCCGTTTTCCCTCCTGTTTTACCTTTTTTGTTTTTTTTTCAGTTATTTCCCTATTTGCCCTTTTTCTTTTGGAATTTTCTCCCCTGTTTTGTTCATTTTGTTTGTCTTTTCCCTCCCTTTTTTTTCATTTTTTCCTTTCCGTTTTTTCTTATCCTTTTTCCATTTTACTCCTATTTTCATACTTTTTCCCCTTCATTTTCCATTTTTTTCACCTTCTTTTCATTATTTAACTTTTTTTTTGCATATTTTCAATTAATTGAAAATTAAATATTTTTTAATTAGAATTAAATATTTCAGTGCCAATTAAAATATATTTAATTAGAATTGAAAATTTAAATTCTAATTAAAATCAATGCTAATGCTTCCGGACCCAACACTGCTGCATTTCCTACCCTTCTTTGCTGCTTTGCTTCATTTCATGACTTGATTTTTTCTGTTGCTTTCTACAGTGACTTGTCCATTTTACATTTTTACATTTTTTTTCCAAAGCATAGGATAATTCTTAATGAAAATGTAAAAGAAAATTTAAAATATTTCCGTTATTGCTATTTATAAAAAAAAACTTTTGTCCAAAAAACACATACATTTTTTTTGGGAATTTTTACGTTTTTATATGGGACAGTAAACCTTCCGGTGGAAAACTCATATTTTTTTTTTCTAAAGTTCCATCAATAAATGTAGAAGTTATATGTTGGCCTCATAATTTTAATTTTCTCCCATAGTGCAATGTGACACTTAAAACGTACTACGCACTAGAATAGATGCTTATTATTATAATTAAGATCCACAATGACCCCATTACGTGAGCTGATATTTACTATCATATTTACCTAAATTTGCTGATATTTACTATCATATTTACCTTAATTTGCGATACATGCTGCTGTGAACATCAATACCGTATTTATCTGTTCCAATTTCATCCGTATACACCCATGTTCCTCCAATTTTCCCAGTTTGTTCAAAAATCGTTGGTTCGATATTATTTTGAAGGGCATGTCTGGCGGAGCAAAGCCCCGCTGTCCCAGCACCTATTACACACAATTTCATTGCTATAACACACGTAGTTGTTGAATTGAAAATATGGAAAAATTAAATCTGTATTTTAGCTCTGATTCGTCAAACAAAATATTAAATTGTATAAATTTTTCAATTCAGATAAGATTAGTTTACAGTAAAGCCCGCTTAAGAGAAACCCGCTTAACCGAAAAACCCGCTCAAGTGAAACAACCAATTTAATTCCACAAATTTTTTGACTTTTTCATACAAATTATTTCATTTAATAGAAAATACTTTACTTAAATGAAAAACACCCAAAAAATTAAATTTAATTTGCATTTTTGTAATACAAAAAAATTTGTTTAACACAATTGCGTAAAAAGAGAAATCCTAGCTTTGCGTTTGGCACTTTCATATTTATGAAAAAACCATTTCTTATTATTTCCGAAAGACAATTGAATAGCCAACCTTTCACATGGTACAACTATTTTTAATTTAAGCTAAAGTAGCAAAGTTATTGTGCCTTAAAGTCAACAAATCGATTTTTATGAGCCGAATTAAAAAAAACTATACTTGTATTCTTAAAAAGTTTTTTATTGTGTTGTTCTTTGAAAGATTCTCTACAAGTTTGCAGTACAACGTTTGTCGAGTACGCACACATTATCAGTGAAGAGACAAGCTCAGTCAAAAATCTCGTGTGCACACACCCACAAAACCAATTTGTGTAAAGAAAAAGAGCGTATTCAGCTGAGCTGAGCTGAGCTTTAACTCGCTCGATTTCCACTAAAAATAGATCAAATGTATTTACAACATTATTGTTTTGTTTGTTTAGCTGTTTGATGTTTGGTTTTTTTTTGATTTTGTTTGGTTTTTTGTGCTTTTTTTTTTTGAAACACTCGCGTGAATTTTTTTTTTGTTTAATTCACTTTGAATTGAATAAAAAGTAAGCGGGCGCAGTAACTACGTGTACTTGCTTCAAAATTCAAAGAAAGACATCGTCTACCTCCCATATAAGTGAAAAAAGTGTTTTCACTTATATTCCGCTTTAATAGTTCCAAACATGGTATCTAGGGGTTTTTGGGGTAGCTGTATTCGAATTTGAAGTCGGAATTTCAAAATTAAAGATAGCGGATCCAAACTGGCGGCCGAAATTAAGATTTCATCAAAACAGTATGCAATTTTGTACAGGGGGGTTTTTAGGGTCGCTGACAGGGTTCGGACTCTACTCTTGTAGTAGATCTACTACGATTTTGAAAAATTTTTCAAATCTACTGCTACGATTTTTTTTTCAGATCAAAATAGCGCGGCGACACTGATCCATTGCATGAAAGTGTCACTTTTTTTGCCTTTCTTTTGCGGTGGAAAAGAGACAATACCTATATTTATGCAAAAATGTATTTTAAGTGTGAAAATTAGCACGTCATATATTAGTTAAAGTATGTTTTATCAGTTGGCAATGCCAGCTTTAATGTTCTTCAAATTCCGGTTTGCAGATACAAAAAAAATCAGCTCGGATAAGCAAACCTACGCAAAAAAAATCTATGAATCGAAAAACAAACGAATTTTCCATTCCGGCTAGAATATGCAGAAAAATGAAAATAAAAAAAGGGTAAAAAACAAGTTTTTTTTAAATATAACCCTTTAACAGACTAAAAAGCAGAAAAAAATTTCCTTTAAATTAATTTCAGACATTTCGATTTAAAATTAAGGGTTTTTTGGTACTTTCCTCCGAATATCATTGCAGATTTTGAAGTCGCCAAAAACCCTTAATTTTAAATCGAAATTGCTGAAATTAATTTCATCATTGTAGCGTGAAGGAATTGGAAGTTATTCCATGTTTAAAAAAAGGGGTTTGAGTCCCCCCACGGCCCCCTACGCCTCTGAAAAAGCTCGCCGCAGATTTATATATATAGTCCACCCAAAGCAAGTTAGTATAAGGGTTATAATAAAAAAGAGTTGCTTTTATGTGAAAATGACCTTTATGTTGCTTTGAAAACAATTTCTATCAGCCGCACACTCACTCACAAAATTTTTTTACATTTTCATTCATTTCTATTTAAAAAATTCAAAACCTAAATTGTCCAAAAATATTTTCTATACACAAAACGAGAAATATGTTATTTCTCTAAAACGGAATTCCGGCGCATCTGCATAGCGGGCTTAAAGCTTGGTTTGCAACTATAAAAGAACGACTCAAGAAAAATTTTGGCTGTAAAATTGTATTAGAGCAGAATTTTGTGACATGTCAAATGTCAAAATTATAGATGTACTCCAGGGCCGTGGGAGCACATTGTAGCGCCCGTTGCAAAGCTGATTTTGCCGTCCTTTTTTTAACGTTTCTATGTACATTACAAATTAAATTTATAGAAGTCAGTTTTTGATGTTTAACAATTTGGTAAGTTCCTTAGTGGCGGGTGTAGAAAAACTCGCCAACGATCGAAATTCGCCAACACGCCAACGATTCAAAATTCAATCTTCTCGCGATCAATTCATTTTGCGATGATAAATCGACATGATAAATTCACTAGCGTCTATCCGCGAACGAACACACTTGTACGCTCGCTCGTTAAAAATGTGTATACAAGCAACGAGTGCAATTTTTTTGTGAACGCTCGTTTTCTAATGAATTTATCACGTCAATTTATCATTGCAAAATGAATTGATCGCGAGAAGATTGAATTTTGAATTGATCGTGAGTTTTTTTTTAAAGTTCGTGGGTTAAGCGCGGGTGTAAAAAATAATGTAAACAACAATTTATTCGAAAAAGTAAATTTTTAAATTGAAAACCCTTTTTTTGTTATTGTTTAAACTTTCATCCTTTTATTTTTATTGTTTAAACTTTTATCCTTAATTTGAAGTAATTTTTTTTTTAAATTGAATTTTTTTATTATTTAACAATAAACATTTTATTTTATTAATAAAAATAATATTATGAAAACCCTCAAGCGTCTTTGTAACTTGCCTGCTTTAAAAACAAGTCGTTGAGGATACAAAATGTTCACTGCAAAAATACTTTCGCTATTAATTCGCGAATCAATCATTGCCATACAAATGAACGAATCAACGAGTGAATCAATCGCCGACGCTTGCAGTGAAGATTTTTCGTTCGTGATATTTACGAGCATTTCTTTCGGTTGCGAGCGATCGTAAATGCTTTTGTTCGCTGCGTAACTTTTTTACTCATGAGTTATTGAAAGCAACGAATTGCACTGCGAAACAAAAAAAATCCTAGAACTTGGGGCGCCACCTATTACACGTTGTAGGTATGTCCAAAAAAAATGATAACTGCATACCAGGTATTTTGATTACACCCCCAAAATCTGAAGTTAGAAGAGAAAAACCAATTTTTGTCGGTGTTACCCTAATTTTAATGATAACTTTATAAGCATGAGCTCGATATGCACAAGCTATAGCTTGTTGAAAAGAAGAGAATCAGACGCTTTAATCAGTGTATAAATTCTTAAATCGAAAAAACCGGTAAAAATAAATGTCAAAAAATTGTGTCTGAGCGATGTTTTCAGTAATAACTTCTGTGTTTTTCGCCATATAAATCAGTTATACACTGATTGAAGCGACTGCTTCTCTTCTTTTCAACAAGCTATAGCTTGTGCATATCGACGTCACGCTTCCAAAGTTACCTTTAATAAAAAAAGAGTAGAAAACAAGTTTTTTAAAATATAACCCTTTAACCGACTAAAAAGCAGAAAATAAATTTCCTTTAAATTAATTTCTGCAATTTCGATTTAAAATTAAGGGTTTTTGGCTACTTTGTTCCTAATATCATTGCAAATTTTGAATCGAAATTGCGGAAATTAATTTAAAGGAAATTTATTTTCTGCTTTTTAGTCGGTTAAAGGGTTATATTTTAAAAAACTAGTTTTTTACTCTTTTTTTATTTTCCCCTTTTTTTTAAAAAAAATTTGTTTCCTCCCCCTTTTTTTCCTTTTTTTTACTTTTATTCCCGAATGCGAACCTAAGTAAAAAATGTCAGCCTTGTAGCTTACAAAATACGAAAGTTAGAACTTTAAATTGGCTCCATCCCGCTCCCCTTTGCCCCCACACCCCCCTTTCCAAAGGGTACAAATAAGAACCCACCTACCAAATTTCATCATTGTAGCTTGAAGGAATCGGAAGTTATGCCATTTAAAAAAAAAGGGGTTTGAGTTCCCCCACGGCCCCCTACGCCTCTGATGGACCCCAAAATTTAATAGAATACATTGTCACCGGAGCTCTCTAGCTCATGTAGAAGTGTATGAAAAAGCTCGCCGAAGATTTGAGGATATATATATATAGTCCACCCAAAGCAAGTTAATATAAGGGTTATAAAAATAGGGTAACACCGACAAAAATTGGTTTTGGGGGTGTAATCAAAATTTCTGGTACGCAGATGTCATTTTCTTGGACATACCTACAACGTGTAATAGGTGGCGTCCCAAGTTCTGGGCGACTGTAACGCAGTGTTATTGGTGCGATTAGTTGTGAGAACAATTGTATTTTGATCGCTCTCCGCACCCTGCTTAGTAGGAACGAAATGCGCATATGAGTAACTACCTGCTGGTACTAAAATTTGTTGTTGTATAAAAAATCGCACTCTTAATTGGATTTAAGCTGCACTTGAGCATGAACCCGACTATACAAAATCATTGTTTAACAATTTTATTTTATTGAATTTGATTCACATATCTCCGTATAGTTGTAGTTTAATAACTTTTTGGTATTATTATTATAAATTTATTTAGCAATAAATTAGATTACATTTTAATTTAAAAAATTACCAAAAAAAAGTTCAAGAGATTTGTTTGTTGATCTTATAGAATTATGCCAGGCTGAACACGATGGCGTCCTCAGTTTTAATCCAGCACCTCATAATTTTATTGATGTCGAAAGTGCATTCTAACAAAATAAAAATTTAAATTATATTGTACTGAGGTCAAACCAATTTCTTTTACTGTATCGATTATAATTATCAATAAGGAGATCACTAGGAGTTCTCCCGAAGCGGCGACTTCGGCATAGCCAAAAAGCGCCAAATACTTTTATTTTACTAGCTGTTTAGAAGTACCATTGGTAAGATCGTCGACAAATTCGCACGAAAACCTTAAAAATATATATGTATTATAAAATCCTCATCTTTATACCCTACACCTCATGAGGTATGGGTATATTCACTTTGGTCTGATGTTTGTAACACCAAGAAGGAGGCGTGTCCGGTATCGAAAATATTCTTGTTTAGCGTCACCTCCTGAGTTGATTTAGCCCTATCTGTCTGTCCGTCCTCTTTTCTTGTAAACACGATTGCAGGAGCTAGAAGAAAACTAGGGATCCCAAATTTTGGATTTATCCTTTTTAGCCCTAGAAGGAGTTGGTATTGCAAATGGGCGAAATCGGTCGACTGCCACGCCTTCCTCCCATATAAGTGAAAATCGTGTTTTTACCGAAATTTTAAGATTTCATCTAAACAGTATGAAATTTTGTATAGTGGGGTTTTCGGGGTCGCTGATTTCGAATTTGATGTCGGAATCTAAAAATTCAAGACGGCGGAACCAATATGGCGGCCGAAATTTTAAGATTTCATCAAAACAGTATGAAATTTTGAATAGTGGGGTTTTCGGGGTCGCTTATTTCGAATTGGATGTCGCATTTTCAAAATTCAAATGCCAGATCTAATATGGCCCAGTAGGTGTATATACCTTATATACCTATAAGTCGGCTTGCCCGACTGAAACTTACTCACTTGTTTTCTTTTCAAACACAACGAATTTTTCACTACCGAGACTAATCATCCTTCTCAACTTAAATTTAATTTAAAGCACAGGGCTTTTTGAAATATTTATTGGTCCATCGATCCAGGATTCGGAAAGTGAAAAGCGTTGAATGCTGAGACGACGACAAATTCGCCATCTCCCCCATCATCAAACGTCATAATCAACATCAACAGCTGTAGCAGCAGATCCACCACCACAACATCATTATCACAAAAATAAGTTGCATTCTATAATTATTTGGTACGTTATGTATAAAAGTGCATTCAACTTAATTTAAGTTAAATAGAGTACAAGAAATCTATATATATAAAAGAGACGTGTATGTTTGTCTCGAGTGGACGCGAAAACTACAGCACCGATTCTCACCAAAATTTATATATGTGTTCTAGGGGTCGTGAGTCGTGACATAGGATAGGTTTTGACACGCCCACTTTTACCGCCCACAAGTTAGAAAATACGAATTTCTCTCACATTTGTGAATCTTTAAAAGCAAATAACATATGATCAACAATCAACTTGGTTGCCACCTAGGACTTAATTTTTCCCCACCCAAGCAGTGTTACCATATCTGCTGATATTCCCAGTACAACATTAAGGTCCGCACACATCAACGCGAAGTACCGCAGCCGCTGCGAAACTTACTCAAAAATGTTTCTTGCAAATGCGAAAATGTATTTGTTTGAGGTGAGCAATTTCATAAAAACAAATAAAAATGTGAATCTATCTATATCTATATATATATATATAAAAGAGACGTGTATGGTTGTCACCAGTAGACGCGAAAACTACAGCACCGATTCTTACCAAAATTTATATATGTGTTCTAGGGGTCGTGAGTCGTGACATAGGATTGGTTTTGACACGCCCACTTTTACCGCCCACAAGTTAGAAAATACGTATTTCTCTAAAATTTCTGAATCTTTTAAAGCAAATACCATATGATCAACAGTCAACTTGGTTGCCACCTAGGACTTAATTTTTCCCCACCCAAGCAGTGTTACCATATCTGCGGGCTTTTTTACCTTTCGGTTTCTTTCAAAGTATGAAATCGATTTGCTAAAGTATTTCACGTCGATATACCGATCACAAATTTCAACAATTTCGTGTATTTTCAACATTAAATGCAGCAGGGAGTAATAATTAAGGTTATTTCCATTTGATTGCATGTAACTTTTCAACAATGGAAAAAACCTAAGGCAATGCCAAAATAACACGGCTTCTCCTTGAGTATTACATATTCGCAATTCCATAATTTGCCCCAATCTCCCAGTGCACATTTTACGCCCACTTTCACAGTACTTCATTTCCACTTAAATGCATTTGCCATTTACATTCCAAATAACTACGGAAAAATGTCTATTGTGAATGGAAATTAAATTATACCCAACTTAAAGCTCCCCACACAATGCCGCGAAATTTCCCCAAAAATTGCTCAAAAATTGCAAGGCGATTTTCGGCTCGGACAAATTTTTTCGTGCTGAAAAATTTCACAAAAACAAAAACAAGTGCATATCATTCTATAACGCACTATCGTTTTTTCAAGAAAAAGCACCAACGAAATTTTGCATTCATGTGTGGCGACCTTAAATGCGCACTGC
The DNA here is from genome assembly GCA_951394025.1 of Heteromyza rotundicornis. Classification (NCBI taxonomy): domain Eukaryota; kingdom Metazoa; phylum Arthropoda; class Insecta; order Diptera; family Heleomyzidae; genus Heteromyza; species Heteromyza rotundicornis. The sequence continues at coordinate 42,786,392 of OX596011.1, forward strand.
GAAAGTCGCCCACTTTCACAGTAACCCTACACACAGTACTTCATTACAGCAAAGATATTGGAATACAAAAATTTGTTTGCGGTGAAAAATTTCAAAGCTACAACTAAAAATGTGTATCATTTATAAATTTTCTTTTAAAAAACGCAGTATCGCATATTCAAGCAACATTTTTGTTCAAGTTCCGTACCGGCTGCGGAATTTCGCGTTGGCTTATGGGGACCTTAATACAGGCAAACCGCCATTAATATTACGAGAAGACGTCCATTTCGAATGAAAATTAAATTAAACTTGACTTAAATGCACACTCTGCAATTGGCCTTTTCGACAAATAAGCACTGCAAAATTGTCCCAACAAGTTATAGAAATAACTTTCTTCCCACAAAAAAGATTTACAAAAACACAACAGAACGTCTCTCAATGTGGCAACACTCCTCACAGACGGGGCGTTCAACCAGTGCAGCCAACTTTAGGCAAATTTCCCTTCCTAAGGGAATTTTTGGTTTAATTTTGTCTAAAAGGGTTAAAGGTACTTATTTTTTCTTAATTTGAAGGTGCACTTAGACCGTAGGAGCGAACACAACATTTGTCGCGAACTCCAATCGTAAACGAAATTCCGTTCGTGCAACCGTTTACACTGACTGAATATTCCCTATCGCACCAGCATCGGAATCTACAGATTTGTTCGTTTTCAAGTGTTTACACTGCCGGGCCATTTTGTGCGAGCATTCGGCTACGTACCAAAGCTCAAAGATCGTAATCCAGTCGTTTGTACCGGCCGATTTAACGGCATGTGCTTCAAATACTTATACCAAATGTCATTTAATTTAATTTCAATAATCTTCCAAACATACTTTACTGCGCTACATACATACATACTGTATAATCCCAACATTGCATATTTGCGAAAATGCGCGCTTATGACAACAACACTTTTAGCCTTGGCTAAAGTCACAGAGCATTGCACTGTGGCGATCACATTTCACGCTACTGCAATGTGTCGCTAAATGCTTATGCTGCAGTCTGTATTGTTGGCATATGTGCACATTTTGTGGATATATTAAAATCAAAATTTATGTTAATATTAAAATGAAAATCAATAAAAGGGCCGATTAACGGCAAATCCAATTCAATTGGACAACAACCACTTCCACGTTGAATACATTATTTCAAGGGAAAGAATATCTAGGTTCAAGCACCTAGTTATTCAATTTGTGTTTGTTGGAACCAGTTCAAGTAAGGTATATCTCGGTTCAAGCACCGAGTTATTCATTTTGGTGACCCCGACAAAGGACGCAGCAACCAAACACAACTCGGTTTATGTACCGCTGTTGCGACTGTTTGTCTGTAATTTAAAATACCACAAAATTTGGTGAGAAGCACCAGTTTGAATTTGGTGTAAAGCACCAGTTTGGTAACGCAAAAGGATACAGCAACGCAACTCGGTTTATGTACCGCTGTTGCGACTGTTCGTCTTTAAATCCAAATTGCAAAGTACCTTTGTGGCGCACACAAAGGACTCAAAGGCAAAAGCACACCTGTGTGAGCCTACTCATCTCCAGCAAGTAAACAAATCAGCTAAGCAAGGTTCTCCCGTGACAGCACGCAGCTAGATAACCCCAATAACACCCAGTCGAATCAAACCAATACATTATGAGTAATCTGGACGACCTAATAAATCAGCAGGATGAAAATGCCACCAACATACAGAGGATCATCAGCAACTATAAAAAGACGTCTAAAGATAGAAAAACTTTAGAGTACCTTAACAGGAAGGCAACAGAACTGCAAGATTTGTGGACAATATTTCAAAGAGCTGACAACCAAATTCGCAGAGATCCAGCCACACCCGCAGATCACCAGTATTTCGAAAAGGATATTCATGCGTCACTGGGCGAAACATATAACAAAGTCATGGAGGACATTCAAGAGTGCATTAAGGCATTTAATATAAAGCCTGCCGTTGCGCCCAGGGCTAAGGATGATGGCAGTGTAGAGCAAAAGGAAGGTGCTCATTCTGAAAAAACCGTACACTATGGAGTGGCGTCAGTGCTGCGCAAGCAACAAGCATTAATGGCATCCATGAAACGCCTGTTAGCCGGTATCGAAAGCGGAAAGGATCAATCACGGCAATATTTCGAGGGAAATATTGCAAGACTGCAGCGACTATGGAGCGAAGTTGAGAACACGAACTACAGATTATGGGAGGAGGCTTCATCACCAGAAGATGAAGGATATGATTTCAATGCATACCTTGACATGGAACAACAGGTCCACCACAAGATGATCGAGTTGCAGACTCTGGCAGAAGAAGTCCACTCCCGAGAAGGCCACTCTAAAGAAGCTCCACCGCCAGCTGCACCACCATCGTTCCGGTTGCCACAAATAACTATTCCGATGTTCAATGGTGACTATCTGCAGTGGAACCAGTTTTTCGACATCTTCAGCGAAATGGTGCACAAATCGCCAATAGCAGCAGTACAAAAGCTGTGGTATTTGAAGGCCAATTTGACCGGTGAAGCTGAGCGAGTGATAAGGCATCTAGCTCTAACCAAAGAGAACTACGAGACGGCTTGGAAGCTGCTGCAGGACAGATACCAAAATAGAAGATTGCTGGCATCAACGTTGATAGAAAGATTGACAGGACATCCAAAACTGTCAGCTGAGTCAACTTCTTCAACTGCTCTAAAAGGCTTACACGACGTCATTCGTGAAAGTCTGTTAGCATTGGAGAATCTTGAAATATCGACGGAATCTTGGGATCCACTACTGCTGCATTTGTTAATCAAAAAACTAGATCGGCAGAGCCACATTCTTTATGAACAGTCATTGAAGAATCTCAAAGAGCTACAATCAATGAAGAGCTTATTGGACTTCATTGAAAATCGTTTCCAATCCCTGGAGGTCCTCGGTGGTCGAGAACGGACAAACACTCCAAAGGCCACAACAAACACATATAGGGTAGCAACAGCGGTAGCAGCATCTGCAACCTGCAGTTATTGTACCGGTAAAAATCACCCCCTATACTTTTGCAAGGAGTTCCTGAAAGTGTCGGCGCAAGATCGACTAAACTGGGCTAAAATGCAAAAAATATGCTTCAATTGTCTCAAAAGCAGTCACACCTCAAAGGATTGTCCGTCCCGAGGCTGCACCAAGTGCAACAAAAAACATAACACATTGTTGCATTTGGGAGAAAAGGAACATGCCAACAAAGAAAGCCGACCATCATCAAGCAATGCAAACAAACCATTCGTCAAGGTAGCAGTGACGTCACACGATGCACCATCAACAAGCAATGCAAACAAACAGTTCATCAAGGTAGCAGCGACATCACCCGATGCCCCATCAAGAGCCAATGATGTTCCAGTGTCACTTCCAGCTGTTGGAGAAAGTGTAAGACTGTCAAAAACCACATTGCTTAGCACAGCCATCGTGTCCGTTACAAATAATTGGGGCCAACGAATCCATTGTCGAGCTATGTTGGACAGCGGTTCACAAACCAACTTCATCACAAAACGATTTGTGAACAAATTAGGACTACAAAGGGTTCCATGCCTCATTGGAGTCGAGGGCATCGGCCAGGTAAAAAGCCGTACCGCCGAAAGAGTTAATCTGTAACTCCATTCAAATGTGACCGATTTCACGAGCCGACTTGAAGCTCACGTTTTGCCAGAAATTGTTTCAAGACAACCATCAAAAACTATCAACATCAATAATTGGAACATCCCTGATGGTATCCACTTAGCCGACCCGAAGTTCCACGAGTCCAAGGAAATCGATCTTCTTCTCGGAGCCGGGATCTTCTATTCATCGTTAGGCACTGGCCAACTAACAATTGGCTAACAAACAGCCGATATTACAGAATACACGGTTCGGCTGGATAGCTGGGGGTGAATACAACAATCAAGACATTCCCAATGCAGCTATCACCTGCGGAATTTCCACTGAGGATGATTCCCTTAATACAACACTCGAAAAATTTTGGCTACTTGAAGCATGTGACACACGCAAAAACAACTTCACATCTGCCGAACGTCGTTGTGAAGAACATTTTCTGCAGAATGTTCATCGAGACAGCACCGGGCGATTCATAGTAAAATTGCCATTTCAACTCAGTCCGGATCAACTTGGAGAGTCAAGGGATATAGCTCTGCAGCGCTTTATGGCTATCGAAAGGAAAATGACCAAAAATCCTGAATTTAGATCCCTATACACAGCCTTCATGCGTGAGTACGTGCAGCTTGGTCACATGGAAGAGATCGATGCCACAAATGTGAAGGGGCCAAATTATTTTCTGCCACATCATGCAGTGTTCAAGCCAGACAGCTCCACAACAAAACTAAGAGTTGTTTTCGATGCTTCCGCTAAAACTTCAACCAACGTATCGTTGAACAATCTTCTGGCCACAGGACCCACCATCCAAGAAGATGTCGTTACCATTTTAATTCGCTTTCGTCTCCCTCGATTTGTCTTTACAGCAGATATTGAAAAAATGTACCGACAAGTAAAGTTAGATAAAGACGATCAAAGGTTCCAGCTCATTTGGTGGCGAGAAGACCCATCACATCCCATGAAGTGCTACAAGCTTACAACAATAACATATGGCACAACATCTGCACCCTACTTGGCTATACGCACACTTCAAGCGTTGGCTGAGGGTCAAGCCGACAAATATAAATTCGCGGCGGATATTGTGAAATCAAATTTTTATGTCGACGACGTGCTGAGTGGATCTGATCATCTACTCACTGCACGTGAAATGCAGCAACAACTACGCTTCATGTTACAGTCTGCAGGTTTCAAGTTGAGAAAGTGGTGCGCGAACCACCCAACGTTACTTGAAGACATCCCACTAGCTGATCGCGAAGTCAAAGTGGAAATCGGGGAGACGCACAACGACACCATCAAGACAATGGGATTGACATGGAATCCCTCGAACGACGATTTTAAAATCAAAATTGGAGAAATAAGTACTGGGAAGATCACCAAACGTACAGCGTTAGCCGATATATCCAGAATTTTTGATCCCCTTGGTTTCATCGCTCCAGTCACGACTACTGCGAAAATATTTCTGCAAGAACTATGGAAACTAAAAATCGACTGGGATACGGAACTCCCATCTCCATTGCACAACACCTGGTTGGCCTTCAAGAAAGACTTACTACTGTTACAAAATATCAGCGTACCTCGACATGTCTTTGGCCACACCAAGCCCAACAATCCACAAGTCCATATTTTTGCCGATGCATCAAAGCACGCTTACGGAGCCGTGGCTTACATGAGGACGACGCAAGCTCACGATATCGTGATAATTCGGTTTCTTTGTGCAAAATCACGTGTTGCCCCCACAAAGCAAATAACGTTGCCAAGATTAGAGTTATGCGCTGCAAAACTCGCAGTAGACCTGATGCTGAAGCTCAACGATAGTGCGATATACAAACGAGTGACCACATATTTTTGGACCGATTCCACGGCAGTGTTGGGATGGATCCACGCGAAGTCATCGAATTATCACACCTTCATTGCCAATCGGATATCCGCAATTCAGCAGGTGACTACTCCACAACAATGGCGCCATGTACCATCTCCAGACAATCCAGCCGACCTCATATCAAGAGGTTTACAACCAGCCAAGCTAGTGGACAATATGTTTTGGCTATTCGGTCCGAGATACCTATACAAAGCTGTGACAAGTTGGCCACTCCAACCTCCTCGTGACCAATGCCTTTTGGAAGTTAGGCAACAGAAAACGTCAACTACAGCATTGCAACCTACATGCCTACACAAAACTGCGACAAATGGGCCACTCCAACCTCCTAGTGACCAATGTATCTTAGAAGTGATGCAGCAGACAACTGCAGCTGCATCATCTACATCTGTATCTGTTGAAAACCGCCAATCCAAAGACATATTTGAAAAAATAAACCACAAAAATTCATTTCGACGGCTCCAAAGAATAATAACATATGTGATTCGAAGCGTGAAACACTTCAAACGCGATGCTTCTCACGTCGAAACTGCACCAACCGCAGCAGAAGTAGAGGAGTCATTGATACACATTGTCAAATATTTACAACAGGATGCCTTTGCTGATGACATTAAACATTTGAAGCGTCATTCAAGTGTGAACAATGGAAGCCCCATCAGCAATCTATCGCCATTCATAGATGCCCAAGGCATTTTAAGGGTTGGGGGTCGCTTAGAAGCTTCCAGCCTTAGTTTTGATGCAAAACACCAAATGTTGTTGCCGTACGCCCATCCATGGACAAAACTGCTAATGACTGATTTGCATAGGGAGCACCTGCATGCTGGTCCTCAAACACTCACAACGATCGTGAGACAAAGATTTTGGCCAATCAAAATAAAAACCTTGGCTCGCTCCGTCACTCAAAATTGCGTTCAATGCTTCCGAGCGCGACCAAAGTTGCTAAACCAAGTGATGGGTAATTTACCAGAAACAAGGGTACAACCAGCCAGACCGTTTGTCATCTCGGGAGTGGACTTCTTTGGCCCTGTGTGGACACATTTCAAAATCCGAGGAAAACAACCGATGAAAGCATATGTAGCCGTATTTTGCTGTTTTGCCACCAAGGCCGTGCACATGGAGCTAGTAAGTGATCTGACAACTGAAGCCTTCATAGGAGCTCTTAAACGTTTCATTGCTCGCCGTGGACATTGCAAGACCCTATACTGCGACAATGCCACCAATTTTGTGGGAGCGAAGAACCAGTTGAAGGAAATTCACCACATAATTCACGATGACCATGCAACAGAGAAAATTGTCAACGAATGCAGCAAAAGGGACATCGAATTCGCGTTTATTCCACCACGAGCACCACACGTTGGTGGGTTATGGGAAGCGGCAGTAAAGTCAGCAAAGGGATTGCTACAAAAATCTTTGGCATCAGCTAATCTTACTTACGAAGAAATGGGGACAGTTCTTGCCGAAGCAGAAGGCATTTTAAACTCCAGACCTCTCACGCCCATGTCGTCTGACCCAAATGACCTCCAAGTGCTCACACCTGGTCACTTCCTCATCGGTGAGCCATTAACATCTTCAATAGATAGTCATGCGCAACAACCGAACATTAAACTCCCCACGAGGTGGAAGCTTGTGATGCAGCTCAGAACGGAATTTTGGAGGAGATGGTCCATGGAATATTTGAATACCTTACAGCACCGCTACAAATGGAAGGAAGAATCACAAAATGTCAAGCCAGGAACAATGGTTCTAATAAAGGAAGACAATCTGCCTCCATTAAAGTGGCCATTGGGACGAGTAATTAATGTAATTCGAGGTGCGGATGGTCATGTCAGAGTTGCCGACGTTCGTACAGCAAAAAACGTCTCACGAAGGGCAATTCATAGACTGGCACCATTACCAGTCAATGAACATGAGGAAGACAACAATGCAAAAACAACAGCACAACCTCGGACTACTCCCATCAGACTCAACGACAATCGGCCACATCAGTCAGAAGAAACAGTACGCAAAAGGCGGAAAACCTCATCGTTCAACTTAACTACCGGACTCCTAGTGCTCATGCTGGCATTGCCAATTATAATGGCAAAAAATATTGAAAACCTCGAATTCAAACCTGAACCTGGTATACATTTCGAAGGCATCGGTTCAGCATTAATATCTCGCTCAGAATGGAAGTTGATTATCTACTACGAATTAGGCCCATATTGGAATGAACTATCAGCATTTTCCAATGGCACAGCGGCTCTACGACATTTGTGCCTAGAAATAAATCAAAAAAGTACTTGCACGAATGTGGTAACCTACCTTGAACATGTGAGAGATCAACTGAAGCTGGACAATAGTTTTCTAACAGCCAGGCGGGAAAAAAGAGGAGCAATAGACTTGGTGGGAAACATAGCCAATTCGTTATTTGGAATCCTTGACTCAAAATACGCTGACCAACTATCAGATACGATCGACATGGTCAAGGAGAACGAAAGCTACCTTCAACAGTTACTGAAAAATCAAACGTCAGCAATTGATTCGACCATCAACATTATCAAAGGCGATCAATTGTCAATTCAAACCAAATTCAATCACCTTGACAACCAGATTACAGAAATCATAAACAGAATCCATGGCGGAACTTCTCAACACGCAATATTTGAAAGGTTTATCTCGCTATCACTCCAGCTCACGATAATGTCTTCAAATTTGCAACGAATACAAGCCTCAATATTGGACGTTCTCGCTGACACTCATCATGGCAAGATCAGTCCAAGTGTGCTATCACCACAGCAATTGCAAGAAGAGTTGGTAAGAATACGCAATCACCTACCACCACTTCTCCGACTACCAGCTGACTCTTTACATTTGTATCAGATCATGACGATCCAAGGAGGAGTAACTGAAAACCATATAGTATTTCGAGTAACAATACCGCTATGCAACGAAGAGCGTTTCGAGTTGTACAAGATGTTCCCGATACCTACAGTAGTGAACAATAGTATGGTTTCGGTCAAACCCTGTAACGAGATCATCGCAGTCAATACACACAGGGACCAATATTTTCCAATGACTGCCCAACTTCTTCAATCTTGTACGCTGATGAGTATGGATACGTACTTGTGTTACAAAATACAATCAAGATACAACAAAGGTGCCGAGATCTGTTCATGCGAGATACATCTATTCAATAATGAGCCACGCGATAATTGTGATCTGCAAAAAATAATAAGGAATGAAACATGGACTCAAATGGAAAATAAAAATCATTGGATGTATACGTTAAGGAATCCCACCAGGTTAAATGCAGTCTGTGAACGGGATGTACATCAACTTATCCTCAAGGGCTCTGGTATACTCAAGTTGCAACCACAATGCGTTATTAAACATAATAACATCCTAATCCAAGGACACCAGTCTCACACTAGCAGTGCTCATTTTTCGTATACAAGCATCGGCAATTTAAGCGACGTCACAAAGCCAACCCAATTGCAGCCAATCTTGGACGAAACAGATAGTTATCATTATGCCAATCAACTAAAAAATCTGAGCTACTTACAAACCACACTTGCACATCAAACCAATCTTCCAATGCAAATCCAAAATTTCAAAACTCACCATTTCGCTATTTCGTTATACGGCACTCATCTTAGCTGCCGTGGGCATCGTTTATACCATATGGAGGGCAAGGAGTTTGGCTACACTCCACCGCATCGATATCGGCAGCCCACCACAACCCAGGCCAAGAACAAATGTCCACCAACCAAATCTTGCTGATGACATTCAATTTCAACATCAAGTTCATGAGCACCCACACGACACATCAGATGAGATCAGCGTTTGTTGAACAACTGTTCAACGCCGGGGAGAATGTATAATCCCAACATTGCATATTTGCGAAAATGCGCGCTTATGACAACAACACTTTTAGCCTTGGCTAAAGTCACAGAGCATTGCACTGTGGCGATCACATTTCACGCTACTGCAATGTGTCGCTAAATGCTTATGCTGCAGTCTGTATTGTTGGCATATGTGCACATTTTGTGGATATATTAAAATCAAAATTTATGTTAATATTAAAATGAAAATCAATAAAAGGGCCGATTAACGGCAAATCCAATTCAATTGGACAACAACCACTTCCACGTTGAATACATTATTTCAAGGGAAAGAATATCTAGGTTCAAGCACCTAGTTATTCAATTTGTGTTTGTTGGAACCAGTTCAAGTAAGGTATATATCGGTTCAAGCACCGAGTTATACACATACAATACGAATCATTCATTCATTCATCAAAACCTATTTCAATACCAATAGCTACATCAATTTTCGTCCCTATAAAATTTTTTTTTTTTTTTTTTAATTGTAATTTTATTCAATTGAATCACCTAATAATAACTTAGGTCTAACAATGATTTTTCAAAAATTCAGAAATTCAGCTTATTTTTATAATATTCAGATTACAACTAATTGCCCTATATCCATTGATTTAGGCAATGTAGAGTTATCGTAACTAATATATGGGGAATATATTAGTTTCGTTTGAGACGTGAGGGATTCAGAGGTCTCAGTAAATTTCTAGCTAGAATGTTTGGGTGAAACATGAGCTTCTGCTTGTACTTCGAGGTAAATTTCGGAATTTCGTCTTTTACTGCAGGTATATTCAGGTCTCTGTGGATGTTAGTATGTTTTATATACCAAGGGGCTCTGGCAATTTGTCTCAGGATTTTAGATTGGACTCTCTGGAGTTTTTCCACGTTCGAGGGAGAGGCAGTGCCCCAGAGTTCAATTCCATATGTCCATATGGGTTTTATTATACTTTTGTATATTTGGACTTTGTATGTGAGATTTAGCTTTGATGCCCTTGAGATTAGCCAATTTAGTTCCAATTGCTTTAATTTGATCTGAGTGATTTTGGATTCAATATGTTTATGCCATGTGAGTCGGCGATCGAGATGCATTCCAAGATACTTGGTTTCGGAACTTTCAGGGACGACTTGGCCGTTAATCTTCAGAGCAGGACACGTGCCCCTTCTTAGAGTGAAGGTTAAGTGACAGCTTTTGGATTCATTGACCTTGATTTTCCATCGATGTAGCCAATTACTTAGAGTGTCCAAGTGTTTTTGCACGTATAGAGATGCCATGTCAGGGTTTGAGTGAGAGCACATGATAGCAGTGTCATCAGCAAAAGTCGATATGAGAGTTCTATCACTTTTGGGCATATCTGCAGTATAGAGAATATATAGCAGGGGCGCGAGGACACTGCCTTGTGGTACTCCGGCCAGTATTTCGTATTTTCGGGAGACAAAGCTTTTGTATTTTACTACAAATTTTCTATTCGTGAGGTAGTTTTTGAGTAGACAGTGCATATTAGCGGGAAGAATATGCTGTAGTTTGTAAATAAGTCCTTCGTGCCAGACTTTATCGAAGGCCTGGGTGATATCGAGGAAAACAGCGGAGCAATACTGTTTATTTTCGAAAGTGCCTTTTATTGAGTCAACAATGCGGTGCACTTGCTCAATAGTGCCATGCTTTTCGCGGAAGCCAAACTGGTGATCGGGAATCACTTGTTTTTCTAGAATTTTCGGTAGAATCAATTTTATTAAAAGTTTTTCGAAGAGTTTCGATATTACAGAGAGCAAACTTATAGGCCGGTATGAGGTCACATTACTGGGATCTTTTCCAGGTTTGGGAATCATTGTAACTTGAGATAGTTTCCAATCATCTGGGTAGTGACATGTTCTGAGAATCGCGTTAAATATGTGCAATAAATGGGTTATTGCAACTGTTGGCAGTTCTTTTATCATAGTTGGCGTTATCAAGTCCGGTCCTGGTGCTTTTTTCGGGTCCAAGCTTTTGTTTATTGCCTCCAAAAGTTCGTTTTTTTTAATCGCGATTGTACAAGAGGTATTATGTGGGATTAATGTTGGTATTGGGATATCACCAGCTGTCGTGTTCGGGGTGAACACGGTTTTTAGGTGGTTGGCAAAAGCTGCACCCTTTTCTGCATCGCTTCTGGCCCAGTTTCCATTTGGCAGCCTTAGAGGGGGTTCTGTCAGTATTGGTTTTTTCATATTTTTTGCAGCTCGCCAGAGCGAGTAGTTTGTTGATTTTGTGGGTGCGAGATGTTCAACAAATAGCTGGAATTCTCTTTCGGATTTCCTCTCAAGCTGCTTTTTTAGAATTCGAGAGACATCATTAAGCTGTTTTTTCAGATTTGGGGATATGTTGTTTTGCCAATCGCGACGTATTTTCCTTTTATTTTTTATTAACTGCTCTATGTCCTTTGGAGTACACTTTGCATAGCTGCGAGTTGAGCTTTTTGAGATTTGGGCGGGAGTGGCCGCTGCAGCTGCTTGGGAAAGCAAGAGTGTGAAATTACTAACAGCTGTGTGTATTTCAACTTTCGTTTTTAGTGACACATTAGGGATAATGTGGGAGCTTATATACTTTCGATATTTGAGCCAGTTTGTGAGTTTGCTGGTCAGTTTATCTGGTGGATTGGCCTCAGAACTTGGCGCATACTTTATTGTGATAATAGTAGGCGTATGATCTGATGAGAGATCTAGAGAGGATTCAATAAACAATTGGCTCCTTTTTACAGTTTTGAAGACTGCAAAGTCTATGACATCGGGGGTTTTGCGACTGTCAGTTGGCCAGTAAGTTGGCGTGCCAGAAGAGATCACGTCAAGACCGAGTCTGTTGACAGTGTTCATCAGGAGCCTGCCCTTTGGCGATATAAGGCGAGAACCCCAATATGTATGTTTGGCGTTGAAATCGCCGGCAACGAGATACTTTTGTCCAAGAGAATGGAAAAAAGTCTGGAATTGTTGCTCAGATATTTTGTGTCTGGGCGGGCAGTATATAGCTGTTAATGTTAGGCCTTTTAAGTATTCATCGAGAGAAATACTTGTCGCTTGAATATATTCTGTGCAATAATTCTGGAGAGCGTAATGTTTTGTACGACTTTTAATGAGAATGGCGGTTCCACCTCTAGCGTTTCCGCTTGGATGCTTTGTGTCATAGAGTCTGTATCCTGGTAAATTGAAAAAGTGTTTTTCAGTGAAGTGTGTTTCAGAAATTAGCATAACGTCTATGCTGGACTCTTTCAAGAACTCGAGAAGTTCTAGTTTGTGATGACACAGGCCGTTTGCATTCCAGAACGATATTTTTAAACCATTCATGGCTTAGACATGAGATGTTGTAGTAAAAGACTTTGATTCTTTATCATTTCTTGCATCATATTTTGCATACCAGACATAAATTGAGACATATTTTGCATGAATATTTGTAGAGTTTGTTCAAGGCTACTACTAGGAGGAGCAGGTTGCGCGTGCACAGTGGCAGAGTGACCGCTTTTTAAGGCACTGGCGTAGGAAACGCCTTGTTTTGTAAGTGGGTTTGCGAAGGATTGTGCAGCGGATAGCGGAGGAAATTTTTGGGTTTTCCCTGTTTCATGTTTTAGCGTCACATTTTCCGTCTTTTTTATGAAGCTTTGATAGACTGCACAGCCTCTATAGTTAGCAGTGTGATTGCCACCGCAATTACTACATTTTTTAATAGTGGAATCCTCTTTTGTTTTTGTGCACGAACCTGTTTCGTGCAGGTCTCCACAAATTACGCACACGCTGGGAAGAGTGCAGTAAGACTTTGTGTGGCCGTATTCTTGGCAGTTATGACACTGAATCGGTCCACTGCGCTTGTGAGGCACTTCAATTGTGATTTTGCGATGTAGCAGATATCTGAGCGAGTATATCGGGTGGGGTTCACCTTTTTTGAGCAATTTTGAGTCGAACTCTAGTTCCACACGAAAAAGGGGTTGTGGGATTTTTTTTTGATTCTGGATATTGAATACGGACTTTATTTGGAAGCCTTCATCGCTTAGTGCAGTTTTTATTTCGTCGCATTCTACGAAAGGCTCGATACCTTTCAGTATGACTGAGAGGCCTTTGGAGCTTTTGAGCTGGTAGGTGTAGTAGCTCTTTTTGAGTTTATCAAAGAGATTGACAATTTTTCTATAATTGGATTCGCTGTAAATTTGGATTTTTGTTTCGTGTACTTGTCCCCTGAGAATAGAAATCACGTGGAAATTATTTGGACCAATATTTTGAGTTATATCTTTGATGAGCGAATTAGAGTTTCGCTCACGCAGGTAGATAGGTGGGGGTTTTTGCGATTTCGGCTTGGGATACGAATCATTTTCTTCAGCAAGAATCGCATATCGGTTTTGCCCAAGCTCGAGAGATGACTTAACGGGATTCGTCTTTTGAATTTTTGCGGGATGCCTATTCCCATTAGTGGGGGACGATAGTACTCGCTTTGCGAAGTAAATGTCGATTCCTGTCTGCACTGTCGGCATTTTGCTCTTTTGACCTGTAATAATGGAGCGAGTAGCGACCTTTGTTATGCGATTAGCGATTTCTGAAAATCCGCTATTCGTCTCACTTGAGTCAGGAATGGGGGTAAGGCCTACGGGGATTTCAATATATTTACTAGGGGTATCGACCAAAGAAATTGACGATACAGAGTTACCTGTGTTTGCGTGTGCAGTATCGCTATGGGAACTCCACTGTATATCTGGCGAGGGAATTTGAATAGGTTGTTGTTGTTGTTGCGGATGCTGTTGCTGCGCACCGTCTTGCTGTGGAAGCTTTTGCTGCAGGGGTTGCAAAAGTTGTTGTTGTAGTTGCAGCTGCTGATGAGCTGTACCATTTCGTCCACTGTCTACTGATGACGGAGGGGTACGTTGCATGACGAGCGGTCACACTGGTACTAATTTCGCGTTTTTAAGGTTCTGGTCACCCTAATTAGAAAATCGACGCATAGATGGCGCGATGCGGATTGTGTACTCGCTGATCGCTGCAAACAGATGTTTTTTGGGATATTTTTTTCCGAGGGAAATTTTAACGTCAACGCTGTGTTGACTTTGCTGTCAGTGGATCAGCTGATTATATTTTGTTTATAAAGAATGTGTAATGTTTTAGCAGATATGTTGCGCGGGATAAAGTTTTTGTTGATGAAGCGAATTCGAATTGTGTTTTTATTTGGAAAAAATTTTCGTTTTGTTTTTAAATTTCACAAAAGTGTCCAAGCAAGTGATCGCGAGCCCTATGCAAACGCGTCACTGTACTATCGCACGAAGCCTCGGGGCTGTTTCAATATTTTTAGAGTAGAATTTCCGATATAAAAAATTAATTTTATGAGAGCAGATTTTTTATTCGCACAACCGATTGAACTGACGTTTCCACTCCACTCTAGTAGATAGAATAAAAAAGAATAAAAAACAAGTTTTTTAAAATAAAACCGACTAAAAAGCAGAAAATAAATTTCCTTTAAATTAATTTCCGCAATTTCGATTTAATATTAAGGGTTTTTGGCTACTTTCTTCCTAATATCATTGCAGATTTTAAAGTCGCCAAAAACCCTTAATTTTAAATCGAAATTGCGGAAATTAATTTAAAGGAAATTTATTTTCTGCTTTTTAGTCGGTTAAAGGGTTATATTTTAAAAAACTTGTTTTTTACTCTTTTTTATTTTCCCTTTTTTTTAAAAAAAAAAAAAAAATTCCCCTTCCTTTTTCCCCATTTTTTATTCTTTTTCCCGAATGCGAACCTAAGTAGCTTGAAGGAATTGGAAGTTATGCCATGTTAAAAAAAAAGGGGTTTGAGTCCCCCCCACGGCCCCCTACGCCTCTGATGGACCCCAAAATTTAAAAGAATGCATTGTCACCGGAGTTCTATCAGTGTTCTCTAGCTCTCTAGCTCATTTGGAAGTGTATGAAAAAGCTCGCCGCAGATTTGAGGATATATATATATATTATATATATATTATAAACCTTATATATATAGTCCGCCCAAAGCAAGTTAATATAAGGGTTATAATAAAAAGAAAAAGAACGAAATTCCGCTCAATTCAATATAAATTCACTCTCCCACTACACCAACTCATCGTCGTTAAATTCGACCAATTCCTCCCACGCACCTGGTTATCATTATGTCAAAATAATGGCAATTGTTGTCATATGTTGTGAGAACAGCTTGGCATTTCGTTGTCTATTTAACGAACTGATGTAAAATATCGAAAAATGAATATGAGGTGACGGCACCGTTTGTCATATACGTTGGTATTTGCCAACATGCTGACAAATTTATTTGCATATGGTACGGGCCAGCAAATTCAGCACTTTGTGATGCCATTGATTATGACACAATGAAAACCAGGCTTAAGCATAGCTTGAAGCGAATTGGCGCTCGCAAAATTTCCAGCATAGGCAACGAATTGGCTCTAGCGAGTTTCTGCTTCGGCGTACTAATAGCCTTTCTTTTTTTTTCCGAAGGCGGACTCGCGCGTTTGTTTTGCAATATTAAATTAAATTCAGTGTTTTAGTTTAAATAAAAATAAAATATAATTTCTTTACATAGAAAGAAATAATAGTGAAGTGGAAAGTGAAGTGATAAAATTTAAAAAAAAAGCTCCAAAAGAAATATCAAAATCTAAAATAAAGTGTCAAAATACGAAAATTACATACATACACAGAATTAGTGCCTTCTGTGTATGTATGTAATTTTCGTATTTTGACACTTTATTTTAGATTTTGATATTTCTTTTGGAGCTTTTTTTTTTTAAGAGAGAGCAAAATTTTGAATAAATTTAAGATAAAGTGAAAGTGTGAATTTTTAAAGTAAAGTAATTACAAAAGTGAATTACATTAAAAGTGAAGCAGATAAGTAGAACAAAGCAAAGAAGATAGAGACGAAACAAACAACAACAACAAGAATTCATAAGGGAATTTTTTGCTAAGCTTCAAACAGCTACTTTTATGTACAAAAGCTAGAAACCTACAGTCGGCCTATCTGACTTATACTTATAAAATTTTCAAAAAAGTTATATTTTCGACATTTTTATTTGTTTAAATCAAATATTTAAACATTGCCGTATATTTTAATACCCTACAGTCCACATTTGCGAATTTGTTTGAATTTTTTGTAAATATTTTTTAAAATAAAAAGGGTTTGTATAAGAACAAAATATTTTGGTGTTTATTCAAATTTTTCAGGAATTTCTTAATTGCAGTGCGGTTTTGGTAACTAGGCCAATCATTTACAAATTATATTTTAATATTCCCTTGTGCTCGCTCGTATTTTTTAATAACTTTTAAATAAATAAATTACAAATATCATACAAAATGACCGCGTTGGGAAGATTTCGTGACGTTTGCGCCCTTTTAGAATTCGAGCGCGATCGACATAATAAAATTAAAATTGAAAACTTGTTACAATGCGTACATTGCGACAGCGGCACAAATGGGTGAATTCGCGCCTAATTTAACGGCGCATCATGCTTCAGCCCAAAGTACTGCAAATATTCAAGGCGCTGAGGCAATAGTCGATAATACACCTGGACACCATATACGCTTGTCTCCTTGTGATACTGAAGTATTTTATGGTGATTATGCGACATGGCCATCGTTCCGTGACGTATTCTCTGCCATTTATATTACCAATTCACGTCTTACGCCGGTCGAAGAACTTTTTTATTTAAATCAGAAGACAAGAGGGGAAGCAAAAGATATTGTAAAAAAATCTCCTTTGACTAACGACGGGTTCGCGCAGGCATGGAACAATCTTTCGGACCGATACAAAAATAAACGTATTCTGGTCAACAGCCGGTTAAAGGTACTTTTCAACCTACCGGCTATAATATGCGAATCGGGCGCCTCTTTGAAAAAATTACAGCGGGACATAAAAGATTGCATTTCAACATTACAATTATTTGACATCGATGTCAGCAATTGGGATGCAATTTTTACGTACTTATGCTCAACTCGATTGCCTGAAGCTACGCTTTCCTTATGGGAGCAAAGCATAAGCAATAAGTTTGAGATTCCAAAGTGGAAAGATTTGGACACTTTCCTAACAAATAGATTCCAAACTTTGGAAACAACTTCAGATCTCCGATCAGTATCAAATAAATATAAGAGGAACAAACCCAGTGGTCAAAAGAAGGTGTCTGCAGGCATGCCAGTACCCAGTAGTAAATTTCGCAAGGCCTCTCCGCTAGAGGCATGCCTGCACGCTTGTTATGGGAAGAAATTGCACATTCCATCCTCGCTTCTAGTGGAGGCATGACAGTATGCCTGTGCTAGAAGGGAGATGGGGTGGTGTCAATGGCAGCCTCGCTAGTGCGAGGCTTCTGGACGCGAGACTTCTCGTTGCGATGCTTCTGGGTGCGGTGCTTCTCACTGCGAGGCTTCTGGGTGCCAGGACCCCGGACGTCCAATCGTGCGCTGGTGTGAAGCATCGTGTGATGGTCCCCACCGCAGTAGTGACAGCGCGAAGTGCTGTGACAGTGCTTCGTGGTATGCGACTGGGCGAAACACCGTGCGCAGTAGCGGTGCTTAACGACAGCACGTAGTCGTTTTTCCACGTTCAAGGCGCGGAATCGCTTGCAGAAGCACAAGGAGTGATTGCGCTGACACAACGCACAGACGTACTTCTTGGCCGCGTCGGAGCTGGTTCTGGATTTGTCCATAGTTAAGCTGTAGAAGGAGCATATAGGGAAAAGAGAAAGCGATTGCAGCGGAGAGTTAATAAGGGAAAATGTAGCGGAGAATTAGTTAAAAGAAATTAACATAGAATTAATTCGGAAGGACAATAAATTTTACTAGCGGACGCGTTATTGTGCCGCGTTCGGTGCGGATGTCCGCAACTCGGACTCGTCGATCTTGACCGAGATAAACCGCCAGTCGGTAGGAGCTAGGTTTTCGTGCCGAACTACTACTAAATCGTCTACCGCTAGGTCACGCGTAGGAAACTTCCACTTGTAACGTTTGTGGAGTTCCTTTAGATATTCCTCCTTCCATCTCAAGCTGAATTGTTGGCTTATGGCCTTGATTTTCTGCCACCTGTTGACGATACTGATCGGATTATCAGTTAAACAGGGTTCAGCTGGAGCCAGTAGGGGGCCACCAATAAGAAAGTGACCGGGTGTAAGGGCGGAAAGCTCTGCGGCGTTTTCGGACAAAGGACTAAGCGGACGCGAATTCAGGCACGCCTCAATACGTGTGAGAAGAGTAGAAAACTCCTCAAACGTATATTTGTGTGGCTGCGTCATCTTCCGGAAGTGTTGTTTGAAGCTTTCAACGCCCGTCTCCCAAAGCCCACCCATATGAGGCGCCCCAGCAGGAATAAAGTTCCAGGACAAGTTGTTGTGATGGAAGGAGTTGACAGCAGCGTCACGAAAATCGCGCAAAAAATGATCAAATTGTTTTTTCAGTATTTTAGCGGCGCCCACAAAGTTGGTGCCGTTGTCGGAGAACACTTTTTCGGGGCAACCCCGACGAGAAGTAAACCGGTAAAAAGCCGCAAGAAAGGCTGGAGTTGATAGATCACTAGTGACCTCTAAGTGAATAGCCTTTGTCGTGAAGCAAACAAAAACACAGACATAACCTTTCGTAACACGGCACGCTCGGCCAGTGTATGTTTTGATGTCGAAAGGACCCGCGAAATCCACCCCCGTATTCTGAAAAGGACGGTCTGAGGTTGTTCTTTCAGGCGGCAACGCCGCCATTATTTGGGACCCAATACTTCTGGCGAAGCTGTCGTAGGATCAGCTGATTGCCACCATGTAAGGTAATTTTGTGAGTAAAATCCACCACTAATTGTGTGAATCTACAACTGTACGGTAGGAGTATTGGGTGTCGCTCGGAAAAGGACAAAACTGGTGAATTTGCCAAACGGCCATTAACGCGCATGACCTGATTGCGGTCCAAGTACGGGTTTAAGGGTAAAACACGGCTTTTTGCGCTTAAGGGCCGTCCCTCGAGCAGATTGTCGTAATCTGAATTAAAGTGCGTTTTCTGACACAAAATACACAGGCGTAATTTAACCTGCCTAATCTCTGAGCCTGAGAGGCAACGAGATTCAAAGCGAGAAGATGCTTTTAAAATAGGATGCGTCCGATTATAGAACCGCAGCATGTAGGCTATCACACGCAGTGCACGCGGAAGCGACGAGAACCTATCAAGAATATCCTCGTAGTTGTCAATAACCGTCGCATGCGACTTAATGGTCTTCATTTCGACTGAAGTTTCAAGGTCTTCTAGCGAAAGAATCGGCCATTGGGATTGGTCTAGGCTCAGCCATTGAGGGCCGTGCCACCAAAGAGAACTCTTAAGGAGATCTTGAGGCGATACTCCTCTGCTGCCTAAGTCGGCAGGGTTTTCGTGGGTATCCACGTGAGACCAAGTGTGTATGGAGGCGCATTCCTGTATTTTGGAAACGCGATTGGCGACAAAAGTAGTCCACATACAAGGTGTCTTTTGTAACCAGGATAGGACAATTGTAGAATCAGTCCAACAATAAACTCTTTCGATTTCAATTTCAAACTCATTTGGAAGGGAACATAGTATTTCGGACAACAAAACAGCACCACAGAGTTCCAACCTCGGAAGGGAAATGGTTTTTACGGGTGCTACTTTGGTCTTTGAAGTCAACAAATGAGTAGTAATGTCCAATGGAGATTTTTGAACACGAATATAGATGGCCGCCGCGTATGCTTTTTCGGAAGCATCGCAAAAAGCATGAATTTGCACTTTCGATTGAGGGGTGTACTGAACCCACCGAGGGATTTTAATTAAATTAATGGAAGTGTAGTTATACAAAAACTCCTTCCATTTATTCGCTGTTGCTAATGGCAACGCGTCATCCCACTCAATCTTGTCCAACCAAACTTGCTGCATTACAATTTTTGCAACGACAACAATTGGCGCAAGCCATCCAACTGGATCAAATAGTTTTGCTATCAGCGACAGTACTTCCCGCTTAGAATACGACGATTTTTGTTCTAATGGGGGGGCAATGAAGTAAAATTCATCTAACCTAGCGTTCCAGCGCACCCCAAGAGTTTTGACATTGCTAGTGGCATCAAACTCCAAGAAATCTTCATCAAGTAGATGGTCTTTAGGCAGATCTCGCAGAATTTCTTTACAGTTGGATGTCCACTTTCGCAATGAAAAACCAGCTGACGCCAAGGCGGATGTCAATTCATCACGTGCCTTGATCGCTGTGTCCACATCATGGGCACCAGCGAGCGCATCGTCTACAAACCCAGAGAAATCTTCATGTATTTTAATTAACACGATTCATGTTACATTATGAGAAATTTTTTTTTCGAAAATAAAAATATATTCGACTATTCTGTCAAATGGAAAATTTGAAAATAAACAGAAGAAATTTTTGAATTTCAAAACAAATTTGTTTTTGTCGACCTGAACGAAAGAAGCTCAGTGGCACAGCGTGTAGATGCGGAACTTATAAACATTAGGTCCCGTGTTCAAATCTCGTCTGAGTTGAAAAAAGTTTTTTTAAATAGAAATTTTTAGATTTCAAATTCAGATTGGTCTTTGGACGACATGAATTTATGAAGCGCAGTAGCACAGAGGGTAAAGTGATGAACTCAAGATCCGAAGGTCCGGCGTTCAAATCCAGTTCAGTGTGAAAAGGTATCTATTTGAAATGGTAATGGTAATTTAAAAATAAGTTAAAGAATGGTAAAAAAAGTTACTTGGAGGAACTGTGTTTACAATTTTATAAAAAAAATTAAATTAAAAAAACTTTTTCCGGAACGGGGATTCGATCCCCGTACTTCCGTTTATGAGGCCGACTGCTTAACCCCTGAGCTACCGGCAATGATTTGAATAAACGCATATTTACCAGTTTTCCCAGTTTAATCACAAACCTCTTCACACGTACACGTACACATATAGGAGAGTGTCATTTTTAACAATAGCATCTTGTTAAAACAACCTGAAAAATCGGTTTGAAAAATATTAACCACAAAATTGGTTAAAAATTGGTTAATTTAACACGATTTTTTCTCTGGGTGCATACATAGACTTTCGAAGAATACGCGCCGCCAAAGGGTGAGTGCTCTGAACGTCGTTAGCGAGTTGCAGAAGTGTGCGTATTGCAAGAAAAGGCGCACAATTAACCCCAAAAGTTACTGTCTGAAGCTCAAAATCGGAAACCTCTTCGTTCGGTGAACGTCTAAACAAAATTCTTTGGAAGGGACTATGTTTCGGGTCCACAAGAATTTGACGGTACATTTTTTGAATGTCACTGTTAAATACGAACTGGTACAGCCTCCACCTCAAAATCAAAAAAGGCAAATCAGCCTGCAAGACAGGACCAATATGCAGCATGTCATTCAAGCTGCATCCATTCGAAGTGGAGTTGGTTGCATTGAAAACAACGCGAATCGCTGTAGTTCGACTGTCAGGTTTAATAACTGGATGATGGGGCAAATAACAGTGAGAAGGACTGTACTCAAACTTTGGAGCAGGGACTTGTATCATATGATGAAGGTCACCATACTCGGAAATAATGGCATCGTAGAGTGCCTTAAAATCTGGCTTTCGCTGCAGAGATGTTTCGTTTCGGAGAAACTGTTTAAGGGCTATATTTCGTGAGTAGCCAAGTCGAGTCTCAGATGGAAAATTCGACTTAAAAGGTAAAGTTACGATGTAACGTCCAGATGGGTCACGCCGGGTAGTTTTGACGAAATTGTCTTCGCAGAACTTATCGGCCGCAGATACGAACTTTTTCTTGGGAACTTCCTCAAGTTCCCAGAATTTTTTGAGGCTTTTATCTAAGGTTTCATCCGTAGGACAGGAAACCTTAGTAGCAAAACAAGAAATTTGTTTGGTCGGTACAGGACCCGTAAGGATCCAACCGAAGACAGTCTGTTGAGCCATGAGACTGCCCAGAATATCGCGTTTGATTCCATCCAGCATAACATATGGATAGAGATCGCCGCCGATGAGAATGTCCACCGGCGAACTTTGCCAAAAGTTGGCATCTGCCAACGGAACGTTGGGCAGCGATTGATCACGTAGTGATGCGATAGTGTAAGAGGGCAAATTGTTCGTAATATGGGGCAATACAAAAGCCACTGCTCCGATTTGTATATTCAAATCTAACGGAGACCCGATCGTGAAACAACACTGTTTGCTAGATGTAGCAGAAATCGATTGATTGATTCCAGAAATTCTGGATTGAGTTGCAGTCGCGGGAAGTTTCAATAACTTCCGCATGCGGTCAGAAATAAAAGAAGCTTCCGACGCAGAGTCTATCAACGCACGGGCTGAGTAGACGGTGCCCAAGTGGCAAATGTTCACCATGGCTGTGCCTAAAAGGACATTAGTAGCGCAAGAGGTGAAGCATTTCCGAGCACCAAAAGGTGGCTCAGCTTGGAGAGAAGTGGACTGTAGTTGTTGGTGAAAAGTTTGTGAATTATGGTTATCCTTAGGGCGAGACCCTGAAGAATAACCTCCACTAGTTGAGGGTTGAACTTGTGACACGTCGTGATTCAAAGGGCGTGACCCTGACGGAAAATTATTTTGCGATGATTGGGGAGCAGGCTGCTGTTTCCCTTCACGATGCAGAAGTGTATGATGACGCTTCTGACAACTGGAGCAGCTGTAATTACTTTTACAACTTTTCACATCGTGATTTTTCGCTAAACAATTTACGCAGTAATTAAGGCGCTTGACATTGGAGTACCGATCGGCGACACTCATATCCAAGAAACGCTTGCAAACGCGCAACGAATGTTGTTGGCGGGGACAAAGCCCACAATTATTATTGTTAGCTACCTTAGCATGATACGAATTGAACTTTCGCGGATTATTCTGAGTTTGACTTAAAATTGAAGATTTTTTTGAAAGAGAACTACTGCAAGTAGGAACCCTCATGTCCAAACACTCAAGGGTCCTAAACCTATCAGTTAAGAATAGGTCCAAGTCACTCCACTTGGGAATTTCGGCTTTGTCGGTGATACCCTGCTCCCAGATAACTACCGAGCTTTGAGGCAATCGTTGCACACAAAGGTAGATCAGGATCGGATCCCAATGCGAGGTATCCACACCGAAACTTCTTAAATTGTTTAAACAATTGTCAACTGCGCTCTGGAGCGACTTGATTCCCGAAGCGGTCTCAGTAGTAAGAACTGGAAGTTCAAAAAGTAGCTTGATTTGGTTATGAACCAAAATCCGCTTATTTTCGTATCTGCTAATTAAATTTTCCCAAGCAATATTGAAGCCATTGTTGGTCAAAGGGCATTTCTGCACAATTTCACGGGCATCTCCACTGGTTTTCTGAATCAGATGGTAGAGCCGCTCCACATTACTTAATCGGGAATTGTTAATGTAGATGGCGCTGAATAAATCCCGGAAAGTGGGCCAAGAGAGATAGTCGCCTCGGAAAATGTCCGTATCACACGGAGGAAGCTTCAGAGAAGTCTGAAACAGCGCATCAAGTGGTAGAACCGGAGGAATGTTATCGGACGGAGGCGCAGGCGAAGACTTTAGGACAAACTCATGAAGAAGCTCATTTACTGTTGCCAAACATTTTACATATGTCTGGTATGTATGCGCATACTTCGCCTTGACAACCGCGATATCCGCGTTGATATCCTCCGCCTCCTCCGGATCGGACTCAAGATAGGACAGACATGACCTATAAGCAGGCTTAAGAGCTGACCAGAGGCCTTTTAATTCCTCACTCTGAATGTCCAAAGTGAACTTGCTGTGAGTAGCTGGAAGCAACTCAGCAAAGGTAGCCTCAAATTCGACCAAATGGTCGGAAGCCTGAATAAAAACATCTAAAGCGGTCATGCTTTAAACGCGAAAAAAAAATTTTAAAATTTAAAAGAAATTTAAAAAAAATTATTTTTTTCTTTAAATTCAAAACGAACTTTAAAATGTCCGTTGAATCGCGAAGTACACTAGGATGTACGAAGGTACCGACAAAAAAAAATTAATTTCGAAAATAAAAACTGCCAAAAATTAACTTTGGGAAATAAAAAATACCCAAGAAAGTTTATAAAAAAAAAACGAGTAAACGCGCGGTAATAAAAAACGCCGAAAAAATTCGTACAAAGCGACGAACAAGGTATATGGAAAAAAAATCCCAAAAAATTCCCAACAGTTGGATATTAAAACCCACTGCTCACGAATGATTTTTTATATATTCAATGTATTTAAACAATATAGTGTATAACAAAATATAATATATACACAGAAAGGGTATACGTACGAAATAAAATGTGGAAAATATTTCGCAGCTTTGGAATAAAATTATTTTGAATTATTACAAAAAAAAAACGATTTTTATCCCTTACAGTTTTACTCAAAGGCGCTTGGATTGTTTTTTAAATTTATTTTAAATTGATTTAGTTTAATGTAATTAAAATTTGAATCCAAAATTCAAATTAAAAAAACCTTTAAATTTGTAATTTAAATCCGCAACAAAATTTTTAAGACAAACTTTGTATTAAAGAACGGATACGCGCAGCCGAATTTATGTAGGGCAAAAACCACAGCACCAAATAAAAAAATAATTTTTGCTTTAAAAAAACTTGAAAAAAGAAAAAATTTCTTTAAAGAAAAGACACTGCCGTTTACAAAAAAAAACACTTTGAATTCTAAAATTTCCCAAACAATTGCCGGCAAAAAAAATCCGACGAATTGAGAAACTGAAAATGCGCTTTAAGGGTTTCGCGCAAAAAAAGTGTGCCGAGCGAAGCTCACAAAATTCAAAATAATTTTATTCCTATTGCCGAAATAAAAAAACACCAGCGACTGTGCAGACTCTTCTATTTAAGCAGAAGGCAGAACAAAGCTTCACTTTTAATTTGATTCTGCAAAGGAATCACTTTTAAATTTAAAAAACACTGAATTTAATACAAAATACTGCTTCGGCTGCAGTCGCTGATTGTTGTTTTTTATCTCGTTCTCACTTCGTTCAGTTCACGGGCACTTTTTATTGTAGTTTTTTTTTTCCACTTTAGAACCTCAATGTAGGTATATATTTATTTATTTATTTAAGTTAATTTAATTTTACTTAACAAACTAAAAGAAAAAGTAAACACAAAAAAACCACAAACCAAAGCAACTGTCAAACTAGATCAGTGGAACGGCTGAGAGCCAAAAGCTTTTGGTTGTGGAACCTATTGAGGATGTGAGCGGCACGTAAGGTGGCCAACTAACTTTTACTCTAAACTTAAGAAAAATATAGGTTTTCAATTAAACAAATATTTAAGAATTTGACAGAATTCAGTGCTGAAGACTTTTTTTTACTTTAATACGAATTTAAAATTTTCGTTAAAACAACTACGAAGCACTATATACGATTTCGTGTCGTTTTTTCCCGTTTTCACTTTATTTAAGTCTGAATTTGTTCGCTTTGCGGTAACCTTATTTCTCTTTAGGTACTTTGAGCCTTTTCTTTTGTGGCCTTCCTCACTTTCCAACGAACAAATTAGCACATAGAGGATTTTACTTTTATAATTTTATATTCTTTAGTTGAGAGTGTTGGATTTTAAGCTTTTGTAATTTGTATGAAAATTACACACAAAAAAAAAACAAAAAAACTATGCTTTTATATAAAAAAACTACACGTACCTTAGAAATTTTGTATGCCGTTGAATTTTAATTTTTTCCCAGTTGGTGATTCGTCTATCGGTTGCCGGTGGCTTTCTTTCGGAGAAAGAGACGTCTGACGATGAAGATGGAGCGTCGTAGATGCTGCCAAAAAAGAGTGCAAATTAAATTTCCAGATTCCGATCTGGTTCGACTGGACCAAATGTTCGGGTGCTCGGGGAGCAGTAGAACGATGCAGAAAAGAAAGTATAAGAAAAAAACGGCAGAGTTAGTAAAAGGAAATCAAAGGCGTGTAGTTTTGATTTTTGTATATTTTTTATTAGGAAGTAGAGGCAGAAGGATGCTTACTTGAATATCGATGACGATAGATATATATGTAATATAATTGGTAGCTGACAGGAGCGGGTAAATAAACGTCTATTCACTTTTCGATCTTATTAAAAGAAGGAGGAAGTGAAAGTTTGGAAAATGGCAGAAGGCCTCCATATTGAATTAAACCAGTTTTGGGACACAGCTTAACAGAATGTTAAGCGGTGTTCCAGTAGGTTTAATAGTATAAAGTTGGTTGCCGTACAATTCCGTATACAGGGTGTTTTGGCGTAAACAGTCACCTTCGGACTTAATTGTGCCCCGTTCCTTGCAATTAGAACCATATTACAGCTAGCAAACGACGTTCAGGACACAATGCCGCTGGCAGCCGCAGTGTTAAAGGAGTTTATGTACGTGGATCATGCATTAGCAGGCGCACATGAAGTGGAAACAGCAATAGAGACGCGGAACGAACTCATTTCGGCATTAAATTCCGCGGGTTTCCCCCTACGTAAATGGACTTCGAATTGCAAGGATATAATTTCAGATATTCCCAAGGAGCATTTACTTAATGAAGACTTTTGGAACTAGAAGACACTAGTATGGTAAAGACGCTGGGAATTCGCTGGAACGCTAGTTGAGACCTTTTTTATTTTACTGCCAAACCATTAGACAACAAATCAGTATTTACGAATAGGGAAGTGCTCTCAATTATAGCGACCTGGTTGAGTCCGTGGTACCTAAATTAAATGTGGAAAAGTATACGGTATACTTTTGGACAGATTCGACAATTGTTTTGGCTTGGCTGAAAAAACCCCCTTGCTCTTGGACTACCTTTGTAGCAAATCGCGTATCGAAAATTCTAGATAAGGTACACTGAGGGAAAAAAATAGTGAAATCAAATGAAAACGTATTTAAATCATATATAATTTGAAATTTGGAGTTTGGAGTGCGCTCTAACCGGCTCGTCTATTTCCGGCATTATTCACAAGCATCTAAATGTTTGTATATTGCTCAGCAAGTCTTATAAATTGAAGTTTTCAAATCTAAAAATAGAAATTTCAATTATATATTGCTCAGCAAGCGTTGACTTTTTTCTTCTAAAATCGAATCTAAGAATAGAAACTCACAAAAAAACGTTGTATACTTTCTGCTTCATATATATTTCAGTTTAGACACAGAAAAATTGAGCCTGTGATAGATCAGTGTGAATTTCATATTTCCAATTGGCAGAGGTCGTAGGTTCAAGACTGGCTGGCGGCAATGAAGTTTTTTATTTATAGAAAACATTTAAATACATTTAAAAACAGAATTTGATTCACAACCAATTGTTGTGGAACGGGCCCCTATGACTCTGTAAAAATAAAGGTGAATGGCCGCAGACTCCTGGTAATGAAGAATTTTCAACGTCGCTAGAAAGCAGACCGATTAAAACCCATTTTGCGTACTTCAACCAATTTGAAGATATTTTTGATCGATTTTCATCACTTCCACAAGCATTGCGTATATTGGCTTTAGTGTTTCGATTTTACTATCGCGTCTGACCCAAGTATATCAATGAGGACCGGGTTCAGTCACCGCAGCTAACGAAAGAAGAACTTGACCATGTCAAAAATAGGCTCGTCGGTTTGTCTCAAAAGGTACATGTTCCAAATGAATATCGTGAGATTTCCGAAAAGAAACCCCTAAGCAATAAGAGCTCGATTTTGACAATGAACCCTTTCTTGGATAAACAGGGCGTAATGCGGCTTGCTGGGCGATTGGCATTAGTGCCATCTCTTTCATATAAAGAGAAACATCCTGCTATTTTATCTTACAATTGTCAATTTTCACGACTTATGGTCCAATTCACCCAAGATATTTCATTGCATGGTGGTAACAATCTGGTATTACGGTTATTACAGATGGAATTCTTTATTATACGCGCAAAAAATTTAGTAAAAAAAGTTATACACAATTGTAAAGTATGTGTAATAAATAGAAAAGGGAGAATTCCCAGGTTATGGTAGCCCTACCTGCAGCTCTCACTGAATTTTCGCATCCGTTCGCGACAACTGGTATCGATTTCGCCGGTCCTTATGATATAAAAAATTATACTGGTCGTGCATGCCTCATAACCAAAGGCTATGTGCTACCTTTGCTCGTTTTGTATCTCGTCGCGGTTGTCCAGGAGATTTATATTCAGATAATGGAACTAATTTTGTAGGAGCGTCTAAAATTATTAAACGAAAATTTCGTGAATTTTTGAGTTCTGCGCGAAATTTATTGGTCGACAGTCAACTGTATCTGGGAATTGTTTGGCATTTTAATCCTGCTGGAGCTGCCCATATGGGAGGACTGTGGGGATCAGGTGTCAAAAGTTTCAAAACGCACTTTCGAAAGGTACTTTTGAGGAGTTCACCACATTGCTATCGCTCATTGAAGCATGCCTAAATTAGCATGCCTAAGTTAGGACAATTAGTGCAATGTCAGAAAATCCTGACATGTTAACCCCTTTAACTCCAGGTCATTTTTTAATCGGTAGTCAGTTAATAGGAATTGCAGAGCCAGAAGTTACTGATAACTCAATGTCCATTGTAAACAGATGGCAAAAACTTAAAGCTATGCATCAGTTGTTTTGCAAACGATGGAAGTCTGAATATTTATCTCAGCTTCAAAGAAGGTATAAATGGAAAATTCCCCAAAGAGATTTGGAAATTGATGAGTTGGTTGTACTGAGAGTGGAGAATTCACCTACAAATGAATGGCGACTTTTCAGGATAACGAAAGTTTATACAGGAGAAGACAAAAATGCCGGGTGGCCGATGTACGAACCCAAAGGGGGTCAATTACGCGGCCTATAGTTAAATTGATTGCCCTTCCAAGTTGTTAAAAACCGTACATTTACGACCACATTTTCAGCCAAAAATTACGATATGCGCTTCAAACCCAAGCCTGAACAACGCGTCAAGCCCAATTTTGAATATCCCGTGTGTCATCTGGGATATGCTATGCGATTTTGTACCCTGTTTCGTAACATGGCAGTAGAGTTTCCCTTGTGCGAGGTTTTGCTCCATCGGTATTGCACCAACTGCTTGTCTAGGACCCACTTAGTCGTTGGCTGCAACAGCGAAGCAAGGTGTAGGCAGTGCCAGGAGAAGCACCATAGTATGCTCCATGATGAGCACGTTGACGCGCCTATAACGGGAGCTCCCCAACAGGGACCTCGTCGGTTTGGTGATACCACGTCTGAAGAGGAATCGTCAGAGGATTGTGAAGACGACATTAGCTCTTCTGCGGGCACGGTCATCGAAGTTCCGCGGGAACCTGTACGGACCCAATCATTAGCGAGCGCAAGCGCAGTTGAGCCGTTGAAATTGGGCACCGATTCAGATGGAATCACCCCACCGTGCACGCTGACGCGTCCGCTTCGACCAGCTTTACGAAGTGACGGAAAGCCTCAAATGGATGCGCGGGAAATCATCGAGGCATTGCGAGATCGGACGCTCGACCAGGCTCAAACCAATACCACGCTCGTTCGGGAGTTCGACCACGACCGTCGGACCTCGACCAAAATCGTCAACACTCAAGACGGGCGAATCACGACGCAAATCGCTCACGCCGTACTGATTATAATCATCAACGATCGGGAGTTCGACCTCGACCGTCGGACCTCGAGCTCTACCACGCATCTCGTCAGCTTTGTCGTTGGAGTGATGGCCGTCAGGACCATCGTCGGCAGGAGCATCGTCGCCAAAACCATCAGCGATCTGAACATAGGCAAATCGAGCATCACTCTCTGGATTTAGTACCAAGGCATGTAGTGTTGTTCCGATACTAGTACTCATAAGTACATACTCGATACTTTTATTTTTTTTCCGGGTATTTTGTCCTCGAAACCTCTATCGAGTATTTTACTTTGTATCGATCATATATTTGGTATCGATACCATTTTGTATGCTTCAAATTGACATAAGTGACTGCACTGCAAGAAATTTAACTTTTTTCGGCTACTGCTTGAATGGCATTGAAAATGCAACATCGGATAAAAACAACGCCTACCTACCATACAAAATGGCCGTTAAATTTCGTTATTTTAGTTTTTCTGAACTTATTTGGATGGTGTTTTTTTTAATTGATTGGAAATAATGTCGGGCATAAAACGGGAACACAAATTTTGAAAGGATCGGAAATGGAAATTATCGTTAAAATATTGAAAAATTATCGAAAAGTTATCGAAAAATTATCAACAAAATATAGAAGTGTGTTCGTAAAATTACCGAAAAACGGTCGACTACTGAAAGAAGAAGAACAACAGAAGATAATTATTTTGTTGGTTTGTTATAGAATACAATTTTTTAAAATCAAAAACAGTAAAAAAAAACTTTTTTTAAAAAGTACTTGATACCAAATAGTCGATACTTTTATTCGATATTTTTGGAAGTATCGAATTTTCCATTCGATACAAGTAATGAGTAAAAGCATCGAAACGTTAGTGGTATCGGACCAACACTAAAGGCATGCCACACAGCGCATAGCGCTCATACCCAACTGCAGGAGTGATCATCAATGACGGCAGGTGTGAGGAGGTGCGCCTGATTATAGATCAGTGCTGCCCCGTATCGGTGGTCTCCCGGTCATTGGTGGATCGGTTGAGGCTGACGAGTGTAGGGAGAGGATCGAATGAGAGGTGTACCATCACATTGGGTGGTAGATTTGGGCACTTGGATGTTTACGCAGAAGTCCGTCCGAATTTTAGCAGGGTTTCACCGTCACACTCGATCGGTGCACAGGTGCGTGACCAATTCGGGGAGTTGCAGCTGGCGGATGAATCGGTTTATGTGTCGGATCCGTCGTATTTTTGTTTGGGAGCGGATTTGTTCCCCAAAATTATTAAAAGAGGTTTAGTGCAGGGGATTATTGGGCAACCAGTTGCACAACACACTATATTTGGGTGTGTGATTTCGGGCTCATGCCCGTTATAAGGGGAGGAGTGGGGTATGGACTAGGATTTTCTGTGGAATATATTTGGAATTGACGCTTTGGAATTAAAAAATTAATTAAAATGAATAAAAATGAATTACAATATGAATTTTATTAATTTTTTATATATGCACTAGTACCAATTATGAATGCAGCGTACTCATGATATTCTATTTTATATTTTCGTAGGATTAAGAGAAATTTTGCAGTGATGCTGCAAGGCGGGCGGCAATGTTTATGCCAAACGTCATTGAGAATTTTTGAATTGAATTAGAATTAAGATACTTGCATTTTTTAAGATAGAGGGCGTTTAACTCACTAGGAGTTCTCAAAAAGCGCCAAATACTTTTATTTTACTCGCTGTTTAGAAGTACCATAAGTAAGAACGTCGACAAATTCGCACGAAAACCTTAAGAAAATATATACATTATAACGCTTTGGAAATCCACATCATGTTTCAAACACAACGAATTTTTCACTACCGAGATTAACCATCCTTATAAACTTAAATTTAATTTAAAGCACAGCGCTTTTTGAAATATTTAATAAGTATCGAATTTATGCATAAGTAAGCAACACAGATTGTCGTAGTACAGCATGCTATCGCATTCGAATATTTATATAATACATAGCGATACCTTAAAGCACAATCATCCTACGTCCGTTTTCATGAAAATCGATTTTTTGGCATTTTTGGAGAAGAAAGTAATTGAAAAAAGAGGAAATAAAAATCAATTTCCATACAAAACATAATAATTTTAAAAATTGTTTTTTTATTCTAGATTTTTGAAAAAATTTATATAGGATGGTTGTGCTTAAAGGTATCGATAAGAGAGTATTTGCACTAAACTGGTATAGAGAGCTGATTCAAGATACAAGATGAAACTGTAACGAGGTAATTTTGGAGCCGGGGTGAAGCCGTCGGCGTCCAAGGTTCGTTGCAAAAATTTGTAGGTTTTGGGACCGCGCGATGGCCAAAATTCCGTCAGATTGATTGTAAACAGGATTTAACTTGGAAATTCACTTTATTTAATTTAATTTTTTAATTCATTGGAAATTCACTTAATTTTAATTAAATTTTTTTTAATTAATGTACATCTAATTCTTTATATTAATTAATTATATTTTCTTGAGTATATTATCTATTATAATTCTTCTGCTCCCTTCACGTTCAAAATCGTCTGCCTACCCAGAGTACTGGCCGCGGTGCGACTGTTGGGGGTCCGTTTCACCAGTCAGAGGAGAATCAAACGAGAGGGGGGGGGGGGTTGCAACCATGCGTCCGTGCGCAGGAGAAGAGCTAACAGAAGTTTTACAGGGGAAAGGGATAATGAGGGGAGAGGGTCGATAAATGGGACGGATCGTTGGTATGGCGTTCCCACTACAAGAAATCTGTGCCTCGGGCAATAAGTGCGCTGGCAAGAGAAAACTAAGCTAGGTCTACTATGCGGGAGCTATACATCACGAGCGATAAATGCGCTGGTGAGAGGGGAAAATCCTATGCTATGTCCTC
The DNA here is from genome assembly GCA_951394025.1 of Heteromyza rotundicornis. Taxonomy (NCBI): domain Eukaryota; kingdom Metazoa; phylum Arthropoda; class Insecta; order Diptera; family Heleomyzidae; genus Heteromyza; species Heteromyza rotundicornis. Next base: position 42,819,083 of record OX596011.1, read on the forward strand.
TACGGAGAGCTATGTGCCACGAGCAATAAGTGCGCTGACAAGAGAAATTAAACTGGGTCTACTATGCGGGAGCTATACATCACGAGCGATAAAAGCGCTGGTGAGAGGGGAAAATCCTATGCTATGTCCTCTACGGAGAGCTATGTGCCACGAGCAATAAGTGCGCTGACAAGAGAAAACTAAACTAGGTCTACTATGCGGGAGCTATGCATCACGAGCGATAAATGCGCTGGTGAGAGAGGGGCAATTCTACGCTATGATAAAACTAAACTAGGTCTACTATGCGGGAGCTATGCATCACGAGCGATAAATGCGCTGGTGAGAGGGGGACAATCCTATGCTATGTCCTCTACGGAGAGCTATGTGCCACGAGCAATAAGTGCGCTGACAAGAGAAATTAAACTGGGTCTACTATGCGGGAGCTATACCTCACGAGCGATAAATGCGCTGGTGAGAGGGGAAAATCCTATGCTATGTCCTCTACGGAGAGCTATGTGCCACGAGCAATAAGTGTGCTGACAAGAGAAAACTAAACTAGGTCTACTATGCGGGAGCTATGCATCACGAGCGATAAATGCGCTGGTGAGAGAGGGGCAATTCTACGCTATGATAAAACTAAACTAGGTCTACTATGCGGGAGCTATGCCTCACGAGCGATAAATGCGCTGGTGAGAGGGGGACAATTCTACGCTATGAGAGAACTAAACTAGGTCAACTATGCGGGAGCTATGCATCACGGGCGATAAATGCGCTGGTGAGAGAGGGACAATTCTACGCTATTTCTACTCAGGCTTGCCTACTAAATATCGGAAAAACTCACCCAATGCCGCTGTCGAATTATCACCGAATCTCGGTGTGCCGTTTCCTTGATCTAGTCGAGGTGCGACTATTCGGTTTGACCGCTGGCGAAGAACTGACTTTTCCTCATTTCAGAATTTCTAACTAACCTCAGCGCAGACTCCTGCGCCGTTCGGAACTTGTACTTTCACCACTCACCACACTTAGTGTGACCGGTGTTGCCAGTACTCGGGAAATCTAAACCTACCGTGTAGGTGCCACACGGACATTTTACTTAATACTATCGTTTTGAGAAGAGTTCGGAATAATAATAAAAAAATAAAAGTATAATAACAAAAATTCAAAAGTAAAAAGAAAAGTATCAATTATAAAGATAAGAAAAGAAAAGAAAAATAGCTGGTGCTGCCGTCGGATGTGGGTGGAAAACGATGGCAAGCCTTTACTCCTCACATTTCCCCTCTACTTCCGGGGGGGGGTCCAGTTCGTGTGACCGTGTAGCGTTTGGTCGGTCCGATGCGGATGCGGAAGTATTGGCCGCTGAAGGTGCTTATGCATGCTATTCGCCGGCATGGTATGTGGCGGCTGATTCCGTCGTTGACTTGAGCTGCTAAAAGCGCTCTGGTGCTGTGGTGGTACAGACTTCCGGGTGGAAGGATTAGGTTGGCGGCGGTGATGGCTGGTCTGTCAACATGTTCGCCTCGCTGACGTCGGGCGTTGTCCGACAGATTGTATGATGCGAAAGTGCAAGTGCTTGTGACTTAGTTTCGGTGAGCCGTGGAAATCGTAGGTGTGCTTGGCATGCACAGCGGCTCGGTGGGCTTGGCACGTCGGCCACCAGCTCTGCAGAGCCTGTATAACCTGGCGACAGCTCGGTGAGTGTGGGTGCTTCGCCTCTGTTGTCGTCGGGTGGAGTGGGTGATTGATCGTCACGTCGGACCGCGACTTCGTCGGGATTGTCGGTGCATACTGCGCGAAATGCGCTGCAGTATTCCGCTGCTGGGACTGGGTATGCTCGTGATTGATAATTTATTCCGGCTCGTCCGCCTCGTTGGCGGAGGGACTTTCTCGCCGGTCGTTGATTGGCGCACCCTCTGGCGGCCTGGCTTGTGGAAGCGCCCTCGAACAGGGGTTCTGGAGTCGGACTCGGGGAGTGGTCAATAAAAACCTCTTCTGCTCCTTCGTGTAGTCGTGCTGTGCGGCGTCCACGGTTGGCTTCCGTGGCGAATCGCAGTCGGTAGCGTTGCTTGGCGGCGTCAAAGCGCTTGTCCTCATCGCCGTTCATGTCGGTCGGTGCTGTTCTTGTTTGTTCGAATTGATCTGTGGGAGAGGAAAACAAACAGTTATTATTATTGTTTAGATGGTGGTGCCCTAACTCATGCTCATGGTCAGAGCCATGGAAGGGTTTAAGTTCGCTCAGATGCGCGGTGAGAACCCAACCTTCGCCGCAGGTTGTAGTGTCGCGCCTGGTCCTGGGCTGCTTTGGCTAGGTTGTGCCGGACAATGTCGAAAATTTCCTGTAGTTGCGTAGCTCGTTCTGTGGGTGTTATGGGCACGTTTCCCGTACCTGTTGTAACCCTGTCGTAGAGTGCGTTCGGCAATCGCGGTTCCCTCCCTTGCGTGAGGAAGGCGGGGCTGTACCCTGTGCTCTCGGAAGCGCAGGTGTTAATGGCTAATGACAGTTCGGGGAGGTGCTCGTCCCACGTCTTTTGGTTTTTCCCCGCAAACTGTGCTATCATCGTCTTCACCGTTCGGTTGCTTCTCTCTGTAGGGTTTTCTTGGGGGGTGTATGGCGCCGTGAATCGTTGGCGCACCCCGATTTCTTCCAAGTACGTTTTCATGAGTCTGCTGCTAAATTGCGTGCCATTATCCGAGAGAAAAATCTTGGGCACACCATAGCGGGCGAGTATCCGTTCCCTGAATGCCTTGCGTAGTCCCTCGGCAGTAGCGCTGCGCAGGGGCACCAGCTCGGTCCATTTAGAAAATCGGTCGACGAACACAAGTAATGTGGTATTTCCGTGTTTCGAGCGGGGCAGCGGCCCGACGAAATCGGCGCACACTGTTGCCCACGGCTCCTCTGGAACGGAAATAAGCATTTCTCCTGCTGAGGCCTGCTGACTCACTTTGTATTGCTGACATAGTTCACATTGGCGCACATACCTGCTGATGTCGCGGAACATTCCTGGCCAGTAGTACCTGTTGGTGATGCGTGCGATGGTTTTCCGAATCCCCAGATGGCCAGCACTCGGGCTGTCGTGGTTTTCTTCCATCACACGTTTACGGAGAGGCGTAGAGACACAGAGTTTCCACGGGGCGCAATCTTCGTCGCCCGCGTGCCTTACTAAGTGTCGATATAGTTGGTCGTCAACGAATGCGTAGTCTGAATATTTTTCTGGCTGCTGTTGTACCTCGGCCCGTCGTTTCCGTAACCACGGGCAATCTGTCTGATCGGTGGTAAATGTTGCTTGCTGGCACGCCTCTAGTGGTTGCCTCGAGAGTGCGTCGGCCACTACATTCAGCTTACCCTTTCGATATTGCACGGAAAATTTGTACTGCTGCAACTCCAGTGCCCACCGCGCGATTCGGCCGGAGGGGCTTTCGATGGAGTTGAGCCATTTGAGCGATAAGTGGTCCGTGATAACGATGAATTGGTAGCCCTCCAGGTAGGGCCGCATCTTGCGAATGCCCCATACAATGGCTAGACACTCCTTTTCTGTGGGCGAGTAATTCTTCTCCGCCTGATTCAAGTGGCGACTAGCATATGCGATAACGCGCTCTGTGCCATCGATCGTCTGCGTCAACACTGCACCGAGGCCGAAATCGCTGGCGTCGGTTTGCAGCGTAAATGTCTGGGTGAAGTCAGGGCAGGCTAACACCGGGGCTTCTGTCAGTTTCTTCTTCAACGTCTCAAACGCCTGTTGTTGTTCGTCGGCCCACTTCCAGTGCTTACCCTTCTTCAGCATGGCTGTCAGGGGTTGAACGATTGCAGCGAAGTCGGGCACGAACCGTCGATACCACGAAGCGACACCCAGGAAACTCCTAACGCCTCGAATATTTTCAGGTGGCTCCAGCTCGCGTATGGCGGCCACTTTGTCAGGGTCCGTATGGATGCCTTCGCCGCTTACAATATGTCCTAAATATTTCACCTGTGTTTGGAATAACTCACACTTCTCCGGGTTGATGAGCAGATTTGCAGCCCTCAGTCGCCGGAAAACCTCTTGTAAGTTGTGTAAATGCTCCTCCAGGGTAGCGCCGGTGACTATGATGTCGTCTAGATACGCGAAAGCAATGGGCTCCAGTTCTGGCCCTATTATCTGATCAAGGGCGCGTTGAAACGTAGCGGGTGTTGAGTGCAGTCCAAACGGCATGACGCGCCATTGGTAGAGTCCACGACCTGGCACGGTGAATGCAGTAAATTGTTTACTACCCTGGGCCATCGGAATCTGCCAGTATCCATCCTTGAAATCGAGGCTGCTGATAAATTTGGCGTTCCGCAATCGATCAAGGATGTGGTGGATGCGCGGCTGGGGATACGCGTCCGGAACAGAGCGGCTGTTTAACTGCCGATAGTCGATACAGAGTCGCCAGGCCCCCGTCTTTTTCCGCACCAGCACGATGGGCGCGCTGTACGGGCTGTGTGACGGTTCTATACATCCCTTTTCCAGAAGTTTGTTTATCTCGTCGTCGATGATGGCCTGCATAGCTGGGTTACGTGGAAAGTAGCGTTGCTTGATGGGGCGATCATCCGCCATGACGATGCGATGTTCAGTGATGCTCGTGGGCCCTTTTAAGTCGGTGAAGAGGGACAACTCTGCCCGCAGAAATTTATCGATTTTCTCCTGCTGACTTGTTGTTGTCTTCGCGGCCAGCAGAGACTGCGTCGTGGTCGTGGCAGGTTTCAATCGTAAAGTTGCACCAGCGCAGGTGAAACTCGCCTCTGTAAAAATAAGGAAATCTAGCCCCAGAACGACGTCCTCGTATGCGTCGGGCATGACGATAAATTTGAGCAAAACATTGCTATTGCCCAGCTTGACTCGCGCTTCGACGACCTGATCTAAGCTACGACTGGACCCATCTGCCAGTTTAACCTCCCCATTAAAGTTTCTGTCCTACTCTTTTGTCGAATTTTGTGAGCAAACGCCCCGCTGATAAAACTTCGCGTCGCCCCCGTGTCGACGATAGCCTGCACCTGCTGTCCCCCCACGATTGCGTGGGCGAGGATGTGCCTGGCGTCGTGTTCAAATATTACTGGTGTTGAGGGTGAAGCGCCGGAGCCACCACCCCCCCTCGATCGGGGTGGTCTCCGCTGGCGTTTCCCAGCAGGCGGCAGCATTCGATGGTTTTGCGGCCCAGTTGGCCACACTGCCAACAAAAATCTACCTGGCGGTTTGTACAATTACGTATAAAGTGTCCGCTCTGCCCACAGCGGCGACAACCCCGAGGGTCAATGCGATCGTCCTGAGCTGAGACCGAGGCGTCGGTTATGGCTTGCAGTGGCTGAGTAAATAAACGATGTTGGTCGCCACCCCCAGATGGTGGCAACGATACGCCACCCCTTTGTGGTGAACCAGCTCTGCCTGACTCCCGCTCCTGGATACATTCCATATCTTGATCCAGGGCAAAAAGCTCGGCGAGGGTGTTAAAATCTTTGCGCCGAATGTACCAATGGTACTCGGGGCGGGCGTTTCGAAACACGCGCTCAAGGCGTTGCTCTTCATTGTACGTCCCTTGACGCATCAAGTAGAGGAGGGAAAGCGCGTAGTCGCTGAAAGATTCGTGTCCCTGTTGAAAACGGCCTCGAATAGTGTCGTCAATACGCTCGTAGTAGCGAGCCGGCAAGAAAAAGGTGAGGAAATCTTTCTTAAATAATGCCCAAGTTTCCCACTGCCGATTACAGGTCCGGAACCAGACAAGCGCTTTGCCCCTTAGCACTTCGGGCAAGAATCGTGGCAATAGGTCCACTTTTAGCCCGTCCATAGCGCACAGCTCTTCCGCCCGCTCGATAAACGCGAGTGGGTCAGGCCCCCCATCATAGTAACAAAACCATTTACGTACCTTGTCCATGACCCCCGCGCCTGCGGCGGGTGGTCTTACCTGGTTGCTGGTGAAATGGTGTGAGGGTTGGGTCGTGCTGTCTGTAGTTGCTGTTGATTGGTGGCCAGCCTCTGGTATCTCAGCCGGTGTAACACCCATTGTGGCAGTGGGCGCCGCTGGTCTGCTGATGTTGTTCTCAGGGCCCGCTGTCGGCCCGGGATTATTTGGCGATGGCAACGGCGAAGCGGGCTGTATGATGATTGTAGGCAGGGCCTCGCCAGTTGCGGCTTTGTCGTCGATTTCGGCGTTACTTTCACTAGTTAGCGCAAATTTGCGCTCTTTATTCACACTATCATCTGACCCTGAACCGAGGGTGTCACTACCCGCACTATCGATGATTTTCTCGGTCGCGACTGCCAACACGCGTTTGTGTTTTTCTTGTAGCAGAAGGAATCGCTGCACCCTTTCGGGGGTGTGATCGGATTGGCCTATGAACGCGGCGAATCTCTGCCGGAGCACACTCACCGTACCGGAGGGATCAAGTTCAAATTCGTTCGCGTAAGCTACCAGGTCGGCCTGGTTGAGGCTATACACCCAACTGGTATACACCTTGCCTTCCATGGCCGCGTTAATGCACAATAACTAGCCTCGTGGCGGGGATATAGTAAGGTGGCCTTTCTATTTTCACTTTTCCCAAATTAATCTTTTTTTATTTTTTTATTTCTGATAATCTTGTCATCACTTTGTTTCGTGGCTAACGGTCACTCTTCGATTTTCGTTGATTACACTAAGTTGGTTTATGATTGTAATCCCTGTATTCTCACGGTTATTTCTATATCGCACAAAATTTTTAATTAATAGATTTTCTCATTTTATTTCGTTGTCGTGAAATTTTAGGATGAATAATTTTTCCCAAAATTTATTTCTTTAGCACTAAACTTTAAAATAATCAAATCCTTGGATATTTTTGCTCTTCAAACACTTTTGTCGCTAGTCGCGTCACTTGGCCCGTTAGTTGTCGGTGCCTGCTTGTCGCCACGCGGTACTTCTCGGCTTTGCCGATTTACCGTTTTCGCTGTTCAACGGGTTTATTTCGCGCGTCACTTGGTTCGATTTTAAAGCACTTGATTCGCGGTACAGTTCCGTATTTCCCGTTTCGCGTTAACGGACTGGCACTATGCACCGGCGCTTTTGCTTTTCCACGTAGTTTTCGCTCACCGTTTCTACATGGAATTAACTGTTAATTTTTTTTCTTGTCTTTTCGCACTTTGTTCGTAGAATTTGATTTGAATTAAATTTTTTCCCGATTTATGATTTTTTTTTTTTTTTTTAAAAAATTAAATCCTGTTTTTTTGTTTTAAACCGAAATTTTGTTTCCGTTTTAAGGACTTATGCGCCAGGGTCCCTGCTCGGGCGCCATTGTAACGAGGTAATTTTGGAGCCGGGGTGAAGCCGTCGGCGTCCAAGGTTCGTTGCAAAAATTTGTAGGTTTTGGGACCGCGCGATGGCCAAAATTCCGTCAGATTGATTGTAAACAGGATTTAACTTGGAAATTCACTTTATTTAATTTAATTTTTTAATTCATTGGAAATTCACTTAATTTTAATTAAATTTTTTTTAATTAATGTACATCTAATTCTTTATATTAATTAATTATATTTTCTTGAGTATATTATCTATTATAATTCTTCTGCTCCCTTCACGTTCAAAATCGCCTGCCTACCCAGAGTACTGGCCGCGGTGCGACTGTTGGGGGTCCGTTTCACCAGTCAGAGGAGAATCAAACGAGAGGGGGGGGGGGGGTTGCAACCATGCGTCCGTGCGCAGGAGAAGAGCTAACAGAAGTTTTACAGGGGAAAGGGATAATGAGGGGAGAGGGTCGATAAATGGGACGGATCGTTGGTATGGCGTTCCCACTACAAGAAATCTGTACGCCACGGGCAATAAGTGCGCTGGCAAGAGAAAACTAAGCTAGGTCTACTATGCGGGAGCTATACATCACGAGCGATAAATGCGCTGGTGAGAGGGGAAAATCCTATGCTATGTCCTCTACGGAGAGCTATGTGCCACGAGCAATAAGTGCGCTGACAAGAGAAATTAAACTGGGTCTACTATGCGGGAGCTATACCTCACGAGCGATAAAAGCGCTGGTGAGAGGGGAAAATCCTATGCTATGTCCTCTACGGAGAGCTATGTGCCACGAGCAATAAGTGCGCTGACAAGAGAAAACTAAACTAGGTCTACTATGCGGGAGCTATGCATCACGAGCGATAAATGCGCTGGTGAGAGAGGGGCAATTCTACGCTATGATAAAACTAAACTAGGTCTACTATGCGGGAGCTATGCATCACGAGCGATAAATGCGCTGGTGAGAGGGGGACAATCCTATGCTATGTCCTCTACGGAGAGCTATGTGCCACGAGCAATAAGTGCGCTGCCAAGAGAAATTAAACTGGGTCTACTATGCGGGAGCTATACCTCACGAGCGATAAATGCGCTGGTGAGAGGGGAAAATCCTATGCTATGTCCTCTACGGAGAGCTATGTGCCACGAGCAATAAGTGTGCTGACAAGAGAAAACTAAACTAGGTCTACTATGCGGGAGCTATGCGTCACGAGCGATAAATGCGCTGGTGAGAGAGGGGCAATTCTACGCTATGATAAAACTAAACTAGGTCTACTATGCGGGAGCTATGCCTCACGAGCGATAAATGCGCTGGTGAGAGGGGGACAATTCTACGCTATGAGAGAACTAAACTAGGTCAACTATGCGGGAGCTATGCATCACGGGCGATAAATGCGCTGGTGAGAGAGGGACAATTCTACGCTATTTCTACTCAGGCTTGCCTACTAAATATCGGAAAAACTCACCCAATGCCGCTGTCGAATTATCACCGAATCTCGGTGTGCCGTTTCCTTGATATAGTCGAGGTGCGACTATTCGGTTTGACCGCTGGCGAAGAACTGACTTTTCCTCATTTCAGAATTTCTAACTAACCTCAGCGCAGACTCCTGCGCCGTTCGGAACTTGTACTTTCACCACTCACCACACTTAGTGTGACCGGTGTTGCCAGTACTCGGGAAATCTAAACCTACCGTGTAGGTGCCACACGGACATTTTACTTAATACTATCGTTTTGAGAAGAGTTCGGAATAATAATAAAAAAATAAAAGTATAATAACAAAAATTCAAAAGTAAAAAGAAAAGTATCAATTATAAAGATAAGAAAAGAAAAGAAAAATAGCTGGTGCTGCCGTCGGATGTGGGTGGAAAACAATGGCAAGACTTTACTCCTCACAAAACTCGTTAAGATGTAAGCCGTAAAAAGTATAAAACATATGAAAAAAAAAAGTCGCTGAAACGCCGACCCACTGACGGTGGCGCCCGGGGCGAGATGTCACTCCGCTTTTTTGTTTTATTTACTCCGGAATTGAATTTGATTCGGAATCATTCAAATTAGAGACCGACCGAAATTCGGTTCCGGTTTCGGTTTTTCGGCTTTCCGGCCAAAAAAAGCTGTTCGGCCGTGTTTCGGATTCGGTCGAAAAATAAAATATCGTTTTCGGCCGAAATTTCGATATTTCCGCCGAAAATTTCGGTTTGATACGAAAAATGTAAAAAATAAATAACAAAGATTACACTGATCGACAAAACTGAACTTTTGGTGTGTTAACTAGACTTGATAGACAAATTCTTATGTATTTTTCCACGCTGAATACGAAAATAATAATGAAAAATATATGAGGAACAACAAGTGGATAAAATCGATATGTAACACAATTTTAAGAATTAATCATAGTTTCGAGGAATCAGAAGCGACAAAGAAGACATGACCCCAAATTGTATTGAAAAAGGAAAAATGGAAAACTTTGAAACTTATTTCATCCATTAAGGCGTTCTCATCTACTCCTATCAGAGTAGATCTACTATTCTCGCGATGATTTTTAAATTTCTACTCGTTTACAACGGTAGTAGATTTTTCGAATTCCCTCAAGATATGTTCTACTACTATTGTAAGAAACCTACTCCTCAAAATATTATGTGAGTTTCATACAATGCAAAACTACTACTCTTTCAACAAATCTGCTTCACCGGCAGAAATTTCTACTACTCTCGCAGAATTTCTAGTACTCTACGCCGAAACGCATATTTAAATCTACTATCCTGACAGAATTTCTACTACTTTTATCTTTAATTTACAGTCAATTACATTTTCAATTTTCAGATTTTTGTTCTCTAATATAGATTTTGTGTGTTAATTAACAAATTATTTTCTATTATTAATAAATCTTTAAGTGTCATCCATGGTTTGTTATGGTATGACAAATTAAGATATTTAAAAAAATAAAAACCTTATCCATATAAAAGACTATTTTTTTCGTCATTTAATAAACATTCAGTTTGTTGCCATAATTTTACCGTTGTAAACATTTCTTTGTAAACATGAATCCAAACAAAACTAAAATTCTTCGTTAAAAAATACCGTTGCAAAGAATTGTTTTAAAATGTAATTCAGTTCAATATTAAAAGTGATTTGATAGTAAAAATAACTAAATAATTAATATGTATAGTATGCAGATATGCATTTTGTTTATGGATTGTGCAATGGTGTCGCTCGAGCTGCTGTTAGGGAATATGCGGTTCGATATCCAAACAGAAGGCAACCAGAGAGAAGATTGTTCCAAAATCTCCACCAAAGTCTGTGATAACGGAAGTGTTTTTGAAGAGTTTGATCGCGGAGGTTCTTACCCAACGAATATCCCAATACTATCACGATTCAATGAAGATCCAACTTTAAGCACACGACGAGGAGGTATCATGTTAGAGGTTTCCCATATGAAAGTTTGGAGGTCGCTGAGGAGCGATGGTCAAAGACCATATCATTACACTCAAAAAAATAGTTCACAAGAAACGAAAAATTAGACAAACACATTTCGTTTGTTGTTCCGTTTGCAACCAACGTTTAAGTAACGAAAAAAAAAAAATGTTCAGCTCAGCCAAGATTCGAACGGGGGACGTAAGTTTTATAAGTTACGCACATACACGGTGTGCCTCTGAGCTACTTTCGTTCTGGTCGATAAAAACAAAGCTTATATCGAATTCGTTTAAACGTTTATTAGAAATTAGTTTTTAATTTGCAGCAATTTAAAAACGTTTCCAATAAAAGTAAATTGCAATACTTTTATTGGAAACGTTTTTAAATTGTTGCAAATTTATTTATTATTTGCGGCAAAACGACTTAATTTGGAGCAAATGTTTTTGTTTGTTTTTTCGTTTAAGTTTGTATTCAAATGAATTTAGCATTAATGTCTGGATGGGACTTCTTTTTGATCAGCTAATTGGCCCATACTTCTTTGCGCAAACCCTTAATGGTGGCGAATTTCATCGATTTCTTCATGATGATTTAACTGCATTACTTGAAGATGTTCCCATAGCTAGAAGAATGAACGGTTGGGTACAACTGGATGGAGCGCCACCACATTACGCAAGACAGGTTAAAGATTGGCTCAATATAAACTATGCTAATAGATGGATAGGGAGAAGAGGACCGATTGTATGGCCACCAAGGTCTCCAGACCTTACTCCTCTTGATTTTTGCATATGGCGTTGGATGAAAGATATTGTTTATAAACATACAATAACTTCTCATGCTGAGTTTATTACACGAATTGAAGAAGCTGCCAATGTTATACGACAGCAGCGCAACGAACTCCATAGATGACATCTCAGCATTTTTCGCCGCTGTCACGTATGCATTGAAGAAGGAGGTCGACATTTTGAGCAACTATTGTGAATTATTTGCCATTTTTTATTTACATGTAGTAAAAAAGTCATCATTAAATTTAATTAAAAATTTTATAAACTTTATTTGAATTTAATAAAAAAAATCTTTTATTATGGATAAGGCTTTTATTTTTTTAAATATCTTAATTTGTCATACTATAACAAACAAGGAAAGGAAAATTCCTTCAAGGAAAATTCACCAGCAATAATTCTATTTAAAAATAAACTTATGTTAATAGGGTGGAATTTGGAGAAACAAAATTGCTAAGTCAAACTTTAGGTCATAAAATACTGAAGATTCCACTTTGAAACACAAAAGTGGCTGTCAAAAAAATGAATGTAAATTAGAACTATATACAGTTAAGAAGGTGTTTATTACCTTTCTAATGAGTCCAAGAATGTATTTCTACCTTTTATGGTTGAGAAGTTATTTACAAAAACCTGAAAACAAAAATTTGTAGTATTAAAAAAGTTGTCTAATTTTTAAAATGAAGTGGGTGGTGAATTCGCCATAAGTGGACATAACATTTTTTTCATATTTTTGGGTCCCCAATCGACTCATACCTTTTGGCCAATCTCGACTGTTACACCCAGTATATTAAAGATACGTGTATGTTTGTTACCAGTAGACGCGAAAACTAACTCTAAGGGTCGTGAGTCGTGACATTGGATAGGTTTTGACACGCCCACTTTTACCGCCCACAAGTTAGTAAAAACTGCTATGTCGCAGACGTTTTTGATCACAAGAAAATGAAATTTGCCATGAACGTACTATAAGACCCCAGCCATAATCTGGGCTACAAATAACCGTGATTAGACAATGGGGCGTCGCACCGCCCATACAAGTTAATATTTGAAAATGCTGTAATAGCGCTCCCGACATTTATGCTTTCGCCTATACATACATGAGTGCCGCCAATTTAAGTATTTTCATTTTGGTGGGTGCGGGGGTGTATATGTAAATTTGCCAAACAAACTAGAAAAATCTGAGAAGATCTTTCACATATAGGTGTGGACAAAGCCCCGACTGCGAATACTGGCTTCTGCGTAGGTCGCGCTCATGTGTGGGGGGGGGAAGATGTTAGAGAAATGGAAATTGAGCGCCATATATGCGTTCATATAGACAAGATTCTTTTAGTTCTTTTTAGGCAGGGAAAAGAGTGCGAACAGATTTAGTGGACTTGCGTTTTCTTTTTAATTTAAATTTTCGAGTAGTGTGGTTTCAATTGTGGTTTTAATTTTGATTCATGTGGTTTTTAATTTTTAATTTTGATTCTTAAATTGTGTTTTTTTTGGTTGCTGTGGACCTTCGTTGAATCGTGGCTGAGGCAGGAGATATTTTCGAAGGGAGTATTTTTCCGCGCTGGTGTTATTTCCACCAGCGGGTGGCAATAGTGTTTTTGGTGTTTTTATCTGTGGCAGTCGGCCATTTAGTTAGGGGATAAAAGGAAGGAGAAAATGTTAATAGAGTTTGTCAAGTTGTGGCAAGTCGGCCACTGGTGCTTCTAGATTTTATAGTGGAGTTGGTCTCCGTCGGTTTTGTGGTCATGGTTTCCCCTTTCCCTTCCAATTTTTGTTGTGGCGTCCCGCACCTGAGCCAAGTTGTTGCTGGACATCGATTTTTTTCGAAGTGCAGCTGGTGAATTGATTCTGTAAAGAATCGTGCGAGGGATTTCAGGCAGGTCGGTCTGGTCCCGTAAATCAAGTGCACATAAAAACATAATTTTTGTCATTAGTGTTTTTTTCTAAAATGCTCTCGTTTGACAAATTTCCGTTTTGTGTGTCAGTGGGCTTTCGTTTCCATTTCACGTTCGGTTATTTGCGGTTTCCATATACGTGTATATTGCAGAGTAAGATTTGAAAAGTTTAGTTATCGGGTTTTCGCGTATTCGTGTGTTTCGTTCGGTCGGGGATACCATTCCGCGAGGGTCGGCTTTAATCCCACGCGTCGCGATTGAGCTAGCGGGCAATTAGGGATTTTAATTATCGCATGGGAATTTTGGATATTAGTTTTTTTTAAAGTTTAGTTAAAAATAGCGCAATAAATGGTTTCATGGTTTCAGCTCTAACCATGTCCCATTGAATATTCTTCAACGGGAAATGATTCTATGCCTTTAATGCAACATATTGGAATTGGACAGTGTGGTGTGGCACTTCCCATACAATTTAATATTTTTAAAAATGTTACACTTGGGCAGGCCCGTGCGAAAGGGGGGGGGGGGGGGGGGTTTGGGGTTCCAAAATTATTTTTTGTGATGTTGCGAAGCAAATTTTTGTTCCTAAGCTGTAATATTTTGAAAAAATCTCTAAAAGTACAGTTTTTATGGGAAAGTTTTTTGTTATAGCCAAATAAACAGTATGAAAAATTTTAAAAGCAATTCTATACAACGCAAGTCCGTTTATTTAGTGATTTTTTAATTTTTTTTTTGTTTTTATCAAATTAGTCCCAGAAAAAACATTTTTTTTATTTGCATGTAGGGTTACCAGATTCTCTTGAGTAAAAAGAGAACAGAATTGTTTGAAACACCAAAGGGTCTAAGAATTTTGGTAACTTTTTGGAATGCAATGTGACGAAAGATACTTCAAACTAACAAACCTAATATTTGAAGGTTTTTTATTTTTATTCTGACGAATAATAAAAATGGATTACCTAATTGAGCCGATGCATTCAGCTGTTATATGATAAAGTCCCAGAAATAAGAAAAAGAGTACCTAATAGTACATTCGGGAAAAAAGTTAATGAGTTTTACCTATTCGACCATTTTTTAACTTCTATATCATAAACGTGAAAGAAAAATTTCAAGATCGCCCAATTCCAATTCCTTGTTCATAAAATTAAAATTCAAAATGTTCAAATTTGGTGGGGTGGTGTTATGTAATTAAATTTATATTATTTGACTGTTTGTCTAAAACTATCGTAACGACTTAAATTGTATGACTTAAATTTATAGGTTATTTTGGAGTCAAAACCGAAATCCACCAACAAAAAGAATTTTTCCCAAAACCCAATTCTGACCCTTTATGTATCCATTTCTTGACATTTCCAATTTTTTGTTGTATATGGGCAATTCCGCGTCAAGCGGATACTTCAACTATAAGAAAGTTCTGAAACTCTCTACATGGAAAGGCCTGGGTATGCTGTGTTTATGTACCAAAGGGTTATTAGAAATTCAATAATTACCGTTATGTTGAAAATTCCGATTCGGCTCTACTTTAAAAAATTAATTTTGTATCAAACCCCCCCCCCCCCACTGGAAATTCCTGCGCACGGGCCTGGCTCCCAATGAACATTTTTCCACGGGACATCGTTTTATGCCTTCAATTCTAAGTTCAATGATACATATGGTTGGAATTCGACAGCAGCGCGAGTTACGTTATTGTATTCACTCTCTGTAAACCCTATCTTTACATAATATTTACATTCCACTCTCTCACTTAATTTTGTACACTTATGATTTGACAATAGTCTAATATCGCTAAATTCCTTTTCTTTTTTATTCTTTGAGTCAGTTAAAACGCTGATGTCAAAGAAATAAGACATTTTCGACAAATAAAAATTATTATAAAAAAAACTCAAGATTTCATTTGATTAATAAGTTCTAAAGAACGTATTTGGCGCAGTCGTTGGCGAACTTAAAATTGACTAAAGTCAACAAACCAAAAAACACATATAAACTTAAGTTTATTAAAACATTTATTGCAACACTAATTGTTACAGATATTTAGTCTATAAAAAAAAAAAAAAAACAGAACAAAATTTAACTTAGTGAAAACTAGTTAAAATTGATACCTTTGTTGTACAGGCTATTCAAAAGGTTTACATTGAATAAAATAAACTTTTTGTGATACACAAAAAAAAAAACAAGAACAAAAATTGACGCAGTGACAACAGTTACAACTAATACATTTGTGGTACAACATCATCAGAAAATTTACATTGCTACATAAAAATAAAATTCATGCAAAATAATACTAAGCAAGCATTACAAAAAAAAAAACAAACAAAAACAATATATCAAAGCAAGAAGCAAATCATTCTTGACTAAAGCGTAAACCGGTTTTGATAAGCTATGGATTTGCAACTAACAGCCAGTGACGTCATCAAGGACGCTCAGAGAATTCGCGAATTCAGGGGAGATAATTCGTATGCTTTAACCTCATTTACAAGAGAAATTGAATCGTTGAGAGCATTGTTACTAAGCCAACCGGACCTACAGGCCTACATTCATCAGCGTATAGTACTAAATAAAATCCAAGGCGCAGCTCTGCACGTATTGAGAACATTGGGTCCGAGTCCAACGTGGGAGGAGACAAAAAAAATCTTGATCAACAACTTCGGTGTAAGAGAATCTTACCATCATCTTTATCAACAAGCATTCTCAGCTGTTAATAATGATATTGTAAATTATTTTAAAACTCTTTGTGATATATTATGTAAAATTAATGAAAAATATGAATTTGATAATGTAAAACCAACTGAATTTAATAATAGAATAACAAGCCTAAGAGATGCATTTAATCTACTAGAAATAGAGGGCTTAATAAGAAAAGAAGAAGGAAAAATAAGTCATGAAAACAAAAATATTCAACAAAATTTCAACAGAAGAAGCCATACTAATGAATATAGGAATTCAATATCAACATTTCAAAATAGACAGATTTTACCGCAACAATTGTATACAAATCCCCAAAATCAATATAATTCCCAAATTTATACAAATCCCCAAAATCAATATAATTCCCAAATTTATACAAATCCCCAAAATCAATATAATTCCCAAATTTATACACATCCCCAAAATCAACCTAATTCCCAAGTTTATCCAAATCGAAATAACCAAACAAATTTTCAAGGATATACCAATTAAAATAGATTGACAGATTCACGAGTATACTCTAATCAAGCCAAACACAATTTGAATCCTAAAGATAATTCACAACCAAATAGTCAAAGATATACCAATCAGGCAAATAGATATAATAATTATTATTCGGGACAATTATCAAACGAACGTAAAACTAATTATAATAGCTATAATCCGAGACCAAATGAAGATATCCAAATGGAAACAGATCACATTCAGGTAGAAGAAGATAAATTTGTTAATGACATAAATGAAGATGAAGTAAATTTTCATTTAATGAGCTCAAAAAAGCATTACCAATAGTAGAGTTAACTATTAAAAACAATAAACTAAAAGCCTTGGTTGATACAGGTTCAACAACTTCACTTAAGAATCTAAACAAATTGCCTGAATACGAACGAATGTTGCTAAACAAAAATGTTTCGTTTACATCTCTTAACAGCACAACTACTATTACTCACGAAATAATAACAGAGTTACCATTGGAATTTAAAGAAGATGCAACTATGGCATGGAAATTGACTGATTTTAAAAATAAGAAATTTGATGCAATAATAGGGCAAAACATATTAAAACCAATGAAAGCCATAATAGATATGAATAATGAAACTGTTACTATAAATGGCAATAAATTAAAATTTATTCAATCTTGTCCATATACCTACGACGAAATTAACCAATTAGAAATTACTAACATTAACGAATCAATTTTAGAAAATATTTTCAAAGATTTGAATAGAGAAGAAGAAAAAGCAGTTCGGAAAATTCTTAATTCATTTAAAAATTTAATTTATATAGAAGGACAAACACTGACTAATACCGACATTATCCAGCATGAAATTCGTACTACAACAGATAGACCAATTTATACAAAACTATATCGATATCCCCAAGTTCACGAGAAAGAGATCTCCAAGCAAATTGATGAGATGTTAACACAAGGCATAATAAAAGAAAGCAACTCACCTTATAACAGCCCATTGTGGATCGTGCCGAAAAAGTCGGACAATTTAGGAGTCAAAAAATGGAGAATCGTAATTGATTATAGGGCCTTAAACAACATAACAATTGATGACAAATTCCCAATGCCTAATATTGAGAATATATTAGACAAATTAGGTCGTGCTCAATATTTCACAACAATTGACTTAGCAAAAGGCTTTCACCAAATTCTTGTTAGACAAGAAGACCGGCCGAAAACAGCTTTTTCTACACCTTACGGCCATTATGAATTCGTTGGGATGCCATTCGGTTTAAAGAATGCTCCTGCAACATTTCAACGACTTTTAAACTGTAT
The DNA here is from genome assembly GCA_951394025.1 of Heteromyza rotundicornis. Taxonomy (NCBI): domain Eukaryota; kingdom Metazoa; phylum Arthropoda; class Insecta; order Diptera; family Heleomyzidae; genus Heteromyza; species Heteromyza rotundicornis. The sequence continues at coordinate 42,836,858 of OX596011.1, forward strand.
TTTGAGGGAATTTTTGAATAAAATATGTGTCGTTTATTTGGATGACATACTCATTTTTTCCACAAGTTTTCAAGAGCATGTTGATAATGTTAACCAAGTTCTGAAAAAACTAAAGGAAGCCAACCTACGAATTCAAATAAATAAATGTAAATTTTTTGTTAAAGAAACACTTTATCTAGGACACGTTTTAACAACAAATGGAGTTAAACCCAACCCTGCAAAAGTTGACCAAATTTTGAAGCTTCAATTGCCTAAGACAATTAAACAAATTAAATCATTTTTAAGTATTAGTGGATATTATCGTAAATTCATAAGAGACTATTCAAAAGTAGCATATCCCATGATAAGATATCTAAAGAAGGATATTAAGTTAAATATCAATGCGAATTACATTCACGCTTTTGAGAAACTTAAAACAATTCTAACAGAAAACCCGGTGCTTAAGTATCCGAACTTCAACAAGCAGTTTCAACTTGTTACAGATGCTAGCGTCAGTGCTATAGGTGCTGTGTTACAACAGGATAAACACCCTATTTGCTATGCTAGTAGAACTCTAAATGACCATGAATAATGAATTATTCAGTTACGGAAAAAGAACTTTTGGCAATTGTTTGGGCAACTAATTATTTCAGGCCATATTTGTATAGCACCAAATTTGAAATTTTATCTGACCATCAACCATTGCGATGGCTTTTTGTTAAATACCAAGGAAAAGCAATGAGCCCTAGACTTTACAGGTGGCTTATAAAACTAAGTGAATTTAACATAACCATAAACTACATCAAAGGAAAAGAGAACCAAGTAGCAGACTTTCTAAGTCGAATAAATACAGACACAAATGAAATTAATATGCTAACTACTTCTATTGACTCCTTGTACAATAATGTAAACGACGATATAGAAACAATTCTTTCACAACAAGAAAATACTTACAACCATATTGGGATTTTGGACACTGTAGTAAACAGATTTCGGACACAGATAATTTTAACTGACAATAAACAAAAGGACATAGACGTGAAACACAAAAATAAAAAGATATATATAAGCTCCGCAGATTTAGACAGTAATTTAGATAATATTCTACAACGGAATATTAATAAAGGTATAGTAGGAATTTATTCAGAGTTGGATGATACTAAGTATAACATTTTGCAAAATAAAATTATAGAGTTGTATAAAGGGAACAATAGCACCAAATTTTTTAGATGCTCATATCATGCCATAGACGTTCAGACAGAAGACGACACTTATAAACATATACACAATTACCATAAGAATGAAACCGGACATACAGGAATAATTGAAAATTATGAAGGACTAAAAAAACAGATATATTTTCCCAATCTTAAGATCCTTATTCAAAAATTTATTAATAATTGTACAGTTTGTAGTCAATCTAAATATGATCGAAACCCAATTAAAGAGAAATTTCACATAACAGACACACCAACAGATATTAAACAAATTGTTCATATGGATACTTATACAAATTCCAAATCAAGTTTTTTAACATTCATTGATCGTTTCACTAAATTTGCTACGGCTTACTATTTGGAAGACAGAAATAACCAGACTATTATAGAAAAGTTAAGGCTGTACAAATCGCAACGAGGTTATTTCAGTAAATTAATATGTGATAATGAATTTAAGAGTGTAAATATTAAAGACTATTTAAGAAATGAAAATATTGAATTGCACTTGGTAAAACCAAACAATCATACTGGAAACGCAGATATTGAAAGACTGCACAGTACGATTGGAGAAAAAATCCGAATGTTGTCAATTGAAAATAACTCTCTAAACATAAAGGATAAAATAAGTAAGGCAATAGAATTTTATAATAACAGTTATCATTCACTAATGAAAGAAAAGCCTATGAATGTTGAATTTGAAAAATGTGATAAAAAGAAAATTTATGATACTATATTATTTACAAAACAAAAATATATCACAAAAAGAAATGAAAAAAGAATATCTTATATAGATGAAAGAGAACAAGGATATATTAAAAGACATAAAGAAGAGCCTAAGTTTAAATTAAATAATTTAGAAAATATCCACTCCTCAAATATCAAAAGGAAAACAAAATATGATGGGATCATTGATCCAAACAAATTTGAAACAAATCATATTTCATAAATTTAAGGAAAAGTTTACAAAAAAAAATATATATACAATTGAAATAATGAAACAAATCAGAAAAAATAAGAAAAATAAGAAGTTTTTATAGTTCTTAGGTAATCCAAATACAGGAGTATTTTTTTTATTTAACGAGGGGGAAGTTACGTTATTGTATTCACTCTCTGTAAACCCTATCTTTACATAATATTTACATTCCACTCTCTCACTTAATTTTGTACACTTATGATTTGACAATAGTCTAATATCGCTAAATTCCTTTTCTTTTTTATTCTTTGAGTCAGTTAAAACGCTGATGTCAAAGAAATAAGACATTTTCGACAAATAAAAATTATTATAAAAAAAACTTAAGATTTCATTTGATTAATAAGTTCTAAAGAACGTATTTGGCGCAGTCGTTGGCGAACTTAAAATTGACTAAAGTCAACAAACCAAAAAACACATATAAACTTAAGTTTATTAAAACATTTATTGCAACACTAATTGTTACAGATATTTAGTCCATAAAAAAAAAAGAAACAGAACAAAATTTAACTTAGTGAAAACTAGTTAAAATTGATACCTTTGTTGTACAGCCTATTCAAAAGGTTTACATTGAATAAAATAAACTTTTTGTGATACACACAAAAAAAAAACAAGAACAAAAATTGACGCAGTGACAACAGTTACAACTAATACATTTGTTGTACAACATAATCAGAAAATTTACATTGCTACATAAAAATAAAATTCATGCAAAATAATACTAAGCAAGCATTACAAAAAAAAAACAATATATCAAAGCAAGAAGCAAATCATTCTTGACTCAAGCGTAAACCGGTTTTGATAAGCTATGGATTTGCAACTAACAGCCAGTGACGCCATCAAGGACGCTCAGAGAATTCGCGAATTCAGGGGAGATAATTCGTATGCTTTAACCTCATTTATAAGAGAAATTGAATCGGTGAGAGCATTGTTACTAAGCCAACCGGACCTACAGGCCTACATTCATCTGCGTATAGTACTAAATTGGGTCCGAGTCCAACGTGGGAGGAGACAAAAAAAATCTTGATCAACAACTTCGGTGTAAGAGAATCTTACCATCATCTTTATCAACAAGCATTCTCAGCTGTTAATAATGATATTGTAAATTATTTTAAAACTCTTTGTGATATATTATGTAAAATTAATGAAAAATATGAATTTGATAATGTAAAACCAACTGAATTTAATCCAAATAATGCCGAAAAAATTATTTTAAAAACTTTTTTGAATAATATTAATTTAAATTTGGCTTCAATAATTGTTAATAATAGAATAACAAGCCTAAGAGATGCATTTAATCTACTAGAAATAGAGGGCTTAATAAGAAAAGAAGAAGGAAAAATAAGTCATGAAAACAAAAATATTCAACAAAATTTCAACAGAAGAAGAAATTATAACCAGAAGTATGAAAATAGCCATACTAATGAATATAGAAAATCAATATCATCATTTCAAAATAGACAGATTTTACCGCAACAATTGTATACAAATCCCCAAAATCAATATAATTCCCAAATTTATACAAATCCCCAAAATCAATATAATTCCCAAATTTATACAAATCCCCAAAATCAATATAATTCCCAAATTTATACAAATCCCCAAAATCAATATAATTCCCAAATTTATACACATCCCCAAAATCAACCTAATTCCCAAGTTTATCCAAATCGAAATAACCAAACAAATTTTCAAGGATATACCAATTAAAATAGATTGACAGATTCACGAGTATACTCTAATCAAGCCAAACACAATTTGAATCCTAAAGATAATTCACAACCAAATAGTCAAAGATATACCAATCAGGCAAATAGATATAATAATTATTATTCGGGACAATTATCAAACGAACGTAAAACTAATTATAATAGCTATAATCCGAGACCAAATGAAGATATCCAAATGGAAACAGATCACATTCAGGTAGAAGAAGATAAATTTGTTAATGACATAAATGAAGATGAAGTAAATTTTCATTTAATGAGCTCAAAAAAGCATTACCAATAGTAGAGTTAACTATTAAAAACAATAAACTAAAAGCCTTGGTTGATACAGGTTCAACAACTTCACTTAAGAATCTAAACAAATTGCCTGAATACGAACGAATGTTGCTAAACAAAAATGTTTCGTTTACATCTCTTAACAGCACAACTACTATTACTCACGAAATAATAACAGAGTTACCTTTGGAATTTAAAGAAGATGCAACTATGGCATGGAAATTGACTGATTTTAAAAATAAGAAATTTGATGCAATAATAGGGCAAAACATATTAAAACCAATGAAAGCCATAATAGATATGAATAATGAAACTGTTACTATAAATGGCAATAAATTAAAATTTATTCAATCTTGTCCATATACCTACGACGAAATTAACCAATTAGAAATTACTAACATTAACGAATCAATTTCAGAAAATATTTTCAAAGATTTGAATAGAGAAGAAGAAAAAGCAGTTCGGAAAATTCTTAATTCATTTAAAAATTTAATTTATATAGAAGGACAAACACTGACTAATACCGACATTATCCAGCATGAAATTCGTACTACAACAGATAGACCAATTTATACAAAACTATATCGATATCCCCAAGTTCACGAGAAAGAGATCTCCAAGCAAATTGATGAGATGTTAACACAAGGCATAATAAAAGAAAGCAACTCACCTTATAACAGCCCATTGTGGATCGTGCCGAAAAAGTCGGACAATTTAGGAGTCAAAAAATGGAGAATCGTAATTGATTATAGGGCCTTAAACAACATAACAATTGATGACAAATTCCCAATGCCTAATATTGAGAATATATTAGACAAATTAGGTCGTGCTCAATATTTCACAACAATTGACTTAGCAAAAGGCTTTCACCAAATTCTTGTTAGACAAGAAGACCGGCCGAAAACAGCTTTTTCTACACCTTACGGCCATTATGAATTTGTTCGGATGCCATTCGGTTTAAAGAATGCTCCTGCAACATTTCAACGACTTTTAAACTGTATTTTGAGGGAATTTTTGAATAAAATATGTGTCGTTTATTTGGATGACATACTCATTTTTTCCACAAGTTTTCAAGAGCATGTTGATAATGTTAACCAAGTTCTGAAAAAACTAAAGGAAGCCAACCTACGAATTCAAATAAATAAATGTAAATTTTTTCTTAAAGAAACACTTTATCTAGGACACGTTTTAACAACAAATGGAGTTAAACCCAACCCTGCAAAAGTTGACCAAATTTTGAAGCTTCAATTGCCTAAGACAATTAAACAAATTAAATCATTTTTAAGTATTAGTGGATATTATCGTAAATTCATAAGAGACTATTCAAAAGTAGCATATCCCATGATAAGATATCTCAAGAAGGATATTAAGTTAAATATCAATGATCCGAATTACATTCACGCTTCTGAGAAACTTAAAACAATTCTAACAGAAAACCCGGTGCTTAAGTATCCGAACTTCAACAAGCAGTTTCAACTTGTTACAGATGCTAGCGTCAGTGCTATAGGTGCTGTGTTACAACAGGATAAACACCCTATTTGCTATGCTAGTAGAACTCTAAATGACCATGAAAAAAATTATTCAGTTACGGAAAAAGAACTTTTGGCAATTGTTTGGGCAACTAATTATTTCAGGCCATATTTGTATAGCACCAAATTTGAAATTTTATCTGACCATCAACCATTGCGATGGCTTTTTGTTAAATACCAAGGAGAGCAATGAGCCCTAGACTTTACAGGTGGCTTATAAAACTAAGTGAATTTAACATAACCATAAACTACATCAAAGGAAAAGAGAACCAAGTAGCAGACTTTCTAAGTCGAATAAATACAGACACAAATGAAATTAATATGCTAACTACTTCTATTGACTCCTTGTACAATAATGTAAACGACGATATAGAAACAATTCTTTCACAACAAGAAAATACTTACAACCATATTGGGATTTTGGACACTGTAGTAAACAGATTTCGGACACAGATAATTTTAACTGACAATAAACAAAAGGACATAGACGTGAAACACAAAAATAAAAAGATATATATAAGCTCCGCAGATTTAGACAATAATTTAGATAATATTCTACAACGGAATATTAATAAAGGTATAGTAGGAATTTATTCAGAGTTGGATGATACTAAGTATAACATTTTGCAAAATAAAATTATAGAGTTGTATAAAGGGAGCAATAGCACCAAATTTTTTAGATGCTCATATCATGCCATAGACGTTCAGACAGAAGACGACACTTATAAACATATACACAATTACCATAAGAATGAAACCGGACATACAGGAATAATTGAAAATTATGAAGGACTAAAAAAACAGATATATTTTCCCAATCTTAAGATCCTTATTCAAAAATTTATTAATAATTGTACAGTTTGTAGTCAATCTAAATATGATCGAAACCCAATTAAAGAGAAATTTCACATAACAGACACACCAACAGATATTAAACAAATTGTTCATATGGATACTTATACAAATTCCAAATCAAGTTTTTTAACATTCATTGATCGTTTCTCTAAATTTGCTACGGCTTACTATTTGGAAGACAGAAATAACCAGACTATTATAGAAAAGTTAAGGCTGTACAAATCGCAACGAGGTTATTTCAGTAAATTAATATGTGATAATGAATTTAAGAGTGTAAATATTAAAGACTATTTAAGAAATGAAAATATTGAATTGCACTTGGTAAAACCAAACAGTCATACTGGAAACGCAGATATTGAAAGACTGCACAGTACGATTGGAGAAAAAATCCGAATGTTGTCAATTGAAAATAACTCTCTAAACATAAAGGATAAAATAAGTAAGGCAATAGAATTTTATAATAACAGTTATCATTCACTAATAAAAGAAAAGCCTATGAATGTTGAATTTGGAAAATGTGATAAAAAGAAAATTTATGATACTATATTATTTACAAAACAAAAATATATCACAAAAAGAAATGAAAAAAGAATATCTTATATAGATGAAAGAGAACAAGGATATATTAAAAGACATAAAGAAGAGCCTAAGTTTAAATTAAATAATTTAGAAAATATCCACTCCTCAAATATCAAAAGGAAAACAAAATATGATGGGATCATTGATCCAAACAAATTTGAAACAAATCATATTTCATAAATTTAAGGAAAAGTTTACAAAAAAAAATATATATACAATTGAAATAATGAAACAAATCAGAAAAAATAAGAAAAATAAGAAGTTTTTATAGTTCTTAGGTAATCCAAATACAGGAGTATTTTTTTTATTTAACGAGGGGGAAGTTACGTTATTGTATTCACTCTCTGTAAACCCTATCTTTACATAATATTTACATTCCACTCTCTCACTTAATTTTGTACACTTATGATTTGACAATAGTCTAATATCGCTAAATTCCTTTTCTTTTTTATTCTTTGAGTCAGTTAAAACGCTGATGTCAAAGAAATAAGACATTTTCGACAAATAAAAATTATTATAAAAAAAACTTAAGATTTCATTTGATTAATAAGTTCTAAAGAACGTATTTGGCGCAGTCGTTGGCGAACTTAAAATTGACTAAAGTCAACAAACCAAAAAACACATATAAACTTAAGTTTATTAAAACATTTATTGCAACACTAATTGTTACAGATATTTAGTCTATAAAAAAAAAAAAAACAGAACAAAATTTAACTTAGTGAAAACTAGTTAAAATTGATACCTTTGTTGTACAGCCTATTCAAAAGGTTTACATTGAATAAAATAAACTTTTTGTGATACACACAAAAAAAAAACAAGAACAAAAATTGACGCAGTGACAACAGTTACAACTAATACATTTGTTGTACAACATAATCAGAAAATTTACATTGCTACATAAAAATAAAATTCATGCAAAATAATACTAAGCAAGCATTACAAAAAAAAAACAATATATCAAAGCAAGAAGCAAATCATTCTTGACTCAAGCGTAAACCGGTTTTGATAAGCTATGGATTTGCAACTAACAGCCAGTGACGCCATCAAGGACGCTCAGAGAATTCGCGAATTCAGGGGAGATAATTCGTATGCTTTAACCTCATTTATAAGAGAAATTGAATCGGTGAGAGCATTGTTACTAAGCCAACCGGACCTACAGGACTACATTCATCTGCGTATAGTACTAAATAAAATGCAAGGCGCAGCTCTGCACGTATTGAGAACATTGGGTCCGAGTCCAACGTGGGAGGAGACAAAAAAAATCTTGATCAACAACTTCGGTGTAAGAGAATCTTACCATCATCATTATCAACAAGCATTCTCAGCTGTTAATAATGATATTGTAAATTATTTTAAAACTCTTTGTGATATATTATGTAAAATTAATGAAAAATATGAATTTGATAATGTAAAACCAACTGAATTTAATCCAAATAATGCCGAAAAAATTATTTTAAAAACTTTTTTGAATAATATTAATTTAAATTTGGCTTCAATAATTGTTAATAATAGAATAACAAGCCTAAGAGATGCATTTAATCTACTAGAAATAGAGGGCTTAATAAGAAAAGAAGAAGGAAAAATAAGTCATGAAAACAAAAATATTCAACAAAATTTCAACAGAAGAAGAAATTATAACCAGAAGTATGAAAATAGCCATACTAATGAATATAGAAAATCAATATCATCATTTCAAAATAGACAGATTTTACCGCAACAATTGTATACAAATCCCCAAAATCAATATAATTCCCAAATTTATACAAATCCCCAAAATCAATATAATTCCCAAATTTATACAAATCCCCAAAATCAATATAATTCCCAAATTTATACAAATCCCCAAAATCAATATAATTCCCAAATTTATACACATCCCCAAAATCAACCTAATTCCCAAGTTTATCCAAATCGAAATAACCAAACAAATTTTCAAGGATATACCAATTAAAATAGATTGACAGATTCACGAGTATACTCTAATCAAGCCAAACACAATTTGAATCCTAAAGATAATTCACAACCAAATAGTCAAAGATATACCAATCAGGCAAATAGATATAATAATTATTATTCGGGACAATTATCAAACGAACGTAAAACTAATTATAATAGCTATAATCCGAGACCAAATGAAGATATCCAAATGGAAACAGATCACATTCAGGTAGAAGAAGATAAATTTGTTAATGACATAAATGAAGATGAAGTAAATTTTCATTTAATGAGCTCAAAAAAGCATTACCAATAGTAGAGTTAACTATTAAAAACAATAAACTAAAAGCCTTGGTTGATACAGGTTCAACAACTTCACTTAAGAATCTAAACAAATTGCCTGAATACGAACGAATGTTGCTAAACAAAAATGTTTCGTTTACATCTCTTAACAGCACAACTACTATTACTCACGAAATAATAACAGAGTTACCTTTGGAATTTAAAGAAGATGCAACTATGGCATGGAAATTGACTGATTTTAAAAATAAGAAATTTGATGCAATAATAGGGCAAAACATATTAAAACCAATGAAAGCCATAATAGATATGAATAATGAAACTGTTACTATAAATGGCAATAAATTAAAATTTATTCAATCTTGTCCATATACCTACGACGAAATTAACCAATTAGAAATTACTAACATTAACGAATCAATTTCAGAAAATATTTTCAAAGATTTGAATAGAGAAGAAGAAAAAGCAGTTCGGAAAATTCTTAATTCATTTAAAAATTTAATTTATATAGAAGGACAAACACTGACTAATACCGACATTATCCAGCATGAAATTCGTACTACAACAGATAGACCAATTTATACAAAACTATATCGATATCCCCAAGTTCACGAGAAAGAGATCTCCAAGCAAATTGATGAGATGTTAACACAAGGCATAATAAAAGAAAGCAACTCACCTTATAACAGCCCATTGTGGATCGTGCCGAAAAAGTCGGACAATTTAGGAGTCAAAAAATGGAGAATCGTAATTGATTATAGGGCCTTAAACAACATAACAATTGATGACAAATTCCCAATGCCTAATATTGAGAATATATTAGACAAATTAGGTCGTGCTCAATATTTCACAACAATTGACTTAGCAAAAGGCTTTCACCAAATTCTTGTTAGACAAGAAGACCGGCCGAAAACAGCTTTTTCAACACCTTACGGCCATTATGAATTTGTTCGGATGCCATTCGGTTTAAAGAATGCTCCTGCAACATTTCAACGACTTTTAAACTGTATTTTGAGGGAATTTTTGAATAAAATATGTGTCGTTTATTTGGATGACATACTCATTTTTTCCACAAGTTTTCAAGAGCATGTTGATAATGTTAACCAAGTTCTGAAAAAACTAAAGGAAGCCAACCTACGAATTCAAATAAATAAATGTAAATTTTTTGTTAAAGAAACACTTTATCTAGGACACGTTTTAACAACAAATGGAGTTAAACCCAACCCTGCAAAAGTTGACCAAATTTTGAAGCTTCAATTGCCTAAGACAATTAAACAAATTAAATCATTTTTAAGTATTAGTGGATATTATCGTAAATTCATAAGAGACTATTCAAAAGTAGCATATCCCATGATAAGATATCTCAAGAAGGATATTAAGTTAAATATCAATGATCCGAATTACATTCACGCTTCTGAGAAACTTAAAACAATTCTAACAGAAAACCCGGTGCTTAAGTATCCGAACTTCAACAAGCAGTTTCAACTTGTTACAGATGCTAGCGTCAGTGCTATAGGTGCTGTGTTACAACAGGATAAACACCCTATTTGCTATGCTAGTAGAACTCTAAATGACCATGAAAAAAATTATTCAGTTACGGAAAAAGAACTTTTGGCAATTGTTTGGGCAACTAATTATTTCAGGCCATATTTGTATAGCACCAAATTTGAAATTTTATCTGACCATCAACCATTGCGATGGCTTTTTGTTAAATACCAAGGAGAGCAATGAGCCCTAGACTTTACAGGTGGCTTATAAAACTAAGTGAATTTAACATAACCATAAACTACATCAAAGGAAAAGAGAACCAAGTAGCAGACTTTCTAAGTCGAATAAATACAGACACAAATGAAATTAATATGCTAACTACTTCTATTGACTCCTTGTACAATAATGTAAACGACGATATAGAAACAATTCTTTCACAACAAGAAAATACTTACAACCATATTGGGATTTTGGACACTGTAGTAAACAGATTTCGGACACAGATAATTTTAACTGACAATAAACAAAAGGACATAGACGTGAAACACAAAAATAAAAAGATATATATAAGCTCCGCAGATTTAGACAATAATTTAGATAATATTCTACAACGGAATATTAATAAAGGTATAGTAGGAATTTATTCAGAGTTGGATGATACTAAGTATAACATTTTGCAAAATAAAATTATAGAGTTGTATAAAGGGAGCAATAGCACCAAATTTTTTAGATGCTCATATCATGCCATAGACGTTCAGACAGAAGACGACACTTATAAACATATACACAATTACCATAAGAATGAAACCGGACATACAGGAATAATTGAAAATTATGAAGGACTAAAAAAACAGATATATTTTCCCAATCTTAAGATCCTTATTCAAAAATTTATTAATAATTGTACAGTTTGTAGTCAATCTAAATATGATCGAAACCCAATTAAAGAGAAATTTCACATAACAGACACACCAACAGATATTAAACAAATTGTTCATATGGATACTTATACAAATTCCAAATCAAGTTTTTGCACATTCATTGATCGTTTCTCTAAATTTGCTACGGCTTACTATTTGGAAGACAGAAATAACCAGACTATTATAGAAAAGTTAAGGCTGTACAAATCGCAACGAGGTTATTTCAGTAAATTAATATGTGATAATGAATTTAAGAGTGTAAATATTAAAGACTATTTAAGAAATGAAAATATTGAATTGCACTTGGTAAAACCAAACAGTCATACTGGAAACGCAGATATTGAAAGACTGCACAGTACGATTGGAGAAAAAATCCGAATGTTGTCAATTGAAAATAACTCTCTAAACATAAAGGATAAAATAAGTAAGGCAATAGAATTTTATAATAACAGTTATCATTCACTAATAAAAGAAAAGCCTATGAATGTTGAATTTGGAAAATGTGATAAAAAGAAAATTTATGATACTATATTATTTACAAAACAAAAATATATCACAAAAAGAAATGAAAAAAGAATATCTTATATAGATGAAAGAGAACAAGGATATATTAAAAACTACAAATCGTTAAGACATAAAGAAGAGCCTAAGTTTAAATTAAATAATTTAGAAAATATCCACTCCTCAAATATCAAAAGGAAAACAAAATATGATGGGATCATTGATCCAAACAAATTTGAAACAAATCATATTGCATAAATTTAAGGAAAAGTTTACAAAAAAAAATATATATACAATTGAAATAATGAAACAAATCAGAAAAAATAAGAAAAATAAGAAGTTTTTATAGTTCTTAGGTAATCCAAATACAGGAGTATTTTTTTTATTTAACGAGGGGGAAGTTACGTTATTGTATTCACTCTCTGTAAACCCTATCTTTACATAATATTTACATTCCACTCTCTCACTTAATTTTGTACACTTATGATTTGACAATAGTCTAATATCGCTAAATTTCTTTTCTTTTTATTCTTTGAGTCAGTTAAAACGCTGATGTCAAAGAAATAAGACATTTTCGACAAATAAAAATTATTATAAAAAAACTTAAGATTTCAATTGATTAATAAGTTCTAAAGAACGTATTTGGCGCAGTCGTTGGCGAACTTAAAATTGACTAAAGTCAACAAACCAAAAAACACATATAAACTTAAGTTTATTAAAACATTTATTGCAACACTAATTGTTACAGATATTTAGTCTATAAAAAAAAAAAACAGAACAAAATTTAACTTAGTGAAAACTAGTTAAAATTGATACCTTTGTTGTACAGCCTATTCAAAAGGTGTACATTGAATAAAATAAACTTTTTGTGATACACAAAAAAAAAGAACAAGAACAAAAATTAAGATTTCATTTGATTAATAAGTTCTAAAGAACGTATTTGGCGCAGTCGTTGGCGAACTTAAAATTGACTAAAGACAACAAACCAAAAAACACATATAAACTTAAGTTTATTAAAACATTTATTGCAACACTAATTGTTACAGATATTTAGTCTATAAAAAAAAAAAAAACAGAACAAAATTTAACTTAGTGAAAACTAGTTAAAATTGATACCTTTGTTGTACAGCCTATTCAAAAGGTTTACATTGAATAAAATAAACTTTTTGTGATACACAAAAAAAAAAAACAAGAACAAAAATTGACGCAGTGACAACAGTTACAACTAATACATTTGTGGTACAACATAATCAGAAAATTTACATTGCTACATAAAAATAAAATTCATGCAAAATAATACATTATGTATAATATATTATGTAAAATTAATGAAAAATATGAATTTGATAATGTAAAACCAACTGAATTTAATCCAAATAATGCCGAAAAAATTATTTTAAAAACTTTTTTGAATAATGTAACGAGGTAATTTTGGAGCCGGTGTGAAGCCGTCGGCGTCCAAGGTTCGTTGCAAAAATTTGTAAGGTTTGGGACCGCGCGATGGCCAAAATTCCGTCAGATTGATTGTAAACAGGATTTAACTTGGATATTCACTTTATTTAATTTAGTTTTTTAATTCATTGCTTAATTAATGTACACTCTTAATTATATTTTCTTGGGTTTATTATCTATTATAATTCTTCTGCTCCCTTCACGTTCAAAATCGCCTGCCTACCCAGAGTACTGGCCGCGGTGTGACTGTTGGGGTGTCCGTTTCACCAGTCAGAGGAGAATCAAACGAGAGGGGGGTTGCAACCATGCGTCCGTGCGCAGGAGAAGAGCTAACAGAAGTTTTACAGGGAAAAGGGATTATGAGGGGAGAGGGTCGATAAATGGGACGGATCGTTGGTATGGCGTTCCCACTACAAGAAAGCTGTACGCCACGGGCAAAAAGTGCGCTGACAAGAGAAAACTAAACTAGGTCTACTATGCGGGAGCTATACCTCACGAGCGATGAACGCGCTGGTGAGAGTAAAAAAAATCCTATGCTATGTCTTTTACGGAAAGCTATGTGCCACGAGCAATAAGTGCGCTGACAAGAGAAAACTAAACTAAATCTACTATACGGAAGCTATGCACCACGAGCGATAAATGCGCTGGTGAGAGAGGGGCAATTCTACGCTATGTCCTTTACGGAAAGCTATGTGCCACGAGCAATAAGTGCGCTGGCAAGAGAAAACTAAACTATGTCTACTATGCGGGAGCTTTACCTCACGAGCGATGAACGCGCTGGTGAGAGTAAAAAAAATCCTATGCTATGTCTTTTACGGAAAGCCATGTGCCACGAGCAATAAGTGCGCTGACAAGAGAAAACTAAACTAAATCTACTATACGGAAGCTATGCATCACGAGCGATAAATGCGCTGGTGAGAGAGGGGCAATTCTACGCTATGTCCTTTACGGAAAGCTATGTGCCACGAACAATAAGTGCGCTGGCAAGAGAAAACTAAACTAGGTCTACTATGCGGGAGCTATGCATCACGAGCGATAAATGCGCTGGTGAGAGGGGGACAATTCTACGCTATTTCTACTCAGGCTTGCCTACTCAATATCGGAACACTCACCCAATGCCGCTGTCGAATTATCACCGAATCTCGGTGTGCCGTTTTCTTGGTCTAGTCGAGGTGCGACTTATCGGTTTGACCGCTGGCGAAGAACTGACCTTTTCTGATTTCTAAATTTCTAACTAACCTCAGCGCAAACTCCTGCGCCGTTCGAAACTTGTACTTTCACCACTCACCACACTTAGTGTGACCGGTGTTGCCAGTACTCGGGAAATCTAAACCTACCGTGAAGGTGCCACACGGACATTTTACTTAATACTATCGTTTTGAGAAGAGTTCGGAATAATAATAAAAAAATAAAAGTATAATAACAAAAATTCAAAAGTAAAAAGAAAAGTATCAATTATAAAGATAAGAAAAGAAAAGAAAAATAGCTGGTGCTGCCGTCGGATGTGGGTGGAAAACGATGGCAAGACTTTACTCCTCACATTTCCCCTCTACTTCCGGGGGGGGGTCCAGTTCTTGTGACCGTGTAGCGTTTGGTCGGTCCGATGCGGATGCGGAAGTATTGGCCGCTGAAGGTGCTTATGCATGCTATTCGCCGGCATGGTATGTGGCGGCTGATTCCGTCGTTGACTTGAGCTGCTAAAAGCGCTCTGGTGCTGTGGTGGTACAGACTTCCGGGTGGAAGGATTAGCTGGTCTGTCAACATGTTCGCCTCGCTGACGTCGGGCGTTGTCCGACAGATTGTATGATGCGGAAGTGCAAGTGCTTGTGACTTAGTTTCGGTGAGCCGTGGAAATCGTAGGTGTGCTTGGCATGCACAGCGGCTCGGTGGGCTTGGCACGTCGGCCACCAGCTCTGCAGAGCCTGTATAACCTGGCGACAGCTCGGTGAGTGTGGGTTCTTCGCCTCTGTTGTCGTCGGGTGGAGTGGGTGATTGATCGTCACGTCTTACCGCGACTTCGTCGGGATTGTTGGTGCATACTGCGCGAAATGCGCTGCAGTACTCCGCTGCTGGGACTGGGTATGCGCGTGATTGATAATTTATTCCGGCTCGTCCGTCTCGTTGGCGGAGGGTCCCTCTCGCCGGTCGTTGATTGGCGCACCCTCTGGCGGCCTGGCTTGTGGAAGCGCCCTCGAACAGGGGTTCTGGAGTCGGACTCGGCGAGTGGTCAATCAAAACCTCTTCTGCTCCTTCGTGTAGTCGTGCTGTGCGGCGTCCACGGTTGGCTTCCGTGGCGAATCGCAGTCGGTAGCGTTGCTTGGCGGCGTCAAACCGCTTTTGTTCGTTGTCGCTTTCGGTGGCGTCGTGTTGTTGTGTGATCGCTGGTACACGTTGATCTGTGGGAGAGGAAAGCAAACAGTTATTATTGTTGTTTGGATGGTGTTGGCCTGGCTCAGGCCCATGGTTAGAGCCATGGAAGGGTTTGAGTTCGCCCAGATGCGCAGTGCGAACCCTGGTTTCCCCCTCCCGTTTCAAACGGGCGATTACGGGTGAAGGAAAACTGATTATGGTATATGGCCCCGCGTATTTCGGGGCGAGCTTGGCTTTGGACAGCGGATGCTGCCTCACCATCACCAGCTGCCCTATTTTCGGCTTCCATGGTCTTCGCCGCTGATTGTAGTGTCGCGCCTGGTCCTGGGCTGCTTTGGCTAGGTTGTGCCGGACAATGTCGAAAATTTCCTGCAGTTGCGTAGCTCGTTCTGTGGGTGTTATGGGCACGTTTCCCGTACCTGCTGTAACCCTGTCGTAGAGTGCGTTCGGCAATCGCGGTTCCCTCCCTTGCGTGTGGAAGGCGGGGCTGTACCCTGTGCTCTCGGAAGCGCATGTGTTAATGGCTAATGACAGTTCGGGGAGGTGCTCGTCCCACGTCTTTTGGTTTTTCCCCGCAAACTGTGCTATCATCGTCTTCACCGTTCTGTTGCTTCTCTCTGTAGGGTTTTCTTGGGGGGTGTATGGCGCCGTGAATCGTTGGCGCACCCCGATCTCTTCCAAGTACGATTTCATGAGTCTGCTGCTAAATTGCGTGCCATTATCCGAGAGAAAAATCTTGGGCACACCATAGCGGGCCAGAATCTGTTCCCTGAATGCCTTGCGTAGTCCCTCGGCAGTAGCGCTGCGCAGGGGCACCAGCTCGGTCTATTTAGAAAATCGGTCAACGAACACAAGTAATGTGGTATTTCCGTGTTTCGAGCGGGGCAGCGGCCCGACGAAATCGGCGCACACTGTTGCCCACGGCTCCTCTGGAACGGAAATAAGCATTTCTCCTGCTGAGGCCTGCTGACTCACTTTGTATTGCTGACATAGTTCACATTGGCGCACATACCTGCTGATGTCGCGGAACATTCCTGGCCAGTAATACCTGTTGGTGATGCGTGCGATGGTTTTCCGAATCCCCAGATGGCCAGCACTCGGGCTGTCGTGGTTTTCTTCCATCACACGTTTACGGAGAGGCGTAGAGACACAGAGTTTCCACGGGGCGCAATCTTCGTCGCCCGCGTGCCTTACTAAGTGTCGATATAGTTGGTCTTCAACGAATGCGTAGTCTGAATATTTTTCTGGCTGCTGTTGTACCTCGGCCCGTCGTTTCCGTAACCACGGGCAATCTGCCTGATCGGTGGTAAATGTTGCTTGCTGGCACGCCTCTAGTGGTTGCCTCGAGAGTGCGTCGGCCACTACATTAAGCTTACCCTTTCGATATTGCACGGAAAATTTGTACTGCTGCAACTCCAGTGCCCACCGCGCGATTCGGCCGGAGGGGCTTTCGATGGAGTTGAGCCATTTGAGCGATAAGTGGTCCGTGATAACGATGAATTGGTAGCCCTCCAGGTAGGGCCGCATCTTGCGAATGCCCCATACAATGGCTAGACACTCCTTTTCTGTGGGCGAGTAATTCTTCTCCGCCTGATTCAAGTGGCGACTAGCATAGGCGATAACGCGCTCTGTGCCATCGATCGTCTGCGTCAACACTGCACCGAGGCCGAAATCGCTGGCGTCGGTTTGCAGCGTAAATGTCTGGGTGAAGTCAGGGCAGGCTAACACCGGGGCTTCTGTCAGTTTCTTCTTCAACGTCTCAAACGCCTGTTGTTGTTCGTCGGCCCACTTCCAGTGCTTACCCTTCTTCAGCATGGCTGTCAGGGGTTGAACGATTGCAGCGAAGTCGGGCACGAACCGTCGATACCACGAAGCGACACCCAGGAAACTCCTAACGCCTCGAATATTTTCAGGTGGCTCCAGCTCGCGTATGGCGGCCACTTTGTTAGGGTCCGTATGGATGCCTTCGCCGCTTACAATATGTCCTAAATATTTCACCTGTGTTTGGAAAAACTCACACTTCTCCGGGTTGATGCGCAGATTTGCGGCCCTCAGCCGCCGGAAAACCTCTTGTAAGTTGTGTAAATGCTCCTCCAGGGTAGCGCCGGTGACTATGATGTCGTCTAGATACGCGAAAGCAATGGGCTCCAGTTCTGGCCCTATTATCTGATCAAGGGCGCGTTGGAACGTAGCGGGTGCCGAGTGCAGTCCAAACGGCATGACGCGCCATTGGTAGAGTCCACGACCTGGCACGGTGAATGCAGTAAATTGCTTACTACCCTTGGCCATCGGAATTTGCCAGTATCCATCCTTCAAATCGAGGCTGCTGATAAATTTGGCGTTCCGCAATCGATCAAGGATGTGGTGGATGCGCGGCATGGGATACGCGTCTGGAACAGAGCGACTGTTTAGCTGTCGATAGTCGATACAGAGTCGCCAGGCCCCCGTCTTTTTCCGCACCAGCACGATGGGCGCGCTGTACGGGCTGTGTGACGGTTCTATACATCCCTTTTCCAGAAGTTTGTTTAGCTGGGTTACGTGGAAAATAGCGTTGCTTGATGGGGCGATCATCCGCCATGACGATGCGATGTTCAGTGATGTTCGTGGGCCCTTTTAAGTCGGTGAAGAGGGGCAACTCTGCCCGCAGGAATTTATCGATTTTCTCCTGCTGACTTGTTGTTGTCTCCGCGGCCAGCAAAGACTGCGTCGTGGTCGTGGCAGGTTTCAATTGTAAAATTGCACCAGCGCAGGTGAAACTCGCCTCTGTAAAAATAAGGAAATCTAGCCCCAGAACGACGTCCTCGTATGCGTCGGGCATGACGATAAATTTGAGCAAAACATTGCTATTGCCCAGCTTGACTCGCGCTTCGACGACCTGATCTAAACTACGACTGGACCCATCTGCCAGTTTAACCTCCCCATTAAAAGTTTCTGTTCTACTCTTTTGTCGAATTTTGTGAGCAAACGCCCCGCTGATAAAACTTCGCGTCGCCCCCGTGTCGACGATAGCCTGCACCTGCTGTCCCCTCACGATTGCGTGGGCGAGGATGTGCCTGGCGTCGTGTTCAAATATTACTGGTGTTGAGGGTGGAGCGCCGGAGCCACCACCCCCCCTCGATCGGGGTGGCCTCCGCTGGCGTTTCCCGGCTGGCGGCAACACTCGATGGTCTTGCGGCCGCGTCGACCGCACTGCCAACAAAAATCTACCTGGCGGTTTGTACAATTTCGTATAAAATGTCCGCTCTGCCCACATCTCCGACAACCCCGAGGGTCAATGCGATCGTCCTGAGCTGAGACCGAGGCGTCGGTTATGGCTTGCAGTGGCTGAGTAAATAAACGATGTTGGTCGCCACCCCCAGATGGTGGCAACGATACGCCACCCCTTTGTGGTGAAGCAGCTCTGCCTGACTCCCGCTCCTGGATACCTTCCAAGTCTTGGGCCAGAGAAAAAAGCTCGGCGAGAGTGTCGAAATCTTTGCGCCGAATGCACCAATGGTACTCGGGGCGGGCGTTTCGAAATACGCGCTCGAGGCGTTCCTCTTCACTGTACGTCCCTTGACGCATCAAGTAGAGGAGGGAAAGCGCGTAGTCGCTGAAAGATTCGTGGCCCTGTTGTAAGAGGCCTCGAATAGTGTCGTCAATACGCTCGTAGTAGCGAGCCGGCAAAAAAAAGGTGAGGAAATCTTTCTTAAATAATGCCCAAGTTTCCCACTGCCGGTTACAGGTCCGGAACCAGACGAGCGCCTTAGCACTTCGGGCAAGAATCGTGGCAATAGGTCCACTTTTAGCCCGTCCATAGCGCACAGCTCTACCACCCGCTCGATAAACGCAAGTGGGTCAGGCCCCCCATCATAGTAACAAAACCATTTACGTACCTTGTCCATGACCCCCGCGCCTGTGGCGGGTGGTCTTACCTGGTTGCTGGTGAAATGGTGTGAGGGTTGGGTCGTGCTGTCTGTAGTTGCTGTTGATTGGTGGCCAGCCTCTGGTATCTCAGCCGGTGTAACACCCATTGTGACAGTGGGCGCCGCTGGTCTGCTGATGTTGTTCTCAGGGCCCGCTGTCGGCCCGGGATTATTTGGCGATGGCAACGGCGAAGCGGGCTGTATGATGATTGTAGGCAGGGCCTCGCCAGTTGCGGCTTTGTCGTCGATTTCGGCGGTACTTTCACTAGTTAGCGCAAATTTGCGCTCTTTATTCACACTGTCATCTGACCCTGAACCGAGGGTGTCACTAACCGCACTATCGATAATTTTCTCGGTCGCGACTGCCAACACGCGTTTGTGTTTTTCTTGTAGCAGAAGGAATCGCTGCACCCTTTCGGGGGTGTGATCGGATTGGCCGATGAACGCGGCGAATCTCTGCCGGAGCACACTCACCGTACCGGAGGGATCAAGTTCAAATTCGTTCGCGTAAGCTACCAGGTCGGCCTGGTTGAGGCTATATACCCAACTGGTATACACCTTGCCTTCCATGGCCGCGTTAATGCACAATAACTAGCCTCGTGGCGGGGATATAGTAAGGTGGCCTTTCTATTTTCACTTTTCCCAAATTAATCTTTTTACTTTTTTTATTTTTTTTTTTATTTTTGATAATCTTGTTATCACTTTGTTTCGTGGCTAACGGTCACTCTTCGATTTTCGTTGATTACACTAAGTTGGTTTATGATTGTAATCACTGAATTCTCATGGTTATTTCTATATCGCACAAAATTTTGAATAAATAGATTCTCTTATTTTATTTTGTTATCGTGAAATTTTACTATGAATAATTTTTCCCAAATTTATTTCTTTAGCACTAAAATTTAAAATAATCAAATCTTTGGGTATTTTTTTTCTTTTCAAACACTTTTGTCGCTAGTCGCGTCACTTGGCCCGTTAGATGTCGGTGCCTGCTTGTCGCCACGCGGTACTTCTCTGTTTACCGTTTTCGTTGTTCAACGGGTTTATTTCGCGCGTCACTTGGATCGATTTCAAAGCACTTGATTCGCGGTACAGTCCCGTATTTCCCGTTTCGCGTTAACGGACTTGCACTATGCACCGGCGCTTTTGCTTTTCCATGTGGTTGCGCTCACCGTTTCCAACATGGAATTAACTGTTAAATTTTTTTGTCTTCTCGCACTTTGTTCGTAGAATTTGATTTGAATTAAATTTTTTCCCGATTTATGATTTTTTTTTTTTTTAAATTAAATCCTGCTTTTTTTTTTTTTGTTTTAACCGAAATTTTGTTTCCGTTTTAAGGACTTATGCGCCCAAGGTCCCTGCTCGGGCGCCATTGTAACGAGGTAATTTTGGAGCCGGGGTGAAGCCGTCGGCGTCCAAGGTTCGTTGCAAAAATTTGTAAGGTTTGGGACCGCGCGATGGCCAAAATTCCGTCAGATTGATTGTAAACAGGATTTAACTTGGATATTCACTTTATTTAATTTAGTTTTTTAATTCATTGCTTAATTAATGTACACTCTTAATTATATTTTCTTGGGTTTATTATCTATTATAATTCTTCTGCTCCCTTCACGTTCAAAATCGCCTGCCTACCCAGAGTACTGGCCGCGGTGTGACTGTTGGGGTGTCCGTTTCACCAGTCAGAGGAGAATCAAGCGAGAGGGGGGTTGCAACCATGCGTCCGTGCGCAGGAGAAGAGCTAACAGAAGTTTTACAGGGAAAAGGGATTATGAGGGGAGAGGGTCGATAAATGGGACGGATCGTTGGTATGGCGTTCCCACTACAAGAAAGCTGTACGCCACGGGCAATAAGTGCGCTGGCAAGAGAAAACTAAGCTAGATCTACTATGCGGGAGCTATACATCACGAGCGATAAATGCGCTGGTGAGAGGGGAAAATCCTATGCTATGTTATCTACGGAAAGCTATGTGCCACGAGCAATAAGTGCGCGCTGACAAGAGAAAACTAAACTAGGTCTACTATGCGGGAGCTATACATCACGAGCGATAAATGCGCTGGTGAGAGGGGAAACCCTATGCTATGTCCTCTACGGAGAGCTATGTGCCACGAGCAATAAGTGCGCTGACAAGAGAAAACTAAACTAGGTTTACTATGCGGGAGCTATACATCACGAGCGATAAATGCGCTGGTGAGAAGGGAAAATCCTATGCTATGTCCTCTACGGAGAGCTATGTGCCATGAGCAATAAATGCGCGCTGACAAGAGAAAACTAAACTAGGTCTACTATGCGGGAGCTATACCTCACGAGCGATGAACGCGCTGGTGAGAGTAAAAAAAATCCTATGCTATGTCTTTTACGGAAAGCTATGTGCCACGAGCAATAAGTGCGCTGACAAGAGAAAACTAAACTAAATCTACTATACGGAAGCTATGCACCACGAGCGATAAATGCGCTGGTGAGAGAGGGGCAATTCTACGCTATGTCCTTTACGGAAAGCTATGTGCCACGAGCAATAAGTGCGCTGGCAAGAGAAAACTAAACTATGTCTACTATGCGGGAGCTTTACCTCACGAGCGATGAACGCGCTGGTGAGAGTAAAAAAAATCCTATGCTATGTCTTTTACGGAAAGCCATGTGCCACGAGCAATAAGTGCGCTGACAAGAGAAAACTAAACTAAATCTACTATACGGAAGCTATGCATCACGAGCGATAAATGCGCTGGTGAGAGAGGGGCAATTCTACGCTATGTCCTTTACGGATAGCTATGTGCCACGAACAATAAGTGCGCTGGCAAGAGAAAACTAAACTAGGTCTACTATGCGGGAGCTATGCATCACGAGCGATAAATGCGCTGGTGAGAGGGGGACAATTCTACGCTATTTCTACTCAGGCTTGCCTACTCAATATCGGAACACTCACCCAATGCCGCTGTCGAATTATCACCGAATCTCGGTGTGCCGTTTTCTTGGTCTAGTCGAGGTGCGACTTATCGGTTTGACCGCTGGCGAAGAACTGACCTTTTCTGATTTCTAAATTTCTAACTAACCTCAGCGCAAACTCCTGCGCCGTTCGAAACTTGTACTTTCACCACTCACCACACTTAGTGTGACCGGTGTTGCCAGTACTCGGGAAATCTAAACCTACCGTGAAGGTGCCACACGGACATTTTACTTAATACTATCGTTTTGAGAAGAGTTCGGAATAATAATAAAAAAGCTGGTGCTGCCGTCGGATGTGGGTGGAAAACGATGGCAAGACTTTACTCCTCACAATAATATTAATTTAAATTTGGCTTCAATAATTGTTAATAATAGAATAACAAGCCTAAGAGATGCTTTTAATCTACTAGAAATAGAGGGCTTAATAAGAAAAGAAGAAGGAAAAATAAGTCATGAAAACAAAAATATTCAACAAAATTTCAACAGAAGAAGAAATTATAACCAGAAGTATGAAAATAGCCATACTAATGAATATAGAAATTCAATATCAACATTTCAAAATAGACAGATTTTACTGCAACAATTGTATACAAATCCCCAAAATCAATATAATTCCCAAATTTATACAAATCCCCAAAATCAATATAATTCCCAAATTTACACAAATCCCCAAAATCAATATAATTCCCAAATTTATACAAATCCCCAAAATCAATATAATTCCCAAATTTATACACATCCCCAAAATCAACCTAATTCCCAAGTTTATCCATATCGAAATAACCAAACAAATTTTCAAGGATATACCAATCAAAATAGATTGACAGATTCACGAGTATACTCTAATCAAGCCAAACACAATTTGAATCCTAAAGATAATTCACAACCAAATAGTCAAAGATATACCAATCAGGCAAATAGATATAATAATTATTATTAGGGACAATTATCAAACGAACGTAAAACTAATTATAATAGCTATAATCCGAGACCAAATGAAGATATCCAAATGGAAACAGATCACATTCAGGTAGAAGAAGATAAATTTGTTAATGACATAAATGAAGATGAAGTAAATTTTCATTTAATGAGCTCAAAAAAGCATTACCAATAGTAGAGTTAACTATTAAAAACAATAAACTAAAAGCCTTGGTTGATACAGGTTCAACAACTTCACTTATGAATCTAAACAAATTGCCTGAATACGAACGAATGTTGCTAAACAAAAATGTTTCGTTTACATCTCTTAACAGCACAACTACTATTACTCACGAAATAATAACAGAGTTACCTGTGGAATTTAAAGAAGATGCAACTATGGCATGGAAATTGACTGATTTTAAAAATAAGAAATTTGATGCAATAATAGGGCAAAACATATTAAAACCAATGAAAGCTAACATTAACGAATCAATTTTAGAAAATATTTTCAAAGATTTGAATAGAGAAGAAGAAAAAGCAGTTCGGAAAATTCTTAATTCATTTCAAAATTTAATTTATATAGAAGGACAAACACTGACTAATACCGACATTATCCAGCATGAAATTCGTACTACAACAGATAGACCAATTTATACAAAACTATATCGATATCCCCAAGTTCACGAGAAAGAGATCTCCAAGCAAATTGATGAGATGTGAACACAAGGCATAATAAAAGAAAGCAACTCACCTTATAACAGCCCATTGTGGATCGTGCCGAAAAAGTCGGACAATTTAGGAGTCAAAAAATGGAGAATCGTAATTGATTATAGGGCCTTAAACAACATAACAATTGATGACAAATTTCCAATGCCTAATATTGAGAATATATTAGACAAATTAGGTCGTGCTCAATATTTCACAACAATTGACTTAGCAAAAGGCTTTCACCAAATTCTTGTTAGACAAGAAGACCGGCCGAAAACAGCTTTTTCTACACCTTACGGCCATTATGAATTCGTTCGGATGCCATTCGGTGTAAAGAATGCTCCTGCAACATTTCAACGACTTCTAAACTGTATTTTGAGGGAACTTTTGAATAAAATATGTGTCGTTTATTTGGATGACATACTCATTTTTTCCACAAGTTTTCAAGAGCATGTTGATAATGTTAACCAAGTTCTGAAAAAACTAAAGGAAGCCAACCTACGAATTCAAATAAATAAATGTAAATTTTTTGTTAAAGAAACACTTTATCTAGGACACGTTTTAACAACAAATGGAGTTAAACCCAACCCTGCAAAATTTGACCAAATTTTGAAGCTTCAATTGCCTAAGACAATTAAACAAATTAAATCATTTTTAAGTATTAGTGAATATTATCGTAAATTCATAAGAGACTATTCAAAAGTAGCATATCCCATGATAAGATATCTAAAGAAGGATATTAAGTTAAATATCAATGATCCGAATTACATTCACGCTTTTGAGAAACTTAAAACAATTCTAACAGAAAACCCGGTGCTTAAGTATCCGAACTTCAACAAGCAGTTTCAACTTGTTACAGATGCTAGCGTCAGTGCTATAGGTGCTGTGTTACAACAGGATAAACACCCTATTTGCTATGCTAGTAGAACTCTAAATGACCATGAAAAAAATTATTCAGTTACGGAAAAAGAACTTTTGGCAATTGTTTGGGCAACTAATTATTTCAGGCCATATTTGTATAGCACCAAATTTGAAATTTTATCTGACCATCAACCATTGCGATGGCTTTTTGTTAAATACCAAGGAAAAGCAATGAGCCCTAGACTTTACAGGTGGCTTATAAAACTAAGTGAATTTAACATAACCATAAACTACATCAAAGGAAAAGAGAACCAAGTAGCAGACTTTCTAAGTCGAATAAATACAGACAGAAGTGAAATTAATATGCTAACTACTTCTATTGACTCCTTGTACAATAATGTAAACGACGATATAGAAACAATTCATTCACAACAAGAAAATACTTACAACCATATTGGGATTTTGGACACTGTAGTAAACAGATTTCGGACACAGATAATTTTAACTGACAATAAACAAAAGGACATAGACGTGAAACACAAAAATAAAAAGATATATATAAGCTCCGCAGATTTAGACAATAATTTAGATAATATTCTACAACGGAATATTAATAAAGGTATAGTAGGAATATATTCAGAGTTGGATGATACTAAGTATAACATTTTGCAAAATAAAATTATAGAGTTGTATAAAGGGAACAATAGCACCAAATTTTTTAGATGCTCATATCATGCCATAGACATTCAGACAGAAGACGACACTTATAAGCATATACACAATTACCATAAGAATGAAACCGGACATACAGGAATAATTGAAAATTATGAAGGACTAAAAAAACAGATATATTTTCCCAATCTTAAGATCCTTATTCAAAAATTTATTAATAATTGTACAGTTTGTAGTCAATCTAAATATGATCGATACCCAATTAAAGAGAAATTTCACATAACAGACACACCAACAGATATTAAACAAATTGTTCATATGGATACTTATACAAATTCCAAATCAAGTTTTTTAACATTCATTGATCGTTTCTCTAAATTTGCTACGGCTTACTATTTGGAAGACAGAAATAACCAGACTATTATAGAAAAGTTAAGGCTGTACAAATCGCAACGAGGTTATTTCAGTAAATTAATATGTGATAATGAATTTAAGAGTGTAAATATTAAAGACTATTTAAGAAATGAAAATATTGAATTGCACTTGGTAAAACCAAACAATCATACTGGAAACGCAGATATTGAAAGACTGCACAGTACGATTGGAGAAACAATCCGAATGTTGTCAATTGAAAATAACTCTCTAACCATAAAGGATAAAATAAGTAAGGCAATAGAATTTTATAATAACAGTTATCATTCACTAATAAAAGAAAAGCCTATGAATGTTGAGTTTGGAAAATGTGATAAAAAGAAAATTTATGATACTATATTATTTACAAAACAAAAATATATCACAAAAAGAAATGAAAAAAGAATATCTTATATAGATGAAAGAGAACAAGGATATATTAAAAACTACAAATCGTTAAGACATAAAGAAGAGCCTAAGTTTAAATTAAATAATTTAGAAAATATCCACTCCTCAAATATCAAAAGGAAAACAAAATATGATGGGATCATTGATCCAAACAAATTTGAAACAAATCATATTTCATAAATTTAAGGAAAAGTTTACAAAAAAAAATATATATACAATTGAAATAATGAAACAAATCAGAAAAAATAAGAAAAATAAGAAGTTTTTATAGTTCTTAGGTAATCAAAATACAGGAGTATTTTTTTTATTTAACGAGGGGGAAGTTACGTTATTGTATTCACTCTCTGTAAACCCTATCTTTACATAATATTTACATTCCACTCTCTCACTTAATTTTGAACACCTATGATTTGACAATAGTCTAATATCGCTAAATTCCTTTTATTTTTTATTCTTTAAGTCAGTTAAAACGCTGATGTAAAAGAAATAAGACATTTTCGACAAATAAAAATTATTATAAAAAAAACTTAAGATTTCATTTGATTAATAAGTTCTAAAGAACGTATTTGGCGCAGTCGTTGGCGAACTTAAAATTGACTAAAGTCAACAAACCAAAAAACACATATAAACTTAAGTTTATTAAAACATTTATTGCAACACTAATTGTTACAGATATTTAGTCTATAAAAAAAAAAAAAAACAGAACAAAATTTAACTTAGTGAAAACCAGTTAAAATTGATACCTTTGTTGTACAGCCTATTCAAAAGGTTTACATTGAATAAAATAAACTTTTTGTGATACACAAAAAAAAAAACAAGAACAAAAATTGACGCAGTGACAACAGTTACAACTAATACATTTGTGGTACAACATAATCAGAAAATTTACATTGCTACATAAAAATAAAATTCATGCAAAATAATACTAAGCAAGCATTACAAAAAAAAAACAATATATCAAAGCAAGAAGCAAATCATTCTTGACTCAAGCGTAAACCGGTTTTGATAAGCTATGGATTTGCAACTAACAGCCAGTGACGCCATCAAGGACGCTCAGAGAATTCGCGAATTCAGGGGAGATAATTCGTATGCTTTAACCTCATTTATAAGAGAAATTGAATCGGTGAGAGCATTGTTACTAAGCCAACCGGACCTACAGGCCTACATTCATCTGCGTATAGTACTAAATAAAATCCAAGGCGCAGCTCTGCACGTATTGAGAACATTGGGTCCGAGTCCAACGTGGGAGGAGACAAAAAAAATCTTGATCAACAACTTCGGTGTAAGAGAATCTTACCATCATCTTTATCAACAAGCATTCTCAGCTGTTAATAATGATATTGTAAATTATTTTAAAACTCTTTGTGATATATTATGTAAAATTAATGAAAAATATGAATTTGATAATGTAAAACCAACTGAATTTAATCCAAATAATGCCGAAAAAATTATTTTAAAAACTTTTTTGAATAATATTAATTTAAATTTGGCTTCAATAATTGTTAATAATAGAATAACAAGCCTAAGAGATGCATTTAATCTACTAGAAATAGAGGGCTTAATAAGAAAAGAAGAAGGAAAAATAAGTCATGAAAACAAAAATATTCAACAAAATTTCAACAGAAGAAGAAATTATAACCAGAAGTATGAAAATAGCCATACTAATGAATATAGAAAATCAATATCATCATTTCAAAATAGACAGATTTTAACGCAAAAATTGTATACAAATCCCCAAAATCAATATAATTCCCAAATTTATACAAATCCCCAAAATCAATATAATTCCCAAATTTATACAAATCCCCAAAATCAATATAATTCCCAAATTTATACAAATCCCCAAAATCAATATAATTCCCAAATTTATACACATCCCCAAAATCAACCTAATTCCCAAGTTTATCCAAATCGAAATAACCAAACAAATTTTCAAGGATATACCAATTAAAATAGATTGACAGATTCACGAGTATACTCTAATCAAGCCAAACACAATTTGAATCCTAAAGATAATTCACAACCAAATAGTCAAAGATATACCAATCAGGCAAATAGATATAATAATTATTATTAGGGACAATTATCAAACGAACGTAAAACTAATTATAATAGCTATAATCCGAGACCAAATGAAGATATCCAAATGGAAACAGATCACATTCAGGTAGAAGAAGATAAATTTGTTAATGACATAAATGAAGATGAAGTAAATTTTCATTTAATGAGCTCAAAAAAGCATTACCAATAGTAGAGTTAACTATTAAAAACAATAAACTAAAAGCCTTGGTTGATACAGGTTCAACAACTTCACTTATGAATCTAAACAAATTGCCTGAATACGAACGAATGTTGCTAAACAAAAATGTTTCGTTTACATCTCTTAACAGCACAACTACTATTACTCACGAAATAATAACAGAGTTACCTTTGGAATTTAAAGAAGATGCAACTATGGCATGGAAATTGACTGATTTTAAAAATAAGAAATTTGATGCAATAATAGGGCAAAACATATTAAAACCAATGAAAGCCATAATAGATATGAATAATGAAACTGTTACTATAAATGGCAATAAATTAAAATTTATTCAATCTTGTCCATATACCTACGACGAAATTAACCAATTAGAAATTACTAACATTAACGAATCAATTTTAGAAAAAATTTTCAAAGATTTGAATAGAGAAGAAGAAAAAGCAGTTCGGAAAATTCTTAATTCATTTAAAAATTTAATTTATATAGAAGGACAAACACTGACTAATACCGACATTATCCAGCATGAAATTCGTACTACAACAGATAGACCAATTTATACGAAACTATATCGATATCCCCAAGTTCACGAGAAAGAGATCTCCAAGCAAATTGATGAGATGTTAACACAAGGCATAATAAAAGAAAGCAACTCACCTTATAACAGCCCATTGTGGATCGTGCCGAAAAAGTCGGACAATTTAGGAGTCAAAAAATGGAGAATCGTAATTGATTATAGGGCCTTAAACAACATAACAATTGATGACAAATTCCCAATGCCTAATATTGAGAATATATTAGACAAATTAGGTCGTGCTCAATATTTCACAACAATTGACTTAGCAAAAGGCTTTCACCAAATTCTTGTTAGACAAGAAGACCGGCCGAAAACAGCTTTTTCTACACCTTACGGCCATTATGAATTCGTTCGGATGCCATTCGGTTTAAAGAATGCTCCTGCAACATTTCAACGACTTTTAAACTGTATTTTGAGGGAATTTTTGAATAAAATATGTGTCGTTTATTTGGATGACATACTCATTTTTTTAACAAGTTTTCAAGAGCATGTTGATAATGTTAACCAAGTTCTGAAAAAACTAAAGGAAGCCAACCTACGAATTCAAATAAATAAATGTAAATTTTTTGTTAAAGAAACACTTTATCTAGGACACGTTTTAACAACAAATGGAGTTAAACCCAACCCTGCAAAAGTTGACCAAATTTTGAAGCTTCAATTGCCTAAGACAATTAAACAAATTAAATCATTTTTAAGTATTAGTGGATATTATCGTAAATTCATAAGAGACTATTCAAAAGTAGCATATCCCATGATAAGATATCTAAAGAAGGATATTAAGTTAAATATCAATGATCCGAATTACATTCACGCTTTTGAGAAACTTAAAACAATTCTAACAGAAAACCCGGTGCTTCAGTATCCGAACTTCAACAAGCAGTTTCAACTTGTTACAGATGCTAGCGTCAGTGCTATAGGTGCTGTGTTACAACAGGATAAACACCCTATTTGCTATGCTAGTAGAACTCTAAATGACCATGAAAAAAATTATTCAGTTACGGAAAAAGAACTTTTGGCAATTGTTTGGGCAACTAATTATTTCAGGCCATATTTGTATAGCACCAAATTTGAAATTTTATCTGACCATCAACCATTGCGATGGCTTTTTGTTAAATACCAAGGAAAAGCAATGAGCCCTAGACTTTACAGGTGGCTTATAAAACTAAGTGAATTTAACATAACCATAAACTACATCCAAGGAAAAGAGAACCAAGTAGCAGACTTTCTAAGTCGAATAAATACAGACACAAGTGAAATTAATATGCTAACTACTTCTATTGACTCCTTGTACAATAATGTAAACGACGATATAGAAACAATTCATTCACAACAAGAAAATACTTACAACCATATTGGGATTTTGGACACTGTAGTAAACAGATTTCGGACACAGATAATTTTTACTGACAATAAACAAAAGGACATAGACGTGAAACACAAAAATAAAAAGATATATATAAGCTCCGCAGATTTAGACAATAATTTAGATAATATTCTACAACGGAATATTAATAAAGGTATAGTAGGAATTTATTCAGAGTTGGATGATACTAAGTATAACATTTTGCAAAATAAAATTATAGAGTTGTATAAAGGGAGCAATAGCACCAAATTTTTTAGATGCTCATATCATGCCATAGACGTTCAGACAGAAGACGACACTTAAAAACATATACACAATTACCATAAGAATGAAACAGGACATACAGGAATAATTGAAAATTATGAAGGACTTAAAAAACAGATATATTTTCACAATCTTAAGATCCTTATTCAAAAATTTATTAATAATTGTACAGTTTGTAGTCAATCTAAATATGATCGAAACCCAATTAAAGAGAAATTTCACATAACAGACACACCAACAGATATTAAACAAATTGTTCATATGGATACTTATACAAATTCCAAATCAAGTTTTTTAACATTCATTGATCGTTTCTCTAAATTTGCTACGGCTTACTATTTGGAAGACAGAAATAACCAGACTATTATAGAAAAGTTAAGGCTGTACAAATCGCAACGAGGTTATTTCAGTAAATTAATATGTGATAATGAATTTAAGAGTGTAAATATTAAAGACTATTTAAGAAATGAAAATATTGAATTGCACTTGGTAAAACCAAACAATCATACTGGAAACGCAGATATTGAAAGACTGCACAGTACGATTGGAGAAACAATCCGAATGTTGTCAATTGAAAATAACTCTCTAACCATAAAGGATAAAATAAGTAAGGCAATAGAATTTTATAATAACAGTTATCATTCACTAATAAAAGAAAAGCCTATGAATGTTGAGTTTGGAAAATGTGATAAAAAGAAAATTTATGATACTATATTATTTACAAAACAAAAATATATCACAAAAAGAAATGAAAAAAGAATATCTTATATAGATGAAAGAGAACAAGGATATATTAAAAACTACAAATCGTTAAGACATAAAGAAGAGCCTAAGTTTAAATTAAATAATTTAGAAAATATCCACTCCTCAAATATCAAAAGGAAAACAAAATATGATGGGATCATTGATCCAAACAAATTTGAAACAAATCATATTTCATAAATTTAAGGAAAAGTTTACAAAAAAAAATATATATACAATTGAAATAATGAAACAAATCAGAAAAAATAAGAAAAATAAGAAGTTTTTATAGTTCTTAGGTAATCAAAATACAGGAGTATTTTTTTTATTTAACGAGGGGGAAGTTACGTTATTGTATTCACTCTCTGTAAACCCTATCTTTACATAATATTTACATTCCACTCTCTCACTTAATTTTGAACACCTATGATTTGACAATAGTCTAATATCGCTAAATTCCTTTTATTTTTTATTCTTTAAGTCAGTTAAAACGCTGATGTAAAAGAAATAAGACATTTTCGACAAATAAAAATTATTATAAAAAAAACTTAAGATTTCATTTGATTAATAAGTTCTAAAGAACGTATTTGGCGCAGTCGTTGGCGAACTTAAAATTGACTAAAGTCAACAAACCAAAAAACACATATAAACTTAAGTTTATTAAAACATTTATTGCAACACTAATTGTTACAGATATTTAGTCTATAAAAAAAAAAAAAAAACAGAACAAAATTTAACTTAGTGAAAACCAGTTAAAATTGATACCTTTGTTGTACAGCCTATTCAAAAGGTTTACATTGAATAAAATAAACTTTTTGTGATACACAAAAAAAAAAACAAGAACAAAAATTGACGCAGTGACAACAGTTACAACTAATACATTTGTGGTACAACATAATCAGAAAATTTACATTGCTACATAAAAATAAAATTCATGCAAAATAATACTAAGCAAGCATTACAAAAAAAAAACAATATATCAAAGCAAGAAGCAAATCATTCTTGACTCAAGCGTAAACCGGTTTTGATAAGCTATGGATTTGCAACTAACAGCCAGTGACGCCATCAAGGACGCTCAGAGAATTCGCGAATTCAGGGGAGATAATTCGTATGCTTTAACCTCATTTATAAGAGAAATTGAATCGGTGAGAGCATTGTTACTAAGCCAACCGGACCTACAGGCCTACATTCATCTGCGTATAGTACTAAATAAAATCCAAGGCGCAGCTCTGCACGTATTGAGAACATTGGGTCCGAGTCCAACGTGGGAGGAGACAAAAAAAATCTTGATCAACAACTTCGGTGTAAGAGAATCTTACCATCATCTTTATCAACAAGCATTCTCAGCTGTTAATAATGATATTGTAAATTATTTTAAAACTCTTTGTGATATATTATGTAAAATTAATGAAAAATATGAATTTGATAATGTAAAACCAACTGAATTTAATCCAAATAATGCCGAAAAAATTATTTTAAAAACTTTTTTGAATAATATTAATTTAAATTTGGCTTCAATAATTGTTAATAATAGAATAACAAGCCTAAGAGATGCATTTAATCTACTAGAAATAGAGGGCTTAATAAGAAAAGAAGAAGGAAAAATAAGTCATGAAAACAAAAATATTCAACAAAATTTCAACAGAAGAAGAAATTATAACCAGAAGTATGAAAATAGCCATACTAATGAATATAGAAAATCAATATCATCATTTCAAAATAGACAGATTTTACCGCAAAAATTGTATACAAATCCCCAAAATCAATATAATTCCCAAATTTATACAAATCCCCAAAATCAATATAATTCCCAAATTTATACAAATCCCCAAAATCAATATAATTCCCAAATTTATACAAATCCCCAAAATCAATATAATTCCCAAATTTATACACATCCCCAAAATCAACCTAATTCCCAAGTTTATCCAAATCGAAATAACCAAACAAATTTTCAAGGATATACCAATTAAAATAGATTGACAGATTCACGAGTATACTCTAATCAAGCCAAACACAATTTGAATCCTAAAGATAATTCACAACCAAATAGTCAAAGATATACCAATCAGGCAAATAGATATAATAATTATTATTAGGGACAATTATCAAACGAACGTAAAACTAATTATAATAGCTATAATCCGAGACCAAATGAAGATATTCAAATGAAAACAGATCACATTCAGGTAGAAGAAGATAAATTTGTTAATGACATAAATGAAGATGAAGTAAATTTTCATTTAATGAGCTCAAAAAAGCATTACCAATAGTAGAGTTAACTATTAAAAACAATAAACTAAAAGCCTTGGTTGATACAGGTTCAACAACTTCACTTATGAATCTAAACAAATTGCCTGAATACGAACGAATGTTGCTAAACAAAAATGTTTCGTTTACATCTCTTAACAGCACAACTACTATTACTCACGAAATAATAACAGAGTTACCTTTGGAATTTAAAGAAGATGCAACTATGGCATGGAAATTGACTGATTTTAAAAATAAGAAATTTGATGCAATAATAGGGCAAAACATATTAAAACCAATGAAAGCCATAATAGATATGAATAATGAAACTGTTACTATAAATGGCAATAAATTAAAATTTATTCAATCTTGTCCATATACCTACGACGAAATTAACCAATTAGAAATTACTAACATTAACGAATCAATTTTAGAAAAAATTTTCAAAGATTTGAATAGAGAAGAAGAAAAAGCAGTTCGGAAAATTCTTAATTCATTTAAAAATTTAATTTATATAGAAGGACAAACACTGACTAATACCGACATTATCCAGCATGAAATTCGTACTACAACAGATAGACCAATTTATACGAAACTATATCGATATCCCCAAGTTCACGAGAAAGAGATCTCCAAGCAAATTGATGAGATGTTAACACAAGGCATAATAAAAGAAAGCAACTCACCTTATAACAGCCCATTGTGGATCGTGCCGAAAAAGTCGGACAATTTAGGAGTCAAAAAATGGAGAATCGTAATTGATTATAGGGCCTTAAACAACATAACAATTGATGACAAATTCCCAATGCCTAATATTGAGAATATATTAGACAAATTAGGTCGTGCTCAATATTTCACAACAATTGACTTAGCAAAAGGCTTTCACCAAATTCTTGTTAGACAAGAAGACCGGCCGAAAACAGCTTTTTCTACACCTTACGGCCATTATGAATTCGTTCGGATGCCATTCGGTTTAAAGAATGCTCCTGCAACATTTCAACGACTTTTAAACTGTATTTTGAGGGAATTTTTGAATAAAATATGTGTCGTTTATTTGGATGACATACTCATTTTTTTAACAAGTTTTCAAGAGCATGTTGATAATGTTAACCAAGTTCTGAAAAAACTAAAGGAAGCCAACCTACGAATTCAAATAAATAAATGTAAATTTTTTGTTAAAGAAACACTTTATCTAGGACACGTTTTAACAACAAATGGAGTTAAACCCAACCCTGCAAAAGTTGACCAAATTTTGAAGCTTCAATTGCCTAAGACAATTAAACAAATTAAATCATTTTTAAGTATTAGTGGATATTATCGTAAATTCATAAGAGACTATTCAAAAGTAGCATATCCCATGATAAGATATCTAAAGAAGGATATTAAGTTAAATATCAATGATCCGAATTACATTCACGCTTTTGAGAAACTTAAAACAATTCTAACAGAAAACCCGGTGCTTCAGTATCCGAACTTCAACAAGCAGTTTCAACTTGTTACAGATGCTAGCGTCAGTGCTATAGGTGCTGTGTTACAACAGGATAAACACCCTATTTGCTATGCTAGTAGAACTCTAAATGACCATGAAAAAAATTATTCAGTTACGGAAAAAGAACTTTTGGCAATTGTTTGGGCAACTAATTATTTCAGGCCATATTTGTATAGCACCAAATTTGAAATTTTATCTGACCATCAACCATTGCGATGGCTTTTTGTTAAATACCAAGGAAAAGCAATGAGCCCTAGACTTTACAGGTGGCTTATAAAACTAAGTGAATTTAACATAACCATAAACTACATCCAAGGAAAAGAGAACCAAGTAGCAGACTTTCTAAGTCGAATAAATACAGACACAAGTGAAATTAATATGCTAACTACTTCTATTGACTCCTTGTACAATAATGTAAACGACGATATAGAAACAATTCATTCACAACAAGAAGTAAGTATTTTCTTGGGATTTTGGACACTGTAGTAAACAGATTTCGGACACAGATAATTTTAACTGACAATAAACAAAAGGACATAGACGTGAAACACAAAAATAAAAAGATATATATAAGCTCCGCAGATTTAGACAATAATTTAGATAATATTCTACAACGGAATATTAATAAAGGTATAGTAGGAATTTATTCAGAGTTGGATGATACTAAGTATAACATTTTGCAAAATAAAATTATAGAGTTGTATAAAGGGAGCAATAGCACCAAATTTTTTAGATGCTCATATCATGCCATAGACGTTCAGACAGAAGACGACACTTATAAACATATACACAATTACCATAAGAATGAAACAGGACATACAGGAATAATTGAAAATTATGAAGGACTTAAAAAACAGATATATTTTCACAATCTTAAGATCCTTATTCAAAAATTTATTAATAATTGTACAGTTTGTAGTCAATCTAAATATGATCGAAACCCAATTAAAGAGAAATTTCACATAACAGACACACCAACAGATATTAAACAAATTGTTCATATGGATACTTATACAAATTCCAAATCAAGTTTTTTAACATTCATTGATCGTTTCTCTAAATTTGCTACGGCTTACTATTTGGAAGACAGAAATAACCAGACTATTATAGAAAAGTTAAGGCTGTACAAATCGCAACGAGGTTATTTCAGTAAATTAATATGTGATAATGAATTTAAGAGTGTAAATATTAAAGACTATTTAAGAAATGAAAATATTGAATTGCACTTGGTAAAACCAAACAATCATACTGGAAACGCAGATATTGAAAGACTGCACAGTACGATTGGAGAAACAATCCGAATGTTGTCAATTGAAAATAACTCTCTAACCATAAAGGATAAAATAAGTAAGGCAATAGAATTTTATAATAACAGTTATCATTCACTAATAAAAGAAAAGCCTATGAATGTTGAGTTTGGAAAATGTGATAAAAAGAAAATTTATGATACTATATTATTTACAAAACAAAAATATATCACAAAAAGAAATGAAAAAAGAATATCTTATATAGATGAAAGAGAACAAGGATATATTAAAAACTACAAATCGTTAAGACATAAAGAAGAGCCTAAGTTTAAATTAAATAATTTAGAAAATATCCACTCCTCAAATATCAAAAGGAAAACAAAATATGATGGGATCATTGATCCAAATCATATTTCATAAATTTAAGGAAAAATTTACAAAAAAAAATATATATACAATTGAAATAATGAAACAAATCAGAAAAAATAAGAAGTTTTTATAGTTCTTAGGTAATCAAAATACAGGAGTATTTTTTTTATTTAACGATGGGGAAGTTACGTTATTGTATTCACTCTCTGTAAACCCTATCTTTACATAATATTTACATTCCACTCTCTCACTTAATTTTGTACACTTATGATTTGACAATAGTCTAATATCGCTAAATTCCTTTTCTTTTTTATTCTTTGAGTCAGTTAAAACGCTGATGTCAAAGAAATAAGACATTTTCGACAAATAAAAATTATTATAAAAAAAACTTAAGATTTCATTTGATTAATAAGTTCTAAAGAACGTATTTGGCGCAGTCGTTGGCGAACTTAAAATTGACTAAAGTCAACAAACCAAAAAACACATATAAACTTAAGTTTATTAAAACATTTATTGCAACACTAATTGTTACAGATATTTAGTCTATAAAAAAAAAAAAAAACAGAACAAAATTTAACTTAGTGAAAACTAGTTAAAATTGATACCTTTGTTGTACAGCCTATTCAAAAGGTTTACATTGAATAAAATAAACTTTTTGTGATACACAAAAAAAAAAAACAAGAACAAAAATTGACGCAGTGACAACAGTTACAACTAATACATTTGTGGTACAACATAATCAGAAAATTTACATTGCTACATAAAAATAAAATTCATGCAAAATAATACTGAGCAAGCATTACAAAAAAAAAACAATATATCAAAGCAAGAAGCAAATCATTCTTGACTCAAGCGTAAACCGGTTTTGATAAGCTATGGATTTGCAACTAACAGCCAGTGACGCCATCAAGGACGCTCAGAGAATTCGCGAATTCAGGGGAGATAATTCGTATGCTTTAACCTCATTTATAAGAGAAATTGAATCGGTGAGAGCATTGTTACAAAGCCAACCGGACCTACAGGCCTACATTCATCTGCGTATAGTACTAAATAAAATCCAAGGCGCAGCTCTGCACGTATTGAGAACATTGGGTCCGAGTCCAACGTGGGAGGAGACAAAAAAAATCTTGATCAACAACTTCGGTGTAAGAGAATCTTACCATCATCTTTATCAACAAGCATTCTCAGCTGTTAATAATGATATTGTAAATTATTTTAAAACTCTTTGTGATATATTATGTAAAATTAATGAAAAATATGAATTTGATAATGTAAAACCAACTGAATTTAATCCAAATAATGCCGAAAAAATTATTTTAAAAACTTTTTTGAATAATATTAATTTAAATTTGGCTTCAATAATTGTTAATAATAGAATAACAAGCCTAAGAGATGCATTTAATCTACTAGAAATAGAGGGCTTAATAAGAAAAGAAGAAGGAAAAATAAGTCATGAAAACAAAAATATTCAACAAAATTTCAACAGAAGAAGAAATTATAACCAGAAGTATGAAAATAGCCATACTAATGAATATAGAAAATCAATATCATCATTTCAAAATAGACAGATTTTACCGCAACAATTGTATACAAATCCCCAAAATCAATATAATTCCCAAATTTATACAAATCCCCAAAATCAATATAATTCCCAAATTTATACAAATCCCCAAAATCAATATAATTCCCAAATTTATACAAATCCCCAAAATCAATATAATTCCCAAATTTATACACATCCCCAAAATCAACCTAATTCCCAAGTTTATCCAAATCGAAATAACCAAACAAATTTTCAAGGATATACCAATTAAAATAGATTGACAGATTCACGAGTATACTCTAATCAAGCCAAACACAATTTGAATCCTAAAGATAATTCACAACCAAATAGTCAAAGATATACCAATCAGGCAAATAGATATAATAATTATTATTCGGGACAATTATCAAACGAACGTAAAACTAATTATAATAGCTATAATCCGAGACCAAATGAAGATTCACGCTTTTGAGAAACTTAAAACAATTCTAACAGAAAACCCGGTGCTTCAGTATCCGAACTTCAACAAGCAGTTTCAACTTGTTACAGATGCTAGCGTCAGTGCTATAGGTGCTGTGTTACAACAGGATAAACACCCTATTTGCTATGCTAGTAGAACTCTAAATGACCATGAAAAAAATTATTCAGTTACGGAAAAAGAACTTTTGGCAATTGTTTGGGCAACTAATTATTTCAGGCCATATTTGTATAGCACCAAATTTGAAATTTTATCTGACCATCAACCATTGCGATGGCTTTTTGTTAAATACCAAGGAAAAGCAATGAGCCCTAGACTTTACAGGTGGCTTATAAAACTAAGTGAATTTAACATAACCATAAACTACATCCAAGGAAAAGAGAACCAAGTAGCAGACTTTCTAAGTCGAATAAGTACAGACACAAGTGAAATTAATATGCTAACTACTTCTATTGACTCCTTGTACAATAATGTAAACGACGATATAGAAACAATTCATTCACAACAAGAAAATACTTACAACCATATTGGGATTTTGGACACTGTAGTAAACAGATTTCGGACACAGATAATTTTAACTGACAATAAACAAAAGGACATAGACGTGAAACACAAAAATAAAAAGATATATATAAGCTCCGCAGATTTAGACAATAATTTAGATAATATTCTACAACGGAATATTAATAAAGGTATAGTAGGAATTTATTCAGAGTTGGATGATACTAAGTATAACATTTTGCAAAATAAAATTATAGAGTTGTATAAAGGGAGCAATAGCACCAAATTTTTTAGATGCTCATATCATGCCATAGACGTTCAGACAGAAGACGACACTTATAAACATATACACAATTACCATAAGAATGAAACAGGACATACAGGAATAATTGAAAATTATGAAGGACTTAAAAAACAGATATATTTTCACAATCTTAAGATCCTTATTCAAAAATTTATTAATAATTGTACAGTTTGTAGTCAATCTAAATATGATCGAAACCCAATTAAAGAGAAATTTCACATAACAGACACACCAACAGATATTAAACAAATTGTTCATATGGATACTTATACAAATTCCAAATCAAGTTTTTTAACATTCATTGATCGTTTCTCTAAATTTGCTACGGCTTACTATTTGGAAGACAGAAATAACCAGACTATTATAGAAAAGTTAAGGCTGTACAAATCGCAACGAGGTTATTTCAGTAAATTAATATGTGATAATGAATTTAAGAGTGTAAATATTAAAGACTATTTAAGAAATGAAAATATTGAATTGCACTTGGTAAAACCAAACAATCATACTGGAAACGCAGATATTGAAAGACTGCACAGTACGATTGGAGAAACAATCCGAATGTTGTCAATTGAAAATAACTCTCTAACCATAAAGGATAAAATAAGTAAGGCAATAGAATTTTATAATAACAGTTATCATTCACTAATAAAAGAAAAGCCTATGAATGTTGAGTTTGGAAAATGTGATAAAAAGAAAATTTATGATACTATATTATTTACAAAACAAAAATATATCACAAAAAGAAATGAAAAAAGAATATCTTATATAGATGAAAGAGAACAAGGATATATTAAAAACTACAAATCGTTAAGACATAAAGAAGAGCCTAAGTTTAAATTAAATAATTTAGAAAATATCCACTCCTCAAATATCAAAAGGAAAACAAAATATGATGGGATCATTGATCCAAATCATATTTCATAAATTTAAGGAAAAATTTACAAAAAAAAATATATATACAATTGAAATAATGAAACAAATCAGAAAAAATAAGAAGTTTTTATAGTTCTTAGGTAATCAAAATACAGGAGTATTTTTTTTATTTAACGATGGGGAAGTTACGTTATTGTATTCACTCTCTGTAAACCCTATCTTTACATAATATTTACATTCCACTCTCTCACTTAATTTTGTACACTTATGATTTGACAATAGTCTAATATCGCTAAATTCCTTTTCTTTTTTATTCTTTGAGTCAGTTAAAACGCTGATGTCAAAGAAATAAGACATTTTCGACAAATAAAAATTATTATAAAAAAAACTTAAGATTTCATTTGATTAATAAGTTCTAAAGAACGTATTTGGCGCAGTCGTTGGCGAACTTAAAATTGACTAAAGTCAACAAACCAAAAAACACATATAAACTTAAGTTTATTAAAACATTTATTGCAACACTAATTGTTACAGATATTTAGTCTATAAAAAAAAAAAAAAACAGAACAAAATTTAACTTAGTGAAAACTAGTTAAAATTGATACCTTTGTTGTACAGCCTATTCAAAAGGTTTACATTGAATAAAATAAACTTTTTGTGATACACAAAAAAAAAAAAACAAGAACAAAAATTGACGCAGTGACAACAGTTACAACTAATACATTTGTGGTACAACATAATCAGAAAATTTACATTGCTACATAAAAATAAAATTCCTGCAAAATAATACTGAGCAAGCATTACAAAAAAAAAACAATATATCAAAGCAAGAAGCAAATCATTCTTGACTCAAGCGTAAACCGGTTTTGATAAGCTATGGATTTGCAACTAACAGCCAGTGACGCCATCAAGGACGCTCAGAGAATTCGCGAATTCAGGGGAGATAATTCGTATGCTTTAACCTCATTTATAAGAGAAATTGAATCGGTGAGAGCATTGTTACTAAGCCAACCGGACCTACAGGCCTACATTCATCTGCGTATAGTACTAAATAAAATCCAAGGCGCAGCTCTGCACGTATTGAGAACATTGGGTCCGAGTCCAACGTGGGAGGAGACAAAAAAAATCTTGATCAACAACTTCGGTGTAAGAGAATCTTACCATCATCTTTATCAACAAGCATTCTCAGCTGTTAATAATGATATTGTAAATTATTTTAAAACTCTTTGTGATATATTATGTAAAATTAATGAAAAATATGAATTTGATAATGTAAAACCAACTGAATTTAATCCAAATAATGCCGAAAAAATTATTTTAAAAACTTTTTTGAATAATATTAATTTAAATTTGGCTTCAATAATTGTTAATAATAGAATAACAAGCCTAAGAGATGCATTTAATCTACTAGAAATAGAGGGCTTAATAAGAAAAGAAGAAGGAAAAATAAGTCATGAAAACAAAAATATTCAACAAAATTTCAACAGAAGAAGAAATTATAACCAGAAGTATGAAAATAGCCATACTAATGAATATAGAAAATCAATATCATCATTTCAAAATAGACAGATTTTACCGCAACAATTGTATACAAATCCCCAAAATCAATATAATTCCCAAATTTATACAAATCCCCAAAATCAATATAATTCCCAAATTTATACAAATCCCCAAAATCAATATAATTCCCAAATTTATACAAATCCCCAAAATCAATATAATTCCCAAATTTATACACATCCCCAAAATCAACCTAATTCCCAAGTTTATCCAAATCGAAATAACCAAACAAATTTTCAAGGATATACCAATTAAAATAGATTGACAGATTCACGAGTATACTCTAATCAAGCCAAACACAATTTGAATCCTAAAGATAATTCACAACCAAATAGTCAAAGATATACCAATCAGGCAAATAGATATAATAATTATTATTCGGGACAATTATCAAACGAACGTAAAACTAATTATAATAGCTATAATCCGAGACCAAATGAAGATATCCAAATGGAAACAGATCACATTCAGGTAGAAGAAGATAAATTTGTTAATGACATAAATGAAGATGAAGTAAATTTTCATTTAATGAGCTCAAAAAAGCATTACCAATAGTAGAGTTAACTATTAAAAACAATAAACTAAAAGCCTTGGTTGATACAGGTTCAACAACTTCACTTATGAATCTAAACAAATTGCCTGAATACGAACGAATGTTGCTAAACAAAAATGTTTCGTTTACATCTCTTAACAGCACAACTACTATTACTCACGAAATAATAACAGAGTTACCTTTGGCAAAACATATTAAAACCAATGAAAGCCATAATAGATATGAATAATGAAACTGTTACTATAAATGGCAATAAATTAAAATTTATTCAATCTTGTCCATATACCTACGACGAAATTAACCAATTAGAAATTACTAACATTAACGAATCAATTTTAGAAAATATTTTCAAAGATTTGAATAGAGAAGAAGAAAAAGCAGTTCGGAAAATTCTTAATTCATTTAAAAATTTAATTTATATAGAAGGACAAACACTGACTAATACCGACATTATCCAGCATGAAATTCGTACTACAACAGATAGACCAATTTATACGAAACTATATCGATATCCCCAAGTTCACGAGAAAGAGATCTCCAAGCAAATTGATGAGATGTTAACACAAGGCATAATAAAAGAAAGCAACTCACCTTATAACAGCCCATTGTGGATCGTGCCGAAAAAGTCGGACAATTTAGGAGTCAAAAAATGGAGAATCGTAATTGATTATAGGGCCTTAAACAACATAACAATTGATGACAAATTCCCAATGCCTAATATTGAGAATATATTAGACAAATTAGGTCGTGCTCAATATTTCACAACAATTGACTTAGCAAAAGGCTTTCACCAAATTCTTGATAGACAAGAAGACCGGCCGAAAACAGCTTTTTCTACACCTTACGGCCATTATGAATTCGTTGGGATGCTATTCGGTTTAAAGAATGCTCCTGCAACATTTCAACGACTTTTAAACTGTTTTTGAGGGAATTTTTGAATAAAATATGTGTCGTTTATTTGGATGACATACTCATTTTTTCCACAAGTTTTCAAGAGCATGTTGATAATGTTAACCAAGTTCTGAAAAAACTAAAGGAAGCCAACCTACGAATTCAAATAAATAAATGTAAATTTTTTGTTAAAGAAACACTTTATCTAGGACACGTTTTAACAACAAATGGAGTTA
Source organism: Heteromyza rotundicornis (assembly GCA_951394025.1). Taxonomy (NCBI): domain Eukaryota; kingdom Metazoa; phylum Arthropoda; class Insecta; order Diptera; family Heleomyzidae; genus Heteromyza; species Heteromyza rotundicornis. The sequence continues at coordinate 42,881,275 of OX596011.1, forward strand.
AACCCAACCCTGCAAAAGTTGACCAAATTTTGAAGCTTCAATTGCCTAAGACAATTAAACAAATTAAATCATTTTTAAGTATTAGTGGATATTATCGTAAATTCATAAGAGACTATTCAAAAGTAGCATATCCCATGATAAGATATCTAAAGAAGGATATTAAGTTAAATATCAATGATCCGAATTACATTCACGCTTTTGAGAAACTTAAAACAATTCTAACAGAAAACCCGGTGCTTAAGTATCCGAACTTCAACAAGCAGTTTCAACTTGTTACAGATGCTAGCGTCAGTGCTATAGGTGCTGTGTTACAACAGGATAAACACCCTATTTGCTATGCTAGTAGAACTCTAAATGACCATGAAAAAAATTATTCAGTTACGGAAAAAGAACTTTTGGCAATTGTTTGGGCAACTAATTATTTCAGGCCATATTTGTATAGCACCAAATTTGAAATTTTATCTGACCATCAACCATTGCGATGGCTTTTTGTTAAATACCAAGGAAAAGCAATGAGCCCTAGACTTTACAGGTGGCTTATAAAACTAAGTGAATTTAACATAACCATAAACTACATCAAAGGAAAAGAGAACCAAGTAGCAGACTTTCTAAGTCGAATAAATACAGACACAAGTGAAATTAATATGCTGACTACTTCTATTGACTCCTTGTACAATAATGTAAACGACGATATAGAAACAATTCATTCACAACAAGAAAATACTTACAACCATATTGGGATTTTGGACACTGTAGTAAACAGATTTCGGACACAGATAATTTTAACTGACAATAAACAAAAGGACATAGACGTGAAACACAAAAATAAAAAGATATATATAAGCTCCGCAGATTTAGACAATAATTTAGATAATATTCTACAACGGAATATTAATAAAGGTATAGTAGGAATATATTCAGAGTTGGATGATACTAAGTATAACATTTTGCAAAATAAAATTATAGAGTTGTATAAAGGGAACAATAGCACCAAATTTTTTAGATGCTCATATCATGCCATAGACGTTCAGACAGAAGACGACACTTATAAACATATACACAATTACCATAAGAATGAAATCGGACATACAGGAATAATTGAAAATTATGAAGGACTAAAAAAACAGATATATTTTCCCAATCTTTAGATCCTTATTCAAAAATTTATTAATAATTGTACAGTTTGTAGTCAATCTAAATATGATCGAAACCCAATTAAAGAGAAATTTCACATAACAGACACACCAACAGATATTAAACAAATTGTTCATATGGATACTTATACAAATTCCAAATCAAGTTTTTTAACATTCATTGATCGTTTCTCTAAATTTGCTACGGCTTACTATTTGGAAGACAGAAATAACCAGACTATTATAGAAAAGTTAAGGCTGTACAAATCGCAACGAGGTTATTTCAGTAAATTAATATGTGATAATGAATTTAAGAGTGTAAATATTAAAGACTATTTAAGAAATGAAAATATTGAATTGCACTTGGTAAAACCAAACAATCATACTGGAAACGCAGATATTGAAAGACTGCACAGTACGATTGGAGAAAAAATCCGAATGTTGTCAATTGAAAATAACTCTCTAAACATGAAGGATAAAATAAGTAAGGCAATAGAATTTTATAATAACAGTTATCATTCACTAATAAAAGAAAAGCCTATGAATGTTGAGTTTGGAAAATGTGATAAAAAGAAAATTTATGATACTATATTATTTACAAAACAAAAATATATCACAAAAAGAAATGAAAAAAGAATATCTTATATAGATGAAAGAGAACAAGGATATATTAAAAACTACAAATCGTTAAGACATAAAGAAGAGCCTAAGTTTAAATTAAATAATTTAGAAAATATCCACTCCTCAAATATCAAAAGGAAAACAAAATATGATGGGATCATTGATCCAAACAAATTTGAAACAAATCATATTTCATAAATTTAAGGAAAAGTTTACAAAAAAAAATATATATACAATTGAAATAATGAAACAAATCAGAAAAAATAAGAAAAATAAGAAGTTTTTATAGTTCTTAGGTAATCAAAATACAGGAGTATTTTTTTTATTTAACGAGGGGGAAGTTACGTTATTGTATTCACTCTCTGTAAACCCTATCTTTACATAATATTTACATTCCACTCTCTCACTTAATTTTGTACACTTATGATTTGACAATAGTCTAATATCGCTAAATTCCTTTTCTTTTTTATTCTTTGAGTCAGTTAAAACGCTAATGTCAAAGAAATAAGACATTTTCGACAAATAAAAATTATTATAAAAAAAACTTAAGATTTCATTTGATTAATAAAATTGACTAAAGTCAACAAACCAAAAAACACATATAAACTTAAGTTTATTAAAACATTTATTGCAACACTAATTGTTACAGATATTTAGTCTATAAAAAAAAAAAAAAAAACAGAACAAAATTTAACTTAGTGAAAACTAGTTAAAATTGATACCTTTGTTGTACAGCCTATTCAAAAGGTTTACATTGAATAAAATAAACTTTTTGTGATACACAAAAAAAAAAAACAAGAACAAAAATTGACGCAGTGACAACAGTTACAACTAATACATTTGTGGTACAACATAATCAGAAAATTTGCATTGCTACATAAAAATAAAATTCATGCAAAATAATACTAAGCAAGCATTACAAAAAAAAAACAAACAAAAACAATATATCAAAGCAAGAAGCAAATCATTCTTGACTCAAGCGTAAACCGGTTTTGATAAGCTATGGATTTGCAACTAACAGCCAGTGACGTCATCAAGGACGCTCAGAGAATTCGCGAATTCAGGGGAGATAATTCGTATGCTTTAACCTCATTTATAAGAGAAACTAGCTGGGCCCGGTCCGCTTCGCTGGGCCTAAATAATTTTTTGTTGTTGCATTGTCTGCAATGTAATGTATGAATGGATGAAAGTAATTTTTAAATATATATGTTTAATTGGTGTTTATACTGTGGAGTTAATTTTGTACAATTTTATAGGGAGGAAAATTGATGTAGCTATTGGTATTGAAATAGGTTTTGATGAATGAATGAATGATTCGTATTGTATGTATGTATGTAGCGCAGTAAAGTATGTTTGGAAGATTATTGAAATTAAATTAAATGACATTTGGTATAAGTATTTGAAGCACATGCCGTTAAATCGGCCGGTACAAACGACTGGATTATGATCTTTGAGCTTTGGTACGTAGCCGAATGCTCGCACAAAATGGCCCGGCAGTGTAAACACTTGAAAACGAACAAATCTGTAGATTCCGATGCTGGTGCGGGAGGGAATATTCAGTCAGTGTAAACGGTTGCACGAACGGAATTTCGTTTACGATTGGAGTTCGCGACAAATGCTGTGTTCGCTCCTACGGTCTAAGTGCACTTTCAAATTAAGAAAAAATAAGTACCTTTATCCCTTTTAGACAAAATTAAACCAAAAATTCCCTTAGGAAGGGAAATTTGCCTAAAGTTGGCTGCACTGGTTGAACGCCCCGTCTGTGAGGAGTGTTGCCACATTGAGAGACGTTCTGTTGTGTTTTTGTAAATTTTTCTTGTGGGAAGAAAGTTATTTCTATAACTTGTTGGGACAATTTTGCAGTGCTTATTTGCCGAAAAGGCCAATTGCAGAGTGTGCATTTAAGTCGAGTTTAATTTAATTTTCATTCGAAATGGACGTCTTCTCGTAATATTAATGGCGGTTTGCCTGTATTAAGGTCCCCATAAGCCAACGCGAAATTCCGCAGCCGGTACGGAACTTGAACAAAAATGTTGCTTGAATATGCGATACTGCGTTTTTTAAAAGAAAATTTATAAATGATACACATTTTTAGTTGTAGCTTTGAAATTTTTCACCGCAAACAAATTTTTGTATTCCAATATCTTTGCTGTAATGAAGTACTGTGTGTAGGGTTACTGTGAAAGTGGGCGACTTTCGCAGTGCTCATTTAAGGTCGCCACACATGAATGCAAAATTTCTTTGGTGTCGTGGTGCTTTTTCTTGAAAAAACGATAGTGCGCTATAAAATGATATGCACTTGTTTTTGTTTTTGTGAAATTTTTCAGCACGAAAAAATTTGTCCGAGCCGAAAATCGCCTTGCAATTTTTGAGCAATTTTTGGGGAAATTTCGCGGCATTGTGTGGGGAGCTTTATGTTGGGTATAATTTAATTTCCATTCACAATAGACATTTTTCCGTAGTTATTTGGAATGTATATGGCAAATGCATTTAAGTGGAAATGAAGTACTGTGAAAGTGGGCGTAAAATGTGCACTGGGAGATTGGGGCAAATTATGGAATTGCGAATATGTAATACTCAAGGAGAAGCCGTGTTATTTTGGCATTGCCTTAGGTTTTTTCCATTGTTGAAAAGTTACATGCAATCAAATGGAAATAACCTTAATTATTACTCCCTGCTGCATTTAATGTTGAAAATACACGAAGTTGTTGAAATTTGTGATCGGTACATCGACGTGAAATACTTTAGCAAATCGATTTCATACTTTGAAAGAAACCGAAAGGTAAAAAAGCCCGCAGATATGGTAACACTGCTTGGGTGGGGAAAAATTAAGTCCTAGGTGGCAACCAAGTTGACTGTTGATCATATGGTATTTGCTTTAAAAGATTCACAAATTTGAGATAAATACGTATTTTCTAACCTGTGGGCGGTAAAAGTGGGCGTGTCAAAACCAATCCTATGTCACGACTCACGACCCCTAGAACACATATATAAATTTTGGTGAGAATCGGTGCTGTAGTTTTCGCGTCTACTGGTAACAACCATACACGTCTCTTTTATATATATGTATATAGATATAGATAGATTCACATTTTTATTTGTTTTTATGAAATTGCTCACCTCAAACAAATACATTTTCGCATTTGCAAGAAACATTTTTGAGTAAGTTTCGCAGCGGCTGCGGTACTTCGCGTTGATGTGTGCGGACCTTAATGTTGTACTGGGAATATCAGCAGATATGGTAACACTGCTTGGGTGGGGAAAAATTAAGTCCTAGGTGGCAACCAAGTTGATTGTTGATCATATGTTATTTGCTTTTAAAGATTCACAAATGTGAGAGAAATTCGTATTTTCTAACTTGTGGGCGGTAAAAGTGAGCGTGTCAAAACCTATCCTATGTCACGACTCACGACCCCTAGAACACATATATAAATTTTGGTGAGAATCGGTGCTGTAGTTTTCGCGTCTACTGGTGACAACCATACACGTCTCATTTATATATATAGATTGAATCGGTGAGAGCATTGTTACTAAGCCAACCGGACCTACAGGCCTACATTCATCAGCGTATAGTACTAAATAAAATCCAAGGCGCAGCTCTGCACGTATTGAGAACATTGGGTCCGAGTCCAACGTGGGAGGAGACAAAAAAAATCTTGATCAACAACTTCGGTGTAAGAGAATCTTACCATCATCTTTATCAACAAGCATTCTCAGCTGTTAATAATGATATTGTAAATTATTTTAAAACTCTTTGTGATATATTATGTAAAATTAATGAAAAATATGAATTTGATAATGTAAAACCAACTGAATTTAATCCAAATAATGCCGAAAAAATTATTTTAAAAACTTTTTTGAATAATATTAATTTAAATTTGGCTTCAATAATTGTTAATAATAGAATAACAAGCCTAAGAGATGCATTTAATCTACTAGAAATAGAGGGCTTAATAAGAAAAGAAGAAGGAAAAATAAGTCATGAAAACAAAAATATTCAACAAAATTTCAACAGAAGAAGAAATTATAACCAGAAGTATGAAAATAGCCATACTAATGAATATAGAAATTCAATATCAACATTTCAAAATAGACAGATTTTACCGCAACAATTGTATACAAATCCCCAAAATCAATATAATTCCCAAATTTATACAAATCCCCAAAATCAATATAATTCCCAAATTTATACAAATCCCCAAAATCAATATAATTCCCAAATTTATACAAATCCCCAAAATCAATATAATTCCCAAATTTATACACATCCCCAAAATCAACCTAATTCCCAAGTTTATCCAAATCGAAATAACCAAACAAATTTTCAAGGATATACCAATTAAAATAGATTGACAGATTCACGAGTATACTCTAATCAAGCCAAACACAATTTGAATCCTAAAGATAATTCACAACCAAATAGTCAAAGATATACCAATCAGGCAAATAGATATAATAATTATTATTCGGGACAATTATCAAACGAACGTAAAACTAATTATAATAGCTATAATCCGAGACCAAATGAAGATATCCAAATGGAAACAGATCACATTCAGGTAGAAGAAGATAAATTTGTTAATGACATAAATGAAGATGAAGTAAATTTTCATTTAATGAGCTCAAAAAAGCATTACCAATAGTAGAGTTAACTATTAAAAACAATAAACTAAAAGCCTTGGTTGATACATGTTCAACAACTTCACTTATGAATCTAAACAAATTGCCTGAATACGAACGAATGTTGCTAAACAAAAATGTTTCGTTTACATCTCTTAACAGCACAACTACTATTACTCACGAAATAATAACAGAGTTACCTTTGGAATTTAAAGAAGATGCAACTATGGCATGGAAATTGACTGATTTTAAAAATAAGAAATTTGATGCAATAATAGGGCAAAACATATTAAAACCAATGAAAGCCATAATAGATATGAATAATGAAACTGTTACTATAAATGGCAATAAATTAAAATTTATTCAATCTTGTCCATATACCTACGACGAAATTAACCAATTAGAAATTACTAACATTAACGAATCAATTTTAGAAAATATTTTCATAGATTTGAATAGAGAAGAAGAAAAAGCAGTTCGGAAAATTCTTAATTCATTTAAAAATTTAATTTATATAGAAGGACAAACACTGACTAATACCGACATTATCCAGCATGAAATTCGTACTACAACAGATAGACCAATTTATACGAAACTATATCGATATCACCAAGTTCACGAGAAAGAGATCTCCAAGCAAATTGATGAGATGTTAACACAAGGCATAATAAAAGAAAGCAACTCACCTTATAACAGCCCATTGTGGATCGTGCCGAAAAAGTCGGACAATTTAGGAGTCAAAAAATGGAGAATCGTAATTGATTATAGGGCCTTAAACAACATAACAATTGATGACAAATTCCCAATGCCTAATATTGAGAATATATTAGACAAATTAGGTCGTGCTCAATATTTCACAACAATTGACTTAGCAAAAGGCTTTCACCAAATTCTTGTTAGACAAGAAGACCGGCCGAAAACAGCTTTTTCTACACCTTACGGCCATTATGAATTCGTTGGGATGCCATTCGGTTTAAAGAATGCTCCTGCAACATTTCAACGACTTTTAAACTGTATTTTGAGGGAATTTTTGAATAAAATATGTGTCGTTTATTTGGATGACATACTCATTTTTTCCACAAGTTTTCAAGAGCATGTTGATAATGTTAACCAAGTTCTGAGAAAACTAAAGGAAGGCAACCTACGAATTCAAATAAATAAATGTAAATTTTTTGTTAAAGAAACACTTTATCTAGGACACGTTTTAACAACAAATGGAGTTAAACCCAACCCTGCAAAAGTTGACCAAATTTTGAAGCTTCAATTGCCTAAGACAATTAAACAAATTAAATCATTTTTAAGTATTAGTGGATATTATCGTAAATTCATAAGAGACTATTCAAAAGTAACATATCCCATGATAAGATATCTAAAGAAGGATATTAAGTTAAATATCAATGATCCGAATTACATTCACGCTTTTGAGAAACTTAAAACAATTCTAACAGAAAACCCGGTGCTTAAGTATCCGAACTTCAACAAGCAGTTTCAACTTGTTACAGATGCTAGCGTCAGTGCTATAGGTGCTGTGTTACAACAGGATAAACACCCTATTTGCTATGCTAGTAGAACTCTAAATGACCATGAAAAAAATTATTCAGTTACGGAAAAAGAACTTTTGGCAATTGTTTGGGCAACTAATTATTTCAGGCCATATTTGTATAGCACCAAATTTGAAATTTTATCTGACCATCAACCATTGCGATGGCTTTTTGTTAAATACCAAGGAAAAGCAATGAGCCCTAGACTTTACAGGTGGCTTATAAAACTAAGTGAATTTAACATAACCATAAACTACATCAAAGGAAAAGAGAACCAAGTAGCAGACTTTCTAAGTCGAATAAATACAGACACAAGTGAAATTAATATGCTGACTACTTCTATTGACTCCTTGTACAATAATGTAAACGACGATATAGAAACAATTCATTCACAACAAGAAAATACTTACAACCATATTGGGATTTTGGACACTGTAGTAAACAGATTTCGGACACAGATAATTTTAACTGACAATAAACAAAAGGACATAGACGTGAAACACAAAAATAAAAAGATATATATAAGCTCCGCAGATTTAGACAATAATTTAGATAATATTCTACAACGGAATATTAATAAAGGTATAGTAGGAATATATTCAGAGTTGGATGATACTAAGTATAACATTTTGCAAAATAAAATTATAGAGTTGTATAAAGGGAACAATAGCACCAAATTTTTTAGATGCTCATATCATGCCATAGACGTTCAGACAGAAGACGACACTTATAAACATATACACAATTACCATAAGAATGAAACCGGACATACAGGAATAATTGAAAATTATGAAGGACTAAAAAAACAGATATATTTTTCCAATCTTTAGATCCTTATTCAAAAATTTATTAATAATTGTACAGTTTGTAGTCAATCTAAATATGATCGAAACCCAATTAAAGAGAAATTTCACATAACAGACACACCAACAGATATTAAACAAATTGTTCATATGGATACTTATACAAATTCCAAATCAAGTTTTTTAACATTCATTGATCGTTTCTCTAAATTTGCTACGGCTTACTATTTGGAAGACAGAAATAACCAGACTATTATAGAAAAGTTAAGGCTGTACAAATCGCAACGAGGTTATTTCAGTAAATTAATATGTGATAATGAATTTAAGAGTGTAAATATTAAAGACTATTTAAGAAATGAAAATATTGAATTGCACTTGGTAAAACCAAACAATCATACTGGAAACGCAGATATTGAAAGACTGCACAGTACGATTGGAGAAAAAATCCGAATGTTGTCAATTGAAAATAACTCTCTAAACATGAAGGATAAAATAAGTAAGGCAATAGAATTTTATAATAACAGTTATCATTCACTAATAAAAGAAAAGCCTATGAATGTTGAGTTTGGAAAATGTGATAAAAAGAAAATTTATGATACTATATTATTTACAAAACAAAAATATATCACAAAAAGAAATGAAAAAAGAATATCTTACATAGATGAAAGAGAACAAGGATATATTAAAAACTACAAATCGTTAAGACATAAAGAAGAGCCTAAGTTTAAATTAAATAATTTAGAAAATATCCACTCCTCAAATATCAAAAGGAAAACAAAATATGATGGGATCATTGATCCAAACAAATTTGAAACAAATCATATTTCATAAATTTAAGGAAAAGTTTACAAAAAAAAATATATATACAATTGAAATAATGAAACAAATCAGAAAAAATAAGAAAAATAAGAAGTTTTTATAGTTCTTAGGTAATCAAAATTCAGGAGTATTTTTTTTATTTAACGAGGGGGAAGTTACGTTATTGTATTCACTCTCTGTAAACCCTATCTTTACATAATATTTACATTCCACTCTCTCACTTAATTTTGTACACTTATGATTTGACAATAGTCTAATATCGCTAAATTCCTTTTCTTTTTTATTCTTTGAGTCAGTTAAAACGCTAATGTCAAAGAAATAAGACATTTTCGACAAATAAAAATTATTATAAAAAAAACTTAAGATTTCATTTGATTAATAAAATTGACTAAAGTCAACAAACCAAAAAACACATATAAACTTAAGTTTATTAAAACATTTATTGCAACACTAATTGTTACAGATATTTAGTCTATAAAAAAAAAAAAAAAACAGAACAAAATTTAACTTAGTGAAAACTAGTTAAAATTGATACCTTTGTTGTACAGCCTATTCAAAAGGTTTACATTGAATAAAATAAACTTTTTGTGATACACAAAAAAAAAAAACAAGAACAAAAATTGACGCAGTGACAACAGTTACAACTAATACATTTGTGGTACAACATAATCAGAAAATTTGCATTGCTACATAAAAATAAAATTCATGCAAAATAATACTAAGCAAGCATTACAAAAAAAAAACAAACAAAAACAATATATCAAAGCAAGAAGCAAATCATTCTTGACTCAAGCGTAAACCGGTTTTGATAAGCTATGGATTTGCAACTAACAGCCAGTGACGTCATCAAGGACGCTCAGAGAATTCGCGAATTCAGGGGAGATAATTCGTATGCTTTAACCTCATTTATAAGAGAAACTAGCTGGGCCCGGTCCGCTTCGCTGGGCCTAAATAATTTTTTGTTGTTGCATTGTCTGCAATGTAATGTATGAATGGATGAAAGTAATTTTTAAATATATATGTTTAATTGGTGTTTATACTGTGGAGTTAATTTTGTACAATTTTATAGGGAGGAAAATTGATGTAGCTATTGGTATTGAAATAGGTTTTGATGAATGAATGAATGATTCGTATTGTATGTATGTATGTAGCGCAGTAAAGTATGTTTGGAAGATTATTGAAATTAAATTAAATGACATTTGGTATAAGTATTTGAAGCACATGCCGTTAAATCGGCCGGTACAAACGACTGGATTATGATCTTTGAGCTTTGGTACGTAGCCGAATGCTCGCACAAAATGGCCCGGCAGTGTAAACACTTGAAAACGAACAAATCTGTAGATTCCGATGCTGGTGCGGGAGGGAATATTCAGTCAGTGTAAACGGTTGCACGAACGGAATTTCGTTTACGATTGGAGTTCGCGACAAATGCTGTGTTCGCTCCTACGGTCTAAGTGCACTTTCAAATTAAGAAAAAATAAGTACCTTTATCCCTTTTAGACAAAATTAAACCAAAAATTCCCTTAGGAAGGGAAATTTGCCTAAAGTTGGCTGCACTGGTTGAACGCCCCGTCTGTGAGGAGTGTTGCCACATTGAGAGACGTTCTGTTGTGTTTTTGTAAATTTTTCTTGTGGGAAGAAAGTTATTTCTATAACTTGTTGGGACAATTTTGCAGTGCTTATTTGCCGAAAAGGCCAATTGCAGAGTGTGCATTTAAGTCGAGTTTAATTTAATTTTCATTCGAAATGGACGTCTTCTCGTAATATTAATGGCGGTTTGCCTGTATTAAGGTCCCCATAAGCCAACGCGAAATTCCGCAGCCGGTACGGAACTTGAACAAAAATGTTGCTTGAATATGCGATACTGCGTTTTTTAAAAGAAAATTTATAAATGATACACATTTTTAGTTGTAGCTTTGAAATTTTTCACCGCAAACAAATTTTTGTATTCCAATATCTTTGCTGTAATGAAGTACTGTGTGTAGGGTTACTGTGAAAGTGGGCGACTTTCGCAGTGCTCATTTAAGGTCGCCACACATGAATGCAAAATTTCTTTGGTGTCGTGGTGCTTTTTCTTGAAAAAACGATAGTGCGCTATAAAATGATATGCACTTGTTTTTGTTTTTGTGAAATTTTTCAGCACGAAAAAATTTGTCCGAGCCGAAAATCGCCTTGCAATTTTTGAGCAATTTTTGGGGAAATTTCGCGGCATTGTGTGGGGAGCTTTATGTTGGGTATAATTTAATTTCCATTCACAATAGACATTTTTCCGTAGTTATTTGGAATGTATATGGCAAATGCATTTAAGTGGAAATGAAGTACTGTGAAAGTGGGCGTAAAATGTGCACTGGGAGATTGGGGCAAATTATGGAATTGCGAATATGTAATACTCAAGGAGAAGCCGTGTTATTTTGGCATTGCCTTAGGTTTTTTCCATTGTTGAAAAGTTACATGCAATCAAATGGAAATAACCTTAATTATTACTCCCTGCTGCATTTAATGTTGAAAATACACGAAGTTGTTGAAATTTGTGATCGGTACATCGACGTGAAATACTTTAGCAAATCGATTTCATACTTTGAAAGAAACCGAAAGGTAAAAAAGCCCGCAGATATGGTAACACTGCTTGGGTGGGGAAAAATTAAGTCCTAGGTGGCAACCAAGTTGACTGTTGATCATATGGTATTTGCTTTAAAAGATTCACAAATTTGAGATAAATACGTATTTTCTAACCTGTGGGCGGTAAAAGTGGGCGTGTCAAAACCAATCCTATGTCACGACTCACGACCCCTAGAACACATATATAAATTTTGGTGAGAATCGGTGCTGTAGTTTTCGCGTCTACTGGTGACAACCATACACGTCTCTTTTATATATATGTATATAGATATAGATAGATTCACATTTTTATTTGTTTTTATGAAATTGCTCACCTCAAACAAATACATTTTCGCATTTGCAAGAAACATTTTTGAGTAAGTTTCGCAGCGGCTGCGGTACTTCGCGTTGATGTGTGCGGACCTTAATGTTGTACTGGGAATATCAGCAGATATGGTAACACTGCTTGGGTGGGGAAAAATTAAGTCCTAGGTGGCAACCAAGTTGATTGTTGATCATATGTTATTTGCTTTTAAAGATTCACAAATGTGAGAGAAATTCGTATTTTCTAACTTGTGGGCGGTAAAAGTGAGCGTGTCAAAACCTATCCTATGTCACGACTCACGACCCCTAGAACACATATATAAATTTTGGTGAGAATCGGTGCTGTAGTTTTCGCGTCTACTGGTGACAACCATACACGTCTCATTTATATATATAGATTGAATCGGTGAGAGCATTGTTACTAAGCCAACCGGACCTACAGGCCTACATTCATCAGCGTATAGTACTAAATAAAATCCAAGGCGCAGCTCTGCACGTATTGAGAACATTGGGTCCGAGTCCAACGTGGGAGGAGACAAAAAAAATCTTGATCAACAACTTCGGTGTAAGAGAATCTTACCATCATCTTTATCAACAAGCATTCTCAGCTGTTAATAATGATATTGTAAATTATTTTAAAACTCTTTGTGATATATTATGTAAAATTAATGAAAAATATGAATTTGATAATGTAAAACCAACTGAATTTAATCCAAATAATGCCGAAAAAATTATTTTAAAAACTTTTTTGAATAATATTAATTTAAATTTGGCTTCAATAATTGTTAATAATAGAATAACAAGCCTAAGAGATGCATTTAATCTACTAGAAATAGAGGGCTTAATAAGAAAAGAAGAAGGAAAAATAAGTCATGAAAACAAAAATATTCAACAAAATTTCAACAGAAGAAGAAATTATAACCAGAAGTATGAAAATAGCCATACTAATGAATATAGAAATTCAATATCAACATTTCAAAATAGACAGATTTTACCGCAACAATTGTATACAAATCCCCAAAATCAATATAATTCCCAAATTTATACAAATCCCCAAAATCAATATAATTCCCAAATTTATACAAATCCCCAAAATCAATATAATTCCCAAATTTATACAAATCCCCAAAATCAATATAATTCCCAAATTTATACACATCCCCAAAATCAACCTAATTCCCAAGTTTATCCAAATCGAAATAACCAAACAAATTTTCAAGGATATACCAATTAAAATAGATTGACAGATTCACGAGTATACTCTAATCAAGCCAAACACAATTTGAATCCTAAAGATAATTCACAACCAAATAGTCAAAGATATACCAATCAGGCAAATAGATATAATAATTATTATTCGGGACAATTATCAAACGAACGTAAAACTAATTATAATAGCTATAATCCGAGACCAAATGAAGATATCCAAATGGAAACAGATCACATTCAGGTAGAAGAAGATAAATTTGTTAATGACATAAATGAAGATGAAGTAAATTTTCATTTAATGAGCTCAAAAAAGCATTACCAATAGTAGAGTTAACTATTAAAAACAATAAACTAAAAGCCTTGGTTGATACAGGTTCAACAACTTCACTTATGAATCTAAACAAATTGCCTGAATACGAACGAATGTTGCTAAACAAAAATGTTTCGTTTACATCTCTTAACAGCACAACTACTATTACTCACGAAATAATAACAGAGTTACCTTTGGAATTTAAAGAAGATGCAACTATGGCATGGAAATTGACTGATTTTAAAAATAAGAAATTTGATGCAATAATAGGGCAAAACATATTAAAACCAATGAAAGCCATAATAGATATGAATAATGAAACTGTTACTATAAATGGCAATAAATTAAAATTTATTCAATCTTGTCCATATACCTACGACGAAATTAACCAATTAGAAATTACTAACATTAACGAATCAATTTTAGAAAATATTTTCATAGATTTGAATAGAGAAGAAGAAAAAGCAGTTCGGAAAATTCTTAATTCATTTAAAAATTTAATTTATATAGAAGGACAAACACTGACTAATACCGACATTATCCAGCATGAAATTCGTACTACAACAGATAGACCAATTTATACGAAACTATATCGATATCACCAAGTTCACGAGAAAGAGATCTCCAAGCAAATTGATGAGATGTTAACACAAGGCATAATAAAAGAAAGCAACTCACCTTATAACAGCCCATTGTGGATCGTGCCGAAAAAGTCGGACAATTTAGGAGTCAAAAAATGGAGAATCGTAATTGATTATAGGGCCTTAAACAACATAACAATTGATGACAAATTCCCAATGCCTAATATTGAGAATATATTAGACAAATTAGGTCGTGCTCAATATTTCACAACAATTGACTTAGCAAAAGGCTTTCACCAAATTCTTGTTAGACAAGAAGACCGGCCGAAAACAGCTTTTTCTACACCTTACAGCCATTATGAATTCGTTGGGATGCCATTCGGTTTAAAGAATGCTCCTGCAACATTTCAACGACTTTTAAACTGTATTTTGAGGGAATTTTTGAATAAAATATGTGTCGTTTATTTGGATGACATACTCATTTTTTCCACAAGTTTTCAAGAGCATGTTGATAATGTTAACCAAGTTCTGAGAAAACTAAAGGAAGGCAACCTACGAATTCAAATAAATAAATGTAAATTTTTTGTTAAAGAAACACTTTATCTAGGACACGTTTTAACAACAAATGGAGTTAAACCCAACCCTGCAAAAGTTGACCAAATTTTGAAGCTTCAATTGCCTAAGACAATTAAACAAATTAAATCATTTTTAAGTATTAGTGGATATTATCGTAAATTCATAAGAGACTATTCAAAAGTAACATATCCCATGATAAGATATCTAAAGAAGGATATTAAGTTAAATATCAATGATCCGAATTACATTCACGCTTTTGAGAAACTTAAAACAATTCTAACAGAAAACCCGGTGCTTAAGTATCCGAACTTCAACAAGCAGTTTCAACTTGTTACAGATGCTAGCGTCAGTGCTATAGGTGCTGTGTTACAACAGGATAAACACCCTATTTGCTATGCTAGTAGAACTCTAAATGACCATGAAAAAAATTATTCAGTTACGGAAAAAGAACTTTTGGCAATTGTTTGGGCAACTAATTATTTCAGGCCATATTTGTATAGCACCAAATTTGAAATTTTATCTGACCATCAACCATTGCGATGGCTTTTTGTTAAATACCAAGGAAAAGCAATGAGCCCTAGACTTTACAGGTGGCTTATAAAACTAAGTGAATTTAACATAACCATAAACTACATCAAAGGAAAAGAGAACCAAGTAGCAGACTTTCTAAGTCGAATAAATACAGACACAAGTGAAATTAATATGCTGACTACTTCTATTGACTCCTTGTACAATAATGTAAACGACGATATAGAAACAATTCATTCACAACAAGAAAATACTTACAACCATATTGGGATTTTGGACACTGTAGTAAACAGATTTCGGACACAGATAATTTTAACTGACAATAAACAAAAGGACATAGACGTGAAACACAAAAATAAAAAGATATATATAAGCTCCGCAGATTTAGACAATAATTTAGATAATATTCTACAACGGAATATTAATAAAGGTATAGTAGGAATATATTCAGAGTTGGATGATACTAAGTATAACATTTTGCAAAATAAAATTATAGAGTTGTATAAAGGGAACAATAGCACCAAATTTTTTAGATGCTCATATCATGCCATAGACGTTCAGACAGAAGACGACACTTATAAACATATACACAATTACCATAAGAATGAAACCGGACATACAGGAATAATTGAAAATTATGAAGGACTAAAAAAACAGATATATTTTCCCAATCTTTAGATCCTTATTCAAAAATTTATTAATAATTGTACAGTTTGTAGTCAATCTAAATATGATCGAAACCCAATTAAAGAGAAATTTCACATAACAGACACACCAACAGATATTAAACAAATTGTTCATATGGATACTTATACAAATTCCAAATCAAGTTTTTTAACATTCATTGATCGTTTCTCTAAATTTGCTACGGCTTACTATTTGGAAGACAGAAATAACCAGACTATTATAGAAAAGTTAAGGCTGTACAAATCGCAACGAGGTTATTTCAGTAAATTAATATGTGATAATGAATTTAAGAGTGTAAATATTAAAGACTATTTAAGAAATGAAAATATTGAATTGCACTTGGTAAAACCAAACAATCATACTGGAAACGCAGATATTGAAAGACTGCACAGTACGATTGGAGAAAAAATCCGAATGTTGTCAATTGAAAATAACTCTCTAAACATGAAGGATAAAATAAGTAAGGCAATAGAATTTTATAATAACAGTTATCATTCACTAATAAAAGAAAAGCCTATGAATGTTGAGTTTGGAAAATGTGATAAAAAGAAAATTTATGATACTATATTATTTACAAAACAAAAATATATCACAAAAAGAAATGAAAAAAGAATATCTTACATAGATGAAAGAGAACAAGGATATATTAAAAACTACAAATCGTTAAGACATAAAGAAGAGCCTAAGTTTAAATTAAATAATTTAGAAAATATCCACTCCTCAAATATCAAAAGGAAAACAAAATATGATGGGATCATTGATCCAAACAAATTTGAAACAAATCATATTTCATAAATTTAAGGAAAAGTTTACAAAAAAAAATATATATACAATTGAAATAATGAAACAAATCAGAAAAAATAAGAAAAATAAGAAGTTTTTATAGTTCTTAGGTAATCAAAATTCAGGAGTATTTTTTTTATTTAACGAGGGGGAAGTTACGTTATTGTATTCACTCTCTGTAAACCCTATCTTTACATAATATTTACATTCCACTCTCTCACTTAATTTTGTACACTTATGATTTGACAATAGTCTAATATCGCTAAATTCCTTTTCTTTTTTATTCTTTGAGTCAGTTAAAACGCTAATGTCAAAGAAATAAGACATTTTCGACAAATAAAAATTATTATAAAAAAAACTTAAGATTTCATTTGATTAATAAAATTGACTAAAGTCAACAAACCAAAAAACACATATAAACTTAAGTTTATTAAAACATTTATTGCAACACTAATTGTTACAGATATTTAGTCTATAAAAAAAAAAAAAAAACAGAACAAAATTTAACTTAGTGAAAACTAGTTAAAATTGATACCTTTGTTGTACAGCCTATTCAAAAGGTTTACATTGAATAAAATAAACTTTTTGTGATACACAAAAAAAAAAAACAAGAACAAAAATTGACGCAGTGACAACAGTTACAACTAATACATTTGTGGTACAACATAATCAGAAAATTTGCATTGCTACATAAAAATAAAATTCATGCAAAATAATACTAAGCAAGCATTACAAAAAAAAAACAAACAAAAACAATATATCAAAGCAAGAAGCAAATCATTCTTGACTCAAGCGTAAACCGGTTTTGATAAGCTATGGATTTGCAACTAACAGCCAGTGACGTCATCAAGGACGCTCAGAGAATTCGCGAATTCAGGGGAGATAATTCGTATGCTTTAACCTCATTTATAAGAGAAACTAGCTGGGCCCGGTCCGCTTCGCTGGGCCTAAATAATTTTTTGTTGTTGCATTGTCTGCAATGTAATGTATGAATGGATGAAAGTAATTTTTAAATATATATGTTTAATTGGTGTTTATACTGTGGAGTTAATTTTGTACAATTTTATAGGGAGGAAAATTGATGTAGCTATTGGTATTGAAATAGGTTTTGATGAATGAATGAATGATTCGTATTGTATGTATGTATGTAGCGCAGTAAAGTATGTTTGGAAGATTATTGAAATTAAATTAAATGACATTTGGTATAAGTATTTGAAGCACATGCCGTTAAATCGGCCGGTACAAACGACTGGATTATGATCTTTGAGCTTTGGTACGTAGCCGAATGCTCGCACAAAATGGCCCGGCAGTGTAAACACTTGAAAACGAACAAATCTGTAGATTCCGATGCTGGTGCGGGAGGGAATATTCAGTCAGTGTAAACGGTTGCACGAACGGAATTTCGTTTACGATTGGAGTTCGCGACAAATGCTGTGTTCGCTCCTACGGTCTAAGTGCACTTTCAAATTAAGAAAAAATAAGTACCTTTATCCCTTTTAGACAAAATTAAACCAAAAATTCCCTTAGGAAGGGAAATTTGCCTAAAGTTGGCTGCACTGGTTGAACGCCCCGTCTGTGAGGAGTGTTGCCACATTGAGAGACGTTCTGTTGTGTTTTTGTAAATTTTTCTTGTGGGAAGAAAGTTATTTCTATAACTTGTTGGGACAATTTTGCAGTGCTTATTTGCCGAAAAGGCCAATTGCAGAGTGTGCATTTAAGTCGAGTTTAATTTAATTTTCATTCGAAATGGACGTCTTCTCGTAATATTAATGGCGGTTTGCCTGTATTAAGGTCCCCATAAGCCAACGCGAAATTCCGCAGCCGGTACGGAACTTGAACAAAAATGTTGCTTGAATATGCGATACTGCGTTTTTTAAAAGAAAATTTATAAATGATACACATTTTTAGTTGTAGCTTTGAAATTTTTCACCGCAAACAAATTTTTGTATTCCAATATCTTTGCTGTAATGAAGTACTGTGTGTAGGGTTACTGTGAAAGTGGGCGACTTTCGCAGTGCTCATTTAAGGTCGCCACACATGAATGCAAAATTTCTTTGGTGTCGTGGTGCTTTTTCTTGAAAAAACGATAGTGCGCTATAAAATGATATGCACTTGTTTTTGTTTTTGTGAAATTTTTCAGCACGAAAAAATTTGTCCGAGCCGAAAATCGCCTTGCAATTTTTGAGCAATTTTTGGGGAAATTTCGCGGCATTGTGTGGGGAGCTTTATGTTGGGTATAATTTAATTTCCATTCACAATAGACATTTTTCCGTAGTTATTTGGAATGTATATGGCAAATGCATTTAAGTGGAAATGAAGTACTGTGAAAGTGGGCGTAAAATGTGCACTGGGAGATTGGGGCAAATTATGGAATTGCGAATATGTAATACTCAAGGAGAAGCCGTGTTATTTTGGCATTGCCTTAGGTTTTTTCCATTGTTGAAAAGTTACATGCAATCAAATGGAAATAACCTTAATTATTACTCCCTGCTGCATTTAATGTTGAAAATACACGAAGTTGTTGAAATTTGTGATCGGTACATCGACGTGAAATACTTTAGCAAATCGATTTCATACTTTGAAAGAAACCGAAAGGTAAAAAAGCCCGCAGATATGGTAACACTGCTTGGGTGGGGAAAAATTAAGTCCTAGGTGGCAACCAAGTTGACTGTTGATCATATGGTATTTGCTTTAAAAGATTCACAAATTTGAGATAAATACGTATTTTCTAACCTGTGGGCGGTAAAAGTGGGCGTGTCAAAACCAATCCTATGTCACGACTCACGACCCCTAGAACACATATATAAATTTTGGTGAGAATCGGTGCTGTAGTTTTCGCGTCTACTGGTGACAACCATACACGTCTCTTTTATATATATGTATATAGATATAGATAGATTCACATTTTTATTTGTTTTTATGAAATTGCTCACCTCAAACAAATACATTTTCGCATTTGCAAGAAACATTTTTGAGTAAGTTTCGCAGCGGCTGCGGTACTTCGCGTTGATGTGTGCGGACCTTAATGTTGTACTGGGAATATCAGCAGATATGGTAACACTGCTTGGGTGGGGAAAAATTAAGTCCTAGGTGGCAACCAAGTTGATTGTTGATCATATGTTATTTGCTTTTAAAGATTCACAAATGTGAGAGAAATTCGTATTTTCTAACTTGTGGGCGGTAAAAGTGAGCGTGTCAAAACCTATCCTATGTCACGACTCACGACCCCTAGAACACATATATAAATTTTGGTGAGAATCGGTGCTGTAGTTTTCGCGTCTACTGGTGACAACCATACACGTCTCATTTATATATATAGATTGAATCGGTGAGAGCATTGTTACTAAGCCAACCGGACCTACAGGCCTACATTCATCAGCGTATAGTACTAAATAAAATCCAAGGCGCAGCTCTGCACGTATTGAGAACATTGGGTCCGAGTCCAACGTGGGAGGAGACAAAAAAAATCTTGATCAACAACTTCGGTGTAAGAGAATCTTACCATCATCTTTATCAACAAGCATTCCCAGCTGTTAATAATGATATTGTAAATTATTTTAAAACTCTTTGTGATATATTATGTAAAATTAATGAAAAATATGAATTTGATAATGTAAAACCAACTGAATTTAATCCAAATAATGCCGAAAAAATTATTTTAAAAACTTTTTTGAATAATATTAATTTAAATTTGGCTTCAATAATTGTTAATAATAGAATAACAAGCCTAAGAGATGCATTTAATCTACTAGAAATAGAGGGCTTAATAAGAAAAGAAGAAGGAAAAATAAGTCATGAAAACAAAAATATTCAACAAAATTTCAACAGAAGAAGAAATTATAACCAGAAGTATGAAAATAGCCATACTAATGAATATAGAAATTCAATATCAACATTTCAAAATAGACAGATTTTACCGCAACAATTGTATACAAATCCCCAAAATCAATATAATTCCCAAATTTATACAAATCCCCAAAATCAATATAATTCCCAAATTTATACAAATCCCCAAAATCAATATAATTCCCAAATTTATACAAATCCCCAAAATCAATATAATTCCCAAATTTATACACATCCCCAAAATCAACCTAATTCCCAAGTTTATCCAAATCGAAATAACCAAACAAATTTTCAAGGATATACCAATTAAAATAGATTGACAGATTCACGAGTATACTCTAATCAAGCCAAACACAATTTGAATCCTAAAGATAATTCACAACCAAATAGTCAAAGATATACCAATCAGGCAAATAGATATAATAATTATTATTCGGGACAATTATCAAACGAACGTAAAACTAATTATAATAGCTATAATCCGAGACCAAATGAAGATATCCAAATGGAAACAGATCACATTCAGGTAGAAGAAGATAAATTTGTTAATGACATAAATGAAGATGAAGTAAATTTTCATTTAATGAGCTCAAAAAAGCATTACCAATAGTAGAGTTAACTATTAAAAACAATAAACTAAAAGCCTTGGTTGATACAGGTTCAACAACTTCACTTATGAATCTAAACAAATTGCCTGAATACGAACGAATGTTGCTAAACAAAAATGTTTCGTTTACATCTCTTAACAGCACAACTACTATTACTCACGAAATAATAACAGAGTTACCTTTGGAATTTAAAGAAGATGCAACTATGGCATGGAAATTGACTGATTTTAAAAATAAGAAATTTGATGCAATAATAGGGCAAAACATATTAAAACCAATGAAAGCCATAATAGATATGAATAATGAAACTGTTACTATAAATGGCAATAAATTAAAATTTATTCAATCTTGTCCATATACCTACGACGAAATTAACCAATTAGAAATTACTAACATTAACGAATCAATTTTAGAAAATATTTTCATAGATTTGAATAGAGAAGAAGAAAAAGCAGTTCGGAAAATTCTTAATTCATTTAAAAATTTAATTTATATAGAAGGACAAACACTGACTAATACCGACATTATCCAGCATGAAATTCGTACTACAACAGATAGACCAATTTATACGAAACTATATCGATATCACCAAGTTCACGAGAAAGAGATCTCCAAGCAAATTGATGAGATGTTAACACAAGGCATAATAAAAGAAAGCAACTCACCTTATAACAGCCCATTGTGGATCGTGCCGAAAAAGTCGGACAATTTAGGAGTCAAAAAATGGAGAATCGTAATTGATTATAGGGCCTTAAACAACATAACAATTGATGACAAATTCCCAATGCCTAATATTGAGAATATATTAGACAAATTAGGTCGTGCTCAATATTTCACAACAATTGACTTAGCAAAAGGCTTTCACCAAATTCTTGTTAGACAAGAAGACCGGCCGAAAACAGCTTTTTCTACACCTTACGGCCATTATGAATTCGTTGGGATGCCATTCGGTTTAAAGAATGCTCCTGCAACATTTCAACGACTTTTAAACTGTATTTTGAGGGAATTTTTGAATAAAATATGTGTCGTTTATTTGGATGACATACTCATTTTTTCCACAAGTTTTCAAGAGCATGTTGATAATGTTAACCAAGTTCTGAGAAAACTAAAGGAAGGCAACCTACGAATTCAAATAAATAAATGTAAATTTTTTGTTAAAGAAACACTTTATCTAGGACACGTTTTAACAACAAATGGAGTTAAACCCAACCCTGCAAAAGTTGACCAAATTTTGAAGCTTCAATTGCCTAAGACAATTAAACAAATTAAATCATTTTTAAGTATTAGTGGATATTATCGTAAATTCATAAGAGACTATTCAAAAGTAACATATCCCATGATAAGATATCTAAAGAAGGATATTAAGTTAAATATCAATGATCCGAATTACATTCACGCTTTTGAGAAACTTAAAACAATTCTAACAGAAAACCCGGTGCTTAAGTATCCGAACTTCAACAAGCAGTTTCAACTTGTTACAGATGCTAGCGTCAGTGCTATAGGTGCTGTGTTACAACAGGATAAACACCCTATTTGCTATGCTAGTAGAACTCTAAATGACCATGAAAAAAATTATTCAGTTACGGAAAAAGAACTTTTGGCAATTGTTTGGGCAACTAATTATTTCAGGCCATATTTGTATAGCACCAAATTTGAAATTTTATCTGACCATCAACCATTGCGATGGCTTTTTGTTAAATACCAAGGAAAAGCAATGAGCCCTAGACTTTACAGGTGGCTTATAAAACTAAGTGAATTTAACATAACCATAAACTACATCAAAGGAAAAGAGAACCAAGTAGCAGACTTTCTAAGTCGAATAAATACAGACACAAGTGAAATTAATATGCTGACTACTTCTATTGACTCCTTGTACAATAATGTAAACGACGATATAGAAACAATTCATTCACAACAAGAAAATACTTACAACCATATTGGGATTTTGGACACTGTAGTAAACAGATTTCGGACACAGATAATTTTAACTGACAATAAACAAAAGGACATAGACGTGAAACACAAAAATAAAAAGATATATATAAGCTCCGCAGATTTAGACAATAATTTAGATAATATTCTACAACGGAATATTAATAAAGGTATAGTAGGAATATATTCAGAGTTGGATGATACTAAGTATAACATTTTGCAAAATAAAATTATAGAGTTGTATAAAGGGAACAATAGCACCAAATTTTTTAGATGCTCATATCATGCCATAGACGTTCAGACAGAAGACGACACTTATAAACATATACACAATTACCATAAGAATGAAACCGGACATACAGGAATAATTGAAAATTATGAAGGACTAAAAAAACAGATATATTTTCCCAATCTTTAGATCCTTATTCAAAAATTTATTAATAATTGTACAGTTTGTAGTCAATCTAAATATGATCGAAACCCAATTAAAGAGAAATTTCACATAACAGACACACCAACAGATATTAAACAAATTGTTCATATGGATACTTATACAAATTCCAAATCAAGTTTTTTAACATTCATTGATCGTTTCTCTAAATTTGCTACGGCTTACTATTTGGAAGACAGAAATAACCAGACTATTATAGAAAAGTTAAGGCTGTACAAATCGCAACGAGGTTATTTCAGTAAATTAATATGTGATAATGAATTTAAGAGTGTAAATATTAAAGACTATTTAAGAAATGAAAATATTGAATTGCACTTGGTAAAACCAAACAATCATACTGGAAACGCAGATATTGAAAGACTGCACAGTACGATTGGAGAAAAAATCCGAATGTTGTCAATTGAAAATAACTCTCTAAACATGAAGGATAAAATAAGTAAGGCAATAGAATTTTATAATAACAGTTATCATTCACTAATAAAAGAAAAGCCTATGAATGTTGAGTTTGGAAAATGTGATAAAAAGAAAATTTATGATACTATATTATTTACAAAACAAAAATATATCACAAAAAGAAATGAAAAAAGAATATCTTACATAGATGAAAGAGAACAAGGATATATTAAAAACTACAAATCGTTAAGACATAAAGAAGAGCCTAAGTTTAAATTAAATAATTTAGAAAATATCCACTCCTCAAATATCAAAAGGAAAACAAAATATGATGGGATCATTGATCCAAACAAATTTGAAACAAATCATATTTCATAAATTTAAGGAAAAGTTTACAAAAAAAAATATATATACAATTGAAATAATGAAACAAATCAGAAAAAATAAGAAAAATAAGAAGTTTTTATAGTTCTTAGGTAATCAAAATTCAGGAGTATTTTTTTTATTTAACGAGGGGGAAGTTACGTTATTGTATTCACTCTCTGTAAACCCTATCTTTACATAATATTTACATTCCACTCTCTCACTTAATTTTGTACACTTATGATTTGACAATAGTCTAATATCGCTAAATTCCTTTTCTTTTTTATTCTTTGAGTCAGTTAAAACGCTAATGTCAAAGAAATAAGACATTTTCGACAAATAAAAATTATTATAAAAAAAACTTAAGATTTCATTTGATTAATAAAATTGACTAAAGTCAACAAACCAAAAAACACATATAAACTTAAGTTTATTAAAACATTTATTGCAACACTAATTGTTACAGATATTTAGTCTATAAAAAAAAAAAAAAACAGAAACTTTTTGTGATACACAAAAAAAAAAAACAAGAACAAAAATTGACGCAGTGACAACAGTTACAACTAATACATTTGTGGTACAACATAATCAGAAAATTTGCATTGCTACATAAAAATAAAATTCATGCAAAATAATACTAAGCAAGCATTACAAAAAAAAAACAAACAAAAACAATATATCAAAGCAAGAAGCAAATCATTCTTGACTCAAGCGTAAACCGGTTTTGATAAGCTATGGATTTGCAACTAACAGCCAGTGACGTCATCAAGGACGCTCAGAGAATTCGCGAATTCAGGGGAGATAATTCGTATGCTTTAACCTCATTTATAAGAGAAACTAGCTGGGCCCGGTCCGCTTCGCTGGGCCTAAATAATTTTTTGTTGTTGCATTGTCTGCAATGTAATGTATGAATGGATGAAAGTAATTTTTAAATATATATGTTTAATTGGTGTTTATACTGTGGAGTTAATTTTGTACAATTTTATAGGGAGGAAAATTGATGTAGCTATTGGTATTGAAATAGGTTTTGATGAATGAATGAATGATTCGTATTGTATGTATGTATGTAGCGCAGTAAAGTATGTTTGGAAGATTATTGAAATTAAATTAAATGACATTTGGTATAAGTATTTGAAGCACATGCCGTTAAATCGGCCGGTACAAACGACTGGATTATGATCTTTGAGCTTTGGTACGTAGCCGAATGCTCGCACAAAATGGCCCGGCAGTGTAAACACTTGAAAACGAACAAATCTGTAGATTCCGATGCTGGTGCGGGAGGGAATATTCAGTCAGTGTAAACGGTTGCACGAACGGAATTTCGTTTACGATTGGAGTTCGCGACAAATGCTGTGTTCGCTCCTACGGTCTAAGTGCACTTTCAAATTAAGAAAAAATAAGTACCTTTATCCCTTTTAGACAAAATTAAACCAAAAATTCCCTTAGGAAGGGAAATTTGCCTAAAGTTGGCTGCACTGGTTGAACGCCCCGTCTGTGAGGAGTGTTGCCACATTGAGAGACGTTCTGTTGTGTTTTTGTAAATTTTTCTTGTGGGAAGAAAGTTATTTCTATAACTTGTTGGGACAATTTTGCAGTGCTTATTTGCCGAAAAGGCCAATTGCAGAGTGTGCATTTAAGTCGAGTTTAATTTAATTTTCATTCGAAATGGACGTCTTCTCGTAATATTAATGGCGGTTTGCCTGTATTAAGGTCCCCATAAGCCAACGCGAAATTCCGCAGCCGGTACGGAACTTGAACAAAAATGTTGCTTGAATATGCGATACTGCGTTTTTTAAAAGAAAATTTATAAATGATACACATTTTTAGTTGTAGCTTTGAAATTTTTCACCGCAAACAAATTTTTGTATTCCAATATCTTTGCTGTAATGAAGTACTGTGTGTAGGGTTACTGTGAAAGTGGGCGACTTTCGCAGTGCTCATTTAAGGTCGCCACACATGAATGCAAAATTTCTTTGGTGTCGTGGTGCTTTTTCTTGAAAAAACGATAGTGCGCTATAAAATGATATGCACTTGTTTTTGTTTTTGTGAAATTTTTCAGCACGAAAAAATTTGTCCGAGCCGAAAATCGCCTTGCAATTTTTGAGCAATTTTTGGGGAAATTTCGCGGCATTGTGTGGGGAGCTTTATGTTGGGTATAATTTAATTTCCATTCACAATAGACATTTTTCCGTAGTTATTTGGAATGTATATGGCAAATGCATTTAAGTGGAAATGAAGTACTGTGAAAGTGGGCGTAAAATGTGCACTGGGAGATTGGGGCAAATTATGGAATTGCGAATATGTAATACTCAAGGAGAAGCCGTGTTATTTTGGCATTGCCTTAGGTTTTTTCCATTGTTGAAAAGTTACATGCAATCAAATGGAAATAACCTTAATTATTACTCCCTGCTGCATTTAATGTTGAAAATACACGAAGTTGTTGAAATTTGTGATCGGTACATCGACGTGAAATACTTTAGCAAATCGATTTCATACTTTGAAAGAAACCGAAAGGTAAAAAAGCCCGCAGATATGGTAACACTGCTTGGGTGGGGAAAAATTAAGTCCTAGGTGGCAACCAAGTTGACTGTTGATCATATGGTATTTGCTTTAAAAGATTCACAAATTTGAGATAAATACGTATTTTCTAACCTGTGGGCGGTAAAAGTGGGCGTGTCAAAACCAATCCTATGTCACGACTCACGACCCCTAGAACACATATATAAATTTTGGTGAGAATCGGTGCTGTAGTTTTCGCGTCTACTGGTGACAACCATACACGTCTCTTTTATATATATAGATTGAATCGGTGAGAGCATTGTTACTAAGCCAACCGAACCTACAGGCCTACATTCATCAGCGTATAGTACTAAATAAAATCCAAGGCGCAGCTCTGCACGTATTGAGAACATTGGGTCCGAGTCCAACGTGGGAGGAGACAAAAAAAATCTTGATCAACAACTTCGGTGTAAGAGAATCTAACCATCATCTTTATCAACAAGCATTCTCAGCTGTTAATAATGATATTGTAAATTATTTTAAAACTCTTTGTGATATATTATGTAAAATTAATGAAAAATATGAATTTGATAATGTAAAACCAACTGAATTTAATCCAAATAATGCCGAAAAAATTATTTTAAAAACTTTTTTGAATAATATTAATTTAAATTTGGCTTCAATAATTGTTAATAATAGAATAACAAGCCTAAGAGATGCATTTAATCTACTAGAAATAGAGGGCTTAATAAGAAAAGAAGAAGGAAAAATAAGTCATGAAAACAAAAATATTCAACAAAATTTCAACAGAAGAAGAAATTATAACCAGAAGTATGAAAATAGCCATACTAATGAATATAGAAATTCAATATCAACATTTCAAAATAGACAGATTTTACCGCAACAATTGTATACAAATCCCCAAAATCAATATAATTCCCAAATTTATACAAATCCCCAAAATCAATATAATTCCCAAATTTATACAAATCCCCAAAATCAATATAATTCCCAAATTTATACAAATCCCCAAAATCAATATAATTCCCAAATTTATACACATCCCCAAAATCAACCTAATTTCCAAGTTTATCCATATCGAAATAACCAAACAAATTTTCAAGGATATACCAATCAAAATAGATTGACAGATTCACGAGTATACTCTAATCAAGCCAAACACAATTTGAATCCTAAAGATAATTCACAACCAAATAGTCAAAGATATACCAATCAGGCAAATAGATATAATAATTATTATTCGGGACAATTATCAAACGAACGTAAAACTAATTATAATAGCTATAATCCGAGACCAAATGA
Organism: Heteromyza rotundicornis; assembly: GCA_951394025.1. Classification (NCBI taxonomy): domain Eukaryota; kingdom Metazoa; phylum Arthropoda; class Insecta; order Diptera; family Heleomyzidae; genus Heteromyza; species Heteromyza rotundicornis. The sequence continues at coordinate 42,909,823 of OX596011.1, forward strand.
AGATATCCAAATGGAAACAGATCACATTCAGGTAGAAGAAGATAAATTTGTTAATGACATAAATGAAGATGAAGTAAATTTTCATTTAATGAGCTCAAAAAAGCATTACCAATAGTAGAGTTAACTATTAAAAACAATAAACTAAAAGCCTTGGTTGATACAGGTTCAACAACTTCACTTATGAATCTAAACAAATTGCCTGAATACGAACGAATGTTGCTAAACAAAAATGTTTCGTTTACATCTCTTAACAGCACAACTACTATTACTCACGAAATAATAACAGAGTTACATTTGGAATTTAAAGAAGATGCAACTATGGCATGGAAATTGACTGATTTTAAAAATAAGAAATTTGATGCAATAATAGGGCAAAACATATTAAAACCAATGAAAGCCATAATAGATATGAATAATGAAACTGTTACTATAAATGGCAATAAATTAAAATTTATTCAATCTTGTCCATATACCTACGACGAAATTAACCAATTAGAAATTACTAACATTAACGAATCAATTTTAGAAAATATTTTCATAGATTTGAATAGAGAAGAAGAAAAAGCAGTTCGGAAAATTCTTAATTCATTTAAAAATTTAATTTATATAGAAGGACAAACACTGACTAATACCGACATTATCCAGCATGAAATTCGTACTACAACAGATAGACCAATTTATACGAAACTATATCGATATCCCCAAGTTTGTCGCGGTATAAATTCGCGTCACAGTTGTTGTTGTTTTGTTGTATTGTTTGTTTTGTTATGTTTTTTTTGTTTCCCTTTTGTTCGGGGCGACGGGCGAACAAAATCGAAGGAACAAAATTTCACACGCACTAACCGAAAGAACGCACTGCACGATTTTATTGAATGTTAATTTTTTTTTATAAATATATTTGTTTTGCTTAATTTGCTAAGCAAAACAAATTCGACACTCGCGGGCGAAATGCGGCCGGCGCGCGGAAGAAGAAAACTGAATATTTTGTTTGAGCTGTCAAAGTTCTCTTGCTTTCTTCTCCTTTCTTTCGCTTTTGCTTTCGTTAAGTTAGCTCAGTGAGCGGCGGCGATCCGATGAGGGTATTGCCAGCCTCGCCATTACAATAGTAAATTGTCAAAACCTGGACTAAAGCTTTTGTACTTTTTAAACCTGTTTGAGGGAGAGGAATTTGAGAACATTTATGCTTTCGCCTATACGTACATGAGTGCCGCCAAAATGTATATTTCATTTTGGTGGGTGCAGGTTGGTATATGTAAATTTGCCAAACACACCTAGAAAAATCTGAAGAGATTTTTCGCATATAGGTATGGGTAAAGCCCCGACTGCGGACACTGGTTTCTGCGTAAGCCGCACTCTATGTATGTGGGAAGATAAATGGAAAGTGAGCGTCATAGGCGCTCATATATTCTAATTCTTTTAGTTCTTTTTGAGCAGGGTAGAAGGAGAGTGGCAAAAGCTTTGGTTTTTTTCTTAAATTTAATTAAATTATTTGTTTCCAAAATTTGGATAATTTTCTTTCCTTTTTTTTAAATTGTGTTTTTTTGAGTGGTGAAGTGGAGCTGTTGCCATCGTCGGACTGTGGCTGGAGGACAAGTGATCCAAAGGGAGTATTTTTGCGCGCTGGTTTAGTTTTGCCAGCTAGTGTTTATTTTGCTTTATTTTATTTGTGGCCATTTAGTGTTTTGATTTTGAGGAATTGAATAGAGTTGGACAGGTTGTGTTCGGTCGTGATTTTTTTTGAAGTGTTTCCGTCCAAGTAAGTGAAGTGTTTCCGTCCAAGTAGTTTGCTTGGAATTTGTTTGGCCGTTTTTCCCCCCCCCCCCCTCTTCCTTATTCCTTTTTTTTTTGTTTGTGTCGTCCCGCATCAGAGCCAAGTTGTTGCTGGACATGGAATTTTATCGAAGTCCAGCTGGTGAATAGTTTCTGCAAGGAATCGTGCGAGGGATTTCAGACAGGTTGGTCTGGTCCCGCAAATCAATTGCGTTTAAAGAAATATAATTTTTGGTGTACGAATAATTTCTTTTGGGTGATTGTCGGTTTGTGTTGATTTTGAAAAAGGGTTTGTGTGCGGTATTATTTTCCTTGTGTCGTGAAAATTTCCGTTTCTTTTATATATAGTTATATATATACCTATATATATATCTATTGCGGCAGTTTCGGTGTAGTTTTTAAAAGAAGTTTATTTATCAGGTTTTCGTGTGTTCGTGTTGTTCGTTCGTCCGGGGATACCATACCGCGAGGGTCGTCTTAAATCCCACGCTTCGCGACTGTGCTTTTCGGGCAAATAGGGAATTTAATTATCGCGTGGGGATTTTTGATTTTAGTTAGTTTAAATAAAGTTTAGTTAAAAATAGCGCGATAAGCTGGCGCCCAACGTGGGGCTATTTTGTTTAAAGTTTTTTTTAAATTTATTAACTTTTTTAAAATTTTTTTTATAAGTTTAAAATTTTTTTTTTTGTTGTATAATTTTTTTTGAAAATTGATATTTTTTTGTAATATTTCTTTTTCTATTTTTCGGGTTTTTTTTTTTTTAATATTTTTTTTTTGTGTGTTGTATTTGTTTGTATTATTTCAGTTTTTTTTATAATTTACTAATTTGTCTTTTTATTTATTTAGCTTTTTTTAATTTCGCGGTGTTTTATCGGCGGCAGAACTAGCGGCAGAACTCGGGTCATCTCCTTCGGTGAGTTCGTTCCTTTTTATTTGCAATAGCGGTTCGATTTTTATTAATTTTTTTTAAATTAATTTTATAAAATTTTTTTTAATTTAAATCTTAAAATCTAATTTTTTTTAATTGTTTTTTTTGAAATTTTTGCGTTTACTAGTGCCAAAAGGCTTATAATCAATTTTAAATTTTTTTAAAAAAAAAAATTAGGTTTTGAATTTTTTTTTGCTTTGTTCGGTGGCGGTGCTGTCCGCTTTTAAATTTTTTTTTAATTCGCGTTTGTTTTACGAAATATATTTTTTATATTTTTATTATAATATTTATTTTATATATTTATTATATTATTATAATTTGAAAGTTTTCTTTTAAATTTCTTTACCTTCTTTTTGGAAAATTCTGTGAGCGTATTGAACGCTGGTTTCATTTTCTTTGGGGTTTCTTTTTGAGTTTTTTTAAGTTTTTGGTTTTTTTTTGTCCGTCTGATTCAATATGGAGATTAACCGATTAAACCAAGAGGAACTGGCATACGAGATGGAGGCTCGTGGGTTGCCAGTGACTCCGGCGGAGTCCATGAGGAAGTCCTTGAGGGCATCAAGGCAAATAGAGCGAAGGGGTCCGTAGATGTTTTTGCAGGTTATGCATTTTCATTTGATGAGGATAAGTTAGGTGTGGAGGGGAAAATTTCTGAGGTTGAAAAACTTATGGAAACCCCTCCACTAGATAGCAAGTCGTCCGATTACTTGAAAATCGTTACTAAATTAGAATGGGCGTTAGGTCGCCTTACTCGTTCGAGGCCAGCGAGTAAGGAGGAAGTAGTTGAACAGATGGCGCTCAAGAATAGGGTTCTTTTGTTATTGGGGGAACTCAACGAGGTTGTGGAGCTGGGTGGTGGCGTGGCCGATGCCTTGGACGATTATCCGAAGCCGTCGCGGCCACCTAAGGCGCTCAGTAGGGAGTCTGCGGTTGAGGGAGAGCCTCAGCCCGCCCCGAGACATGAGCCATCCACCTCGTTGAGTAACGTAGGTTTTCAAAAAGTAGAAAATTTGTCCAAGTGGAATATTCAATTTACCGGGGAAAAGGCAGACATGTCCCTACATGCCTTTCTACAGAGGGTAGACGAGCTATGCGAGGCTCGGGGCGTTAGTGAAGCCCAGATGTTTAGGGGAGCAGTGGAAAAGCCCTGCTCTGGTTTAGGGATGTCCGCAGGACAGTTTCAGGCTGGCGAGAGTTGGTCGCCGAGCTGAAACTGGAATTCCTGCCCCCCAACTATGACGACATTTTGATGTCTGAGATTAGGCGACGGACTCAGGGTGGGACTGAGTCCATAGGTATCTATGTAGCGGCGATGAGGGGGTTGTTCGGTCGTCTGTACGACCCCTTGTCAGAGAGGCGTATGCTGGGTCTGGTGATCGCAAACCTGTCCCCGTTTTACCAGACTCAGCTGGGCTTGGCTGAGCCTAAGTCTTTATCGGAGTTGGTTTCCTTGGGTCGGAAGCTGGAGGCTGTGCGGGCGAATGTGGAAACATTCGTGCCGCCGCCCAGCAGCCGATCCAAGAATTTGTTGGAGCCAGACTTGGCGTACGTCTCTGCTGAACCCGAGGTTTCAGTGGTTAGGGCCCCTTTGCGTGACGCTAGGTTGGAGAGGAGAATTCAGGCTCCTCCCCAAAATTCTTTTAGGTGCTTCAATTGTAAGCGGTTTGGGCATGATTTGAGCAACTGCCCTAGGGAAATTTATTGTTTCGGTTGTAGGCGGCCTGGTTTTTTGAAGCGTGATTGCCCCCGATGCTCTCAGAGAGCAGGGCAATCGCAGGAGCGCTCGGACCGGGAGGCGGCCCCGAGAGCGGCTCCGAGGGCCCGCGAAGAGTCGGGAAATGGGGAGCGAGCTCTTGTGGAAGCAGGGCAAGAAGTTCGCGAGGTTTAGGTAGGTTGCCTGCGGGCAACCAGCTGGCTAGGGAAAATAGTGGTAGGCCTCAGAGGCAACGTCCGTCCGAAATTTGTTTGAGTTTTTCTCTTTCAGGTAGAGAATTGGATAATAGGCCATATTTAGGTGTTAAAATTTTTGGAGTGCGTATGTTAGGGCTTTTAGATTCGGGGGCCACCAGGACGATTCTTGGTAGGCCAGGCTGGGACACATTAAAGTCCTGGGGGATAAGTTTATTGGCGTCTGCGGTCAGCAAGGTTGCGCTTGCTGATGGTGAAGAAGTTCCGGTTAGGGGGGTAGTTTCGGTCCCTTTCGAGGTAGAGGGCAAGTCGGTCCTCGTTGAATGCCTCGTAATACCGGATTTACCCCAATCATTGATTCTTGGAGTAGACTTTTGGTCTAAGGCCGGTGTAGTGCCAGATTTGGCCAAGAATCAGTGGAGGTTTTCCGACCAAGTCGAGGTCTCGTCAGTAGCGGCGATAGTTGATAGGTCTTCGTTGTCAACTAGGGAAAAATCGGTTCTTGAGGAGTTTGTAGCAGATGTTTTTAGGTCTATGCCTGAGGGACTTGGTTGTACACATTTGGTCGAACATCTGATTCGTACAAAGCCAAATGTGGAACCAGTCAAGCAGCGATACTATCCGGTATCGCCCGCTATTCAGAGGCGCATAGATGAGGAAATAGAGGATATGTTAGAAAAGGGTGTGATTGAGATTTCTCACAGCCCTTGGGCATCAACGGTTGTGATGATTAGGAAAAAGGATGGGAGTTATAGGTTTTGTGTCGACTATAGGACACTCAATAAAAATACGGATCGAGATAGTTACCCCCTCCCTTATATTTCGGCTACTTTAGATAAGCTAAAGGACGCCAAATATCTCTCTAGTTTGGATATAAAATCCGCTTATTGGCAGATCCCAGTAGAGAAGGAGTCTAGGGCCTGCACGGCATTTACAGTTCCGGGTAGGGGGCTCTACCAGTTCAAGCGCATGCCTTATGGCCTGCACAATGCGCCTGCAACTTGGCAGAGATTTATAGATGAGGTCCTTGGGGCTGACTTGGAACCCCATGTTTTCGTGTATTTGGACGATATTATTATTGTTACAAATACATTTGATAAGCATGTTGAGGTTCTGAACGAGGTCCTGAGGAGGATTTGTTCGGCAGGGCTTAGATTGAATAGGGAAAAATGTAATTTTTGTCTTTCTTCGCTACGGTACTTAGGTTATGTTGTTGATCGACAGGGCTTGCACGTTGACCCCGAGAAAGTTGAGGCAATGCTGAAAATTCCAGCGCCCAAAAATGTAAGGGAAGTCAGGTCGTTTGTTGGCACCATTTCTTGGTATCGTAGGTTTGTTTCGAATTTCGCTGATTTGGTTAAGCCTCTAACTGATCTTCTAAAGAAGAAGAACAGGTTTAGATGGTCGCCGGAGTGCGAGGACAGCTTTTTGAAGGCCAAGGAGCGCCTAGTGACGGCGCCGGTCCTGAGCTGTCCTGATTTCGAACGACCCTTCGTAGTTCAGACTGATGCTTCCGATTTTGGAATAGGTGCCGTTTTGACACAGCAGTTTGATGAAGGGGAGAAGGTCATTTCGTATTTGAGTAGGTCGTTGAGTAGATGCGAGAGGAATTATTCCACTACCGAGAAGGAGTGTTTGGCTGTTTTGTGGGCAGTTGAGAAGTTGAGGCCATACATCGAAGGTGTTAGGTTCACAGTGGTGACCGACCATTATTCGTTGGTATGGCTCAACAATTTGAAAGATCCTTGCGGTAGGTTGGCTAGGTGGGCTTTAAAGCTCCAGCAATACGATTATGAAATCATACATCGTAAGGGGAAAGATCATGTTGTGCCCGACATGCTTTCTAGAGGTGTCCCAGTCGTAGGGGAGGTAGATGGGCGTGTTAGAGATCCATGGGTGGATTCCATGGTTAGGAAAGTGGAGGATAAACCACTCGATTACCCAGCTTGGAGAATTGAAAATGGGGTGTTATATAAACACATAAAGACAGGGACAAATAGTTTGTTTAGTGTTGGGTACGAGTGGAAGAGAGTTGTAGGCAAGAATGATAGGAGTAAAATTTTATTCGAGTGTCACGATAACCCATTATCGGGGCACATGGGCGTTAGGAAAACATACGCAAGGGTAGTTGAGAAATATTATTGGCCAAAAATGAAGGCAGAGATAGCTAGATATATTAAAGGTTGTCAGGTTTGCCAGAGGGTGAAACCAGACAACAATAAGCCAGCTGGTTGTATGGTAGAGAGGACAAAGAAGTTAGAACCTTGGGAAATGATCTGCGTAGATCTGGTGGGACCCTTGGTGAAGTCTAGTCGGGGATTTTGTTATATGGTTGACTACTTCACCAAATTCCCATTGTTGTTTCCGTTGCGAAATGCAACGGCAAAGAGTGTTTGCAAGGAGTTGGAAGATAATGTCTTCCTGCTCTTTGGAGTTCCGAGTTCCATTGTATGCGACAATGGGCCACAGTTTCGCAGCAAGGAGCTGCAGAGTTTATGCGCGTCGTATGGTGTGCAGATGCGGTACACTGCACACTATCATCCGCAGGCCAATCCGGCCGAGCGGATCAACCAAATAATTAAGACCACTTTGAGAGCATATATTTCAGAAAACCATCGGACATGGGATTCTCATCTCTCAAAGGTGGCGTGCTGCATTCGAACATCGCAGCATGAGGTTTTGGGAGCGTCTCCATACTCCGTGAATTTTGGCCGAAATATGGCGGTCAGGGGTGATATAGATTATAGACGAGTGGGAGACTCAGACCAACCGGACAGTAGTAGTGAGGACCGGGCCAAGTTAATGGCAGACTTGAGGGAAGACATACGGAAGAAGTTAGAAATGGCAAGTGCCAAGACAGCAAAGACTTACAATCTCAGACGTAGAGATGTACAGTATTTACCGCACGAGTTAGTATGGAGACGTAATTTTGTTTTGTCCGATGCTGCAAACTATTTTGCAGCGAAGTTAGCTCCGAAATTTGTTGGACCGTTTAGGGTTAAAAAGAGGGTGTCTCCGTGGACATATGTTTTGGAAGACGAAGACGGACGAGAAAAGGGGACATGGCATGTGCAGGACCTTAGGCCGCACATCGACTCAGGGTGATTTTCTCCGGTTAGATTCGAAAGTTGGCTGGTCTCAGGAGACCAAGCAACTTTCGCGGAGGTGGAGGTGGGGTTGTCGCGGTATAAATTCGCGGCACAGTTGTTGTTGTTTTGTTGTATTGTTTGTTTTGTTATGTTTTTTTTGTTTCCCTTTTGTTCGGGGCGACGGGCGAACAAAATCGAAGGAACAAAATTTCACACGCACTAACCGAAAGAACGCACTGCACGATTTTATTGAATGGTAATTTTTTTTTATAAATATATTTGTTTTGCTAAGCTAAGCAAAACAAATTCGACACTCGCGGGCGAAATGCGGCCGGCGCGCGGAAGAAGAAAACTGAATATTTTGTTTGAGCTGTCAAAGTTCTCTTGCTATCTTCTCCTTTCTTTCGCTTTTGCTTTCGTTAAGTTAGCTCAGTGAGCGGCGGCGATCCGATGAGGGTATTGCCAGCCTCGCCATTACAATAGTAAATTGTCAAAACCTGGACTAAAGCTTTTGTACTTTTTAAACCTGTTTGAGGGAGAGGAATTTGAGAACATTTATGCTTTCGCCTATACGTACATGAGTGCCGCCAAAATGTATATTTCATTTTGGTGGATGCAGGGGGGTATATGTAAATTTGCCAAACACACCTAGAAAAATCTGAAGAGATATTTCGCATATAGGTATGGGTAAAGCCCCGACTGCGGACACTGGTTTCTGCGTAAGCCGCACTCTATGTATGTGGGAAGATAAATGGAAAGTGAGCGTCATAGGCGCTCATATATTCTAATTCTTTTAGTTCTTTTTGAGCAGGGTAGAAGGAGAGTGGCAAAAGCTTTGGTTTTTTTCTTAAATTTAATTAAATTATTTGTTTCCAAAATTTGGATAATTTTCTTTCCTTTTTTTTAAATTGTGTTTTTTTGAGTGGTGAAGTGGAGCTGTTGCCATCGTCGGACTGTGGCTGGAGGACAAGTGATCCAAAGGGAGTATTTTTGCGCGCTGGTTTAGTTTTGCCAGCTAGTGTTTATTTTGCTTTATTTTATTTGTGGCAGTCGGCCATTTAGTGTTTTGATTTTGAGGAATTGAATAGAGTTGGACAGGTTGTGTTCGGTCGTGATTTGTTTTGGTGAAGTGTTTCCGTCCAAGTAGTTTGCTTGGAATTTGTTTGGCCGTTTCCCCCCCCCCCCCCCCCCTCTTCCTTATTCCTTTTTTTTTGTTTGTGTCGTCCCGCATCAGAGCCAAGTTGTTGCTGGACATCGAATTTTATCGAAGTCCAGCTGGTGAATAGATTCTGCAAAGAATCGTGCGAGGGATTTCAGACAGGTTGGTCTGGTCCCGCAAATCAATTGCGTTTAAAGAAATATAATTTTTGGTGTACGAATAATTTCTTTTGGGTGATTGTCGGTTTGTGTTGATTTTGAAAAAGGGTTTGTGTGCGGTATTATTTTCCTTGTGTCGGGCAAATTTCCGTTTCTTTTATATATAGTTATATATATACCTATATATATATCTATTGCGGCAGTTTCGGTGTAGTTTTTAAAAGAAGTTTATTTATCAGGTTTTCGTGTGTTCGTGTTGTTCGTTCGTCCGGGGATACCATACCGCGAGGGTCGTCTTAAATCCCACGCTTCGCGACTGTGCTTTTCGGGCAAATAGGGAATTTAATTATCGCGTGGGGATTTTTGATTTTAGTTAGTTTAAATAAAGTTTAGTTAAAAATAGCGCGATAAGTTCACGAGAAAGAGATCTCCAAGCAAATTGATGAGATGTTAACACAAGGCATAATAAAAGAAAGCAACTCACCTTATAACAGCCCATTGTGGATCGTGCCGAAAAAGTCGGACAATTTAGGAGTCAAAAAATGGAGAATCGTAATTGATTATAGGGCCTTAAACAACATAACAATTGATGACAAATTCCCAATGCCTAATATTGAGAATATATTAGACAAATTAGGTCGTGCTCAATATTTCACAACAATTGACTTAGCAAAAGGCTTTCACCAAATTCTTGTTAGACAAGAAGACCGGCCGAAAACAGCTTTTTCTACACCTTACGGCCATTATGAATTCGTTGGGATGCCATTCGGTTTAAAGAATGCTCCTGCAACATTTCAACGACTTTTAAACTGTATTTTGAGGGAATTTTTGAATAAAATATGTGTCGTTTATTTGGATGACATACTCATTTTTTCCACAAGTTTTCAAGAGCATGTTGATAATGTTAACCAAGTTCTGAGAAAACTAAAGGAAGCCAACCTACGAATTCAAATAAATAAATGTAAATTTTTTGTTAAAGAAACACTTTATCTAGGACACGTTTTAACAACAAATGGAGTTAAACCCAACCCTGCAAAAGTTTACCAAATTTTGAAGCTTCAATTGCCTAAGACAATTAAACAAATTAAATCATTTTTAAGTATTAGTGGATATTATCGTAAATTCATAAGAGACTATTCAAAAGTAGCATATCCCATGATAAGATATCTAAAGAAGGATATTAAGTTAAATATCAATGATCCGAATTACATTCACGCTTTTGAGAAACTTAAAACAATTCTAACAGAAAACCCGGTGCTTAAGTATCCGAACTTCAACAAGCAGTTTCAACTTGTTACAGATGCTAGCGTCAGTGCTATAGGTGCTGTGTTACAACAGGATAAACACCCTATTTGCTATGCTAGTAGAACTCTAAATGACCATGAAAAAAATTATTCAGTTACGGAAAAAGAACTTTTGGCAATTGTTTGGGCAACTAATTATTTCAGGCCATATTTGTATAGCACCAAATTTGAAATTTTATCTGACCATCAACCATTGCGATGGCTTTTTGTTAAATACCAAGGAAAAGCAATGAGCCCTAGACTTTACAGGTGGCTTATAAAACTAAGTGAATTTAACATAACCATAAACTACATCAAAGGAAAAAAGAACCAAGTAGCAGACTTTCTAAGTCGAATAAATACAGACACAAATGAAATTAATATGCTAACTACTTCTATTGACTCCTTGTACAATAATGTAAACGACGATATAGAAACAATTCATTCACAACAAGAAAATACTTACAACCATATTGGGATTTTGGACACTGTAGTAAACAGATTTCGGACACAGATAATTTTAACTGACAATAAACAAAAGGACATAGACGTGAAACACAAAAATAAAAAGATATATATAAGCTCCGCAGATTTAGACAATAATTTAGATAATATTCTACAACGGAATATTAATAAAGGTATAGTAGGAATATATTCAGAGTTGGATGATACTAAGTATAACATTTTGCAAAATAAAATTATAGAGTTGTATAAAGGGAACAATAGCACCAAATTTTTTAGATGCTCATATCATGCCATAGACGTTCAGACAGAAGACGACACTTATAAACATATACACAATTACCATAAGAATGAAACCGGACATACAGGAATAATTGAAAATTATGAAGGACTAAAAAAACAGAATTGTACAGTTTGTAGTCAATCTAAATATGATCGAAACCCAATTAAAGAGAAATTTCACATAACAGACACACCAACAGATATTAAACAAATTGTTCATATGGATACTTATATAAATTCCAAATCAAGTTTTTTAACATTCATTGATCGTTTCTCTAAATTTGCTACGGCTTACTATTTGGAAGACAGAAATAACCAGACTATTATAGAAAAGTTTAGGCTGTACAAATCGCAACGAGGTTATTTCAGTAAATTAATATGTGATAATGAATTTAAGAGTGTAAATATTAAAGACTATTTAAGAAATGAAAATATTGAATTGCACTTGGTAAAACCAAACAATCATACTGGAAACGCAGATATTGAAAGACTGCACAGTACGATTGGAGAAAAAATCCGAATGTTGTCAATTGAAAATAACTCTCTAAACATGAAGGATAAAATAAGTAAGGCAATAGAATTTTATAATAACAGTTATCATTCACTAATAAAAGAAAAGCCTATGAATGTTGAGTTTGGAAAATGTGATAAAAAGAAAATTTATGATACTATATTATTTACAAAACAAAAATATATTACAAAAAGAAATGAAAAAAGAATATCTTATATAGATGAAAGAGAACAAGGATATATTAAAAACTACAAATCGTTAAGACATAAAGAAGAGCCTAAGTTTAAATTTAATAATTTAGAAAATATCCACTCCTCAAATATCAAAAGGAAAACAAAATATGATGGGATCATTGATCCAAACAAATTTGAAACAAATCATATTTCATAAATTTAAGGAAAAGTTTACAAAAAAAAATATATATACAATTGAAATAATGAAACAAATCAGAAAAAATAAGAAAAATAAGAAGTTTTTATAGTTCTTAGGTAATCAAAATACAGGAGTATTTTTTTTATTTAACGAGGGGGAAGTTACGTTATTGTATTCACTCTCTGTAAACCCTATCTTTACATAATATTTACATTCCACTCTCTCACTTAATTTTGTACACTTATGATTTGACAATAGTCTAATATCGCTAAATTCCTTTTCTTTTTTATTCTTTGAGTCAGTTAAAACGCTAATGTCAAAGAAATAAGACATTTTCGACAAATAAAAATTATTATAAAAAAAACTTAAGATTTCATTTGATTAATAAGTTCTAAAGAACGTATTTGGCGCAGTCGTTGGCGAACTTAAAATTGACTAAAGTCAACAAACCAAAAAACACATATAAACTTAAGTTTATTAAAACATTTATTGCAACACTAATTGTTACAGATATTTAGTCTAAAAAAAAAAAAAAAACAGAACAAAATTTAACTTAGTGAAAACTAGTTAAAATTGATACCTTTGTTGTACAGCCTATTCAAAAGGTTTACATTGAATAAAATAAACTTTTTGTGATACACAAAAAAAAAAACAAGAACAAAAATTGACGCAGTGACAACAGTTACAACTAATACATTTGTGGTACAACATAATCAGAAAATTTACATTGCTACATAAAAATAAAATTCATGCAAAATAATACTAAGCAAGCATTACAAAAAAAAAACAAACAAAAACAATATATCAAAGCAAGAAGCAAATCATTCTTGACTCAAGCGTAAACCGGTTTTGATAAGCTATGGATTTGCAACTAACAGCCAGTGACGTCATCAAGGACGCTCAGAGAATTCCCGAATTCAGGGGAGATAATTCGTATGCTTTAATCTCATTTATAAGAGAAACTAGCTGGGCCCGGTCCGCTTCGCTGGGCCTAAATAATTTTTTGTTGTTGCATTGTCTGCAATGTAATGTATGAATGGATGAAAGTAATTTTTAAATATATATGTTTAATTGGTGTTTATACTGTGGAGTTAATTTTGTACAATTTAATAGGGAGGAAAATTGATGTAGCTATTGGTATTGAAATAGGTTTTGATGAATGAATGAATGATTCGTATTGTATGTATGTATGTAGCGCAGTAAAGTATGTTTGGAAGATTATTGAAATTAAATTAAATGACATTTGGTATAAGTATTTGAAGCACATGCCGTTAAATCGGCCGGTACAAACGACTGGATTACGATCTTTGAGCTTTGGTACGTAGCCGAATGCTCGCACAAAATGGCCCGGCAGTGTAAACACTTGAAAACGAACAAATCTGTAGATTCCGATGCTGGTGCGGGAGGGAATATTCAGTCAGTGTAAACGGTTGCACGAACGGAATTTCGTTTACGATTGGAGTTCGCGACAAATGTTGTGTTCGCTCCTACGGTCTAAGTGCACCTTCAAATTAAGAAAAAATAAGTACCGTTATCCCTTTTAGACAAAATTAAACCAAAAATTCCCTTAGGAAGGGAAATTTGCCTAAAGTTGGCTGCACTGGTTGAACGCCCCGTCTGTGAGGAGTGTTGCCACATTGAGAGACGTTCTGTTGTGTTTTTGTAAATTTTTCTTGTGGGAAGAAAGTTATTTCTATAACTTGTTGGGACAATTTTGCAGTGCTTATTTGCCGAAAAGGCCAATTGCAGAGTGTGCATTTAAGTCGAGTTTAATTTAATTTTCATTCGAAATGAACGTCTTCTCGTAATATTAATGGCGGTTTGCCTGTATTAAGGTCCCCATAAGCCAACGCGAAATTCCGCAGCCGGTACGGAACTTGAACAAAAATGTTGCTTGAATATGCGATACTGCGTTTTTTAAAAGAAAATTTATAAATGATACACATTTTTAGTTGTAGCTTTGAAATTTTTCACCGCAAACAAATTTTTGTATTCCAATATCTTTGCTGTAATGAAGTACTGTGTGTAGGGTTACTGTGAAAGTGGGCGACTTTCGCAGTGCTCATTTAAGGTCGCCACACATGAATGCAAAATTTCTTTGGTGTCGTGGTGCTTTTTCTTGAAAAAACGATAGTGCGCTATAAAATGATATGCACTTGTTTTTGTTTTTGTGAAATTTTTCAGCACGAAAAAATTTGTCCGAGCCGAAAATCGCCTTGCAATTTTTGAGCAATTTTTGGGGAAATTTCGCGGCATTGTGTGGGGAGCTTTATGTTGGGTATAATTTAATTTCCATTCACAATAGACATTTTTCCGTAGTTATTTGGAATGTATATGGCAAATGCATTTAAGTGGAAATGAAGTACTGTGAAAGTGGGCGTAAAATGTGCACTGGGAGATTGGGGCAAATTATGGAATTGCGAATATGTAATACTCAAGGAGAAGCCGTGTTATTTTGGCATTGCCTTAGGTTTTTTCCATTGTTGAAAAGTTACATGCAATCAAATGGAAATAACCTTAATTATTACTCCCTGCTGCATTTAATGTTGAAAATACACGAAGTTGTTGAAATTTGTGATCGGTACATCGACGTGAAATACTTTAGCAAATCGATTTCATATTTGAAAGAAACCGAAAGGTAAAAAAGCCCGCAGATATGGTAACACTGCTTGGGTGGGGAAAAATTAAGTCCTAGGTGGCAACCAAGTTGACTGTTGATCATATGGTATTTGCTTTAAAAGATTCACAAATTTGAGAGAAATACGTATTTTCTAACTTGTGGGCGGTAAAAGTGGGCGTGTCAAAACCAATCCTATGTCACGACTCACGACCCCTAGAACACATATATAAATTTTGGTGAGAATCGGTGCTGTAGTTTTCGCATCTACTGGTGACAACCATACACGTCTCTTTTATATATATAGATTGAATCGGTGAGAGCATTGTTACTAAGCCAACCGAACCTACAGGCCTACATTCATCAGCGTATAGTACTAAATAAAATCCAAGGCGCAGCTCTGCACGTATTGAGAACATTGGGTCCGAGTCCAACGTGGGAGGAGACAAAAAAAATCTTGATCAACAACTTCGGTGTAAGAGAATCTAACCATCATCTTTATCAACAAGCATTCTCAGCTGTTAATAATGATATTGTAAATTATTTTAAAACTCTTTGTGATATATTATGTAAAATTAATGAAAAATATGAATTTGATAATGTAAAACCAACTGAATTTAATCCAAATAATGCCGAAAAAATTATTTTAAAAACTTTTTTGAATAATATTAATTTAAATTTGGCTTCAATAATTGTTAATAATAGAATAACAAGCCTAAGAGATGCATTTAATCTACTAGAAATAGAGGGCTTAATAAGAAAAGAAGAAGGAAAAATAAGTCATGAAAACAAAAATATTCAACAAAATTTCAACAGAAGAAGAAATTATAACCAGAAGTATGAAAATAGCCATACTAATGAATATAGAAATTCAATATCAACATTTCAAAATAGACAGATTTTACCGCAACAATTGTATACAAATCCCCAAAATCAATATAATTCCCAAATTTATACAAATCCCCAAAATCAATATAATTCCCAAATTTATACAAATCCCCAAAATCAATATAATTCCCAAATTTATACAAATCCCCAAAATCAATATAATTCCCAAATTTATACACATCCCCAAAATCAACCTAATTTCCAAGTTTATCCATATCGAAATAACCAAACAAATTTTCAAGGATATACCAATCAAAATAGATTGACAGATTCACGAGTATACTCTAATCAAGCCAAACACAATTTGAATCCTAAAGATAATTCACAACCAAATAGTCAAAGATATACCAATCAGGCAAATAGATATAATAATTATTATTCGGGACAATTATCAAACGAACGTAAAACTAATTATAATAGCTATAATCCGAGACCAAATGAAGATATCCAAATGGAAACAGATCACATTCAGGTAGAAGAAGATAAATTTGTTAATGACATAAATGAAGATGAAGTAAATTTTCATTTAATGAGCTCAAAAAAGCATTACCAATAGTAGAGTTAACTATTAAAAACAATAAACTAAAAGCCTTGGTTGATACAGGTTCAACAACTTCACTTATGAATCTAAACAAATTGCCTGAATACTCTAATCAAGCCAAACACAATTTGAATCCTAAAGATAATTCACAACCAAATAGTCAAAGATATACCAATCAGGCAAATAGATATAATAATTATTATTCGGGACAATTATCAAACGAACGTAAAACTAATTATAATAGCTATAATCCGAGACCAAATGAAGATATCCAAATGGAAACAGATCACATTCAGGTAGAAGAAGATAAATTTGTTAATGACATAAATGAAGATGAAGTAAATTTTCATTTAATGAGCTCAAAAAAGCATTACCAATAGTAGAGTTAACTATTAAAAACAATAAACTAAAAGCCTTGGTTGATACAGGTTCAACAACTTCACTTATGAATCTAAACAAATTGCCTGAATACGAACGAATGTTGCTAAACAAAAATGTTTCGTTTACATCTCTTAACATCACAACTACTATTACTCACGAAATAATAACAGAGTTACCTTTGGAATTTAAAGAAGATGCAACTATGGCATGGAAATTGACTGATTTTAAAAATAAGAAATTTGATGCAATAATAGGGCAAAACATATTAAAACCAATGAAAGCCATAATAGATATGAATAATGAAACTGTTACTATAAATGGCAATAAATTAAAATTTATTCAATCTTGTCCATATACCTACGACGAAATTAACCAATTAGAAATTACTAACATTAACGAATCAATTTTAGAAAACATTTTCAAAGATTTGAATAGAGAAGAAGAAAAAGCAGTTTGGAAAATTCTTAATTCATTTAAAAATTTAATTTATATAGAAGGACAAACACTGACTAATACCGACATTATCCAGCATGTAATTCGTACTACAACAGATAGACCAATTTATACAAAACTATATCGATATCACCAAGTTCACGAGAAAGAGATCTCCAAGCAAATTGATGAGATGTTAACACAAGGCATAATAAAAGAAAGCAACTCACCTTATAACAGCCCATTGTGGATCGTGCCGAAAAAGTCGGACAATTTAGGAGACAAAAAATGGAGAATCGTAATTGATTATAGGGCCTTGAACAACATAACAATTGATGACAAATTCCCAATGCCTAATATTGAGAATATATTAGACAAATTAGGTCGTGCTCAATATTTCACAACAATTGACTTAGCAAAAGGCTTTCACCAAATTCTTGTTAGACAAGAAGACCGGCCGAAAACAGCTTTTTCTACACCTTACGGCCATTATGAATTCGTTGGGATGCCATTCGGTTTAAAGAATGCTCCTGCAACATTTCAACGACTTTTAAACTGTATTTTGAGGGAATTTTTGAATAAAATATGTGTCGTTTATTTGGATGACTCATTTTTTCCACAAGTTTTCAAGAGCATGTTGATAATGTTAACCAAGTTCTGAAAAAACTAAAGGAAGCCAACCTACGAATTCAAATAAATAAATGTAAATTTTTTGTTAAAGGAACACTTTATCTAGGACACGTTTTAACAACAAATGGAGTTAAACCCAACCCTGCAAAAGTTGACCAAATTTTGAAGCTTCAATTGCCTAAGACAATTAAACAAATTAAATCATTTTTAAGTATTAGTGGATATTATCGTAAATTCATAAGAGACTATTCAAAAGTAACATATCCCATGATAAGATATCTAAAGAAGGATATTAAGTTAAATATCAATGATCCGAATTACATTCACGCTTTTGAGAAACTTAAAACAATTCTAACAGAAAACCCGGTGCTTAAGTATCCGAACTTCAACAAGCAGTTTCAACTTGTTACAGATGCTAGCGTCAGTGCTATAGGTGCTGTGTTACAACAGGATAAACACCCTATTTGCTATGCTAGTAGAACTCTAAATGACCATGAAAAAAATTATTCAGTTACGGAAAAAGAACTTTTGGCAATTGTTTGGGCAACTAATTATTTCAGGCCATATTTGTATAGCACCAAATTTGAAATTTTATCTGACCATCAACCATTGCGATGGCTTTTTGTTAAATACCAAGGAAAAGCAATGAGCCCTAGACTTTACAGGTGGCTTATAAAACTAAGTGAATTTAACATAACCATAAACTACATCAAAGGAAAAGAGAACCAAGTAGCAGACTTTCTAAGTCGAATAAATACAGACACAAGTGAAATTAATATGCTGACTACTTCTATTGACTCCTTGTACAATAATGTAAACGACGATATAGAAACAATTCATTCACAACAAGAAAATACTTACAACCATATTGGGATTTTGGACACTGTAGTAAACAGATTTCGGACACAGATAATTTTAACTGACAATAAACAAAAGGACATAGACGTGAAACACAAAAATAAAAAGATATATATAAGCTCCGCAGATTTAGACAATAATTTAGATAATATTCTACAACGGAATATTAATAAAGGTATAGTAGGAATATATTCAGAGTTGGATGATACTAAGTATAACATTTTGCAAAATAAAATTATAGAGTTGTATAAAGGGAACAATAGCACCAAATTTTTTAGATGCTCATATCATGCCATAGACGTTCAGACAGAAGACGACACTTATAAACATATACACAATTACCATAAGAATGAAACCGGACATACAGGAATAATTGAAAATTATGAAGGACTAAAAAAACAGATATATTTTCCCAATCTTAAGATCCTTATTCAAAAATTTATTAATAATTGTACAGTTTGTAGTCAATCTAAATATGATCGAAACCCAATTAAAGAGAAATTTCACATAACAGACACACCAACAGATATAAAAAAAATTGTTCATATGGATACTTATACAAATTCAAAATCAAGTTTTTTAACATTCATTGATCGTTTCTCTAAATTTGCTACGGCTTACTATTTGGAAGACAGAAATAACCAGACTATTATAGAAAAGTTAAGGCTGTACAAATCGCAACGAGGTTATTTCAGTAAATTAATATGTGATAATGAATTTAGGAGTGTAAATATTAAAGACTATTTAAGAAATGAAAATATTGAATTGCACTTGGTAAAACCAAACAATCATACTGGAAACGCAGATATTGAAAGACTGCACTGTATGATTGGAGAAAAAATCCGAATGTTGTCAATTGAAAATAACTCTCTAAACATAAAGGATAAAATAAGTAAGGTAATAGAATTTTATAATAACAGTTATCATTCACTAATAAAAGAAAAGCCTATGAATGTTGAATTTGGAAAACGTGATAAAAAGAAAATTTATGATACTATATTATTTACAAAAACAAAAATATATCACAAAAAGAAATGAAAAAAGAATATCTTATATAGATGAAAGAGAACAAGGATATATTAAAAACTACAAATCGTTAAGACATAAAGAAGAGCCTAAGTTTAAATTAAATAATTTAGAAAATATCCACTCCTCAAATATCAAAAGGAAAACAAAATATGATGGGATCATTGATCCAAACAAATTTGAAACAAATCATATTTCATAAATTTAAGGAAAAGTTTACAAAAAAAAATATATATACAATTTTTTATATACACTATTTCCACCAGCGGGTGGCAATAGTGATTTTGGTGTTTTTATCTGTGGCAGTCGGCCATTTAGTTAGGGGATAAAAGGAAGGAGAAAATGTTAATAGAGTTTGTCAAGTTGTGGCAAGTCGGCCACTGGTGCTTCTAGATTTTATAGTGGAGTTGGTCTCCGTCGGTTTTGTGGTCCTGGTTTCCCCTTTTCCTTCCAATTTTTGTTGTGGCGTCCCGCACCTGAGCCAAGTTGTTGCTGGACATCGATTTTTTTCGAAGTCCAGCTGGTGAATTGATTCTGTAAAGAATCGTGCGAGGGATTTCAGGCAGGTCGGTCTGGTCCCGTAAATCAAGTGCACATAAAAACATAATTTTTGTCATTAGTGTTTTTTTCTAAAATGCTCTCGTTTGACAAATTTCCGTTTTGTGTGTCAGTGGGTTTTCGTTTCCATTTCACGTTCGGTTATTTGCGGTTTCCATATACGTGTATATTGCAGAGTAAGATTTGAAAAGTTTAGTTATCGGGTTTTCGCGTATTCGTGTGTTTCGTTCGGTCGGGGATACCATTCCGCGAGGGTCGGCTTTAATCCCACGCGTCGCGATTGAGCTAGCGGGCAATTAGGGATTTTAATTATCGCGTGGGAATTTTGGATATTAGTTTTTTTTAAAGTTTAGTTAAAAATAGCGCAATAAATGGTTTCATGGTTTCAGCTCTAACCATGTCCCATTGAATATTCTTCAACGGGAAATGATTCTATGCCTTTAATGCAACATAATGGAATTGGACAGTGTGGTGTGGCACTTCCCATACAATTTAATATTTTTAAAAATGTTACACTTGGGCAGGCCCGTGCGAAAGGGGGGGGGGGGGGGGTTTGGGGGTTCCAACCCCCCCAGAGGTTCATTTTTAAGTACAAAATTTTTGAAACGATACTCGAATTTAATCGATTTTACAAGGTTTTATGAAATTGTCATTTTCTTTTGCCAGAAAATTTATTTTTTGTGATGTTGCGAAGCAAATTTTTGTTCCTAAGCTGTAATATTTTGAAAAAATCTCTAAAAATACAGTTTTTATGGGAAAGTTTTTTGTTATAGCCGAATAAACAGTATGAAAAATTTGAAAAGCAATTCTATACAACGCAAGTCCGTTTATTTGGTGATTTTTTAAGTTTTTTTTTGTTTTTATCAAATTAGTCCCAGAAAAAACATTTTATTTATTTGCATGTAGGGTTACCAGATTCTCTTGAGTAAAAAAGAGAACAGAATTGTTTGAAACACCAAAGGGTCTAAGAATTTTGGTAACTTTTTGAATGCAATGTGACGAAAGATACTTCAAACTAACAAACCTAATATTTGAAGGTTTTTTATTTTTATTCTGACGAATAATAAAAATGGATTACCTAACTGAGCCGATGCATTCAGCTGTTATATGATAAAGTCCCAGAAATAAGAAAAAGAGTACCTAATAGTACATTCGGGAAAAAAGTTATTGAGTTTTACCTATTCGACCATTTTTTAACTTCTATATCATAAACGTGAAAGAAAAATTCCAAGATCGCCCAATTCCAATTCCTTGTTCATAAAATTAAAATTCAAAATGTTCAAATTTGGTGGGGTGGTGTTATGTAATTAAATTTATATTATTTGACTGTTTGTCTAAAACTATCGTAACGACTTAAATTGTATGACTTAAATTTATAGGTTATTTTGGAGTCAAAACCAAAATCCACCAACAAAAAGAATTTTTCCCAAAATTGCTTAAATTTTACTGTAAGTCCACCCAACGAAAGTTAAATTAAAGGTTATATAAAAAAGAGAAAAAAACATTTTTTTTTAAATAATTTTAGCAACTTCTAGTTAATATTAAGGTTTTTGGGCTGGTTTGTCTCTGCAGATTATGGAGTGGCCGTAAAGCCTTTATTTTAAATCGAAGTTGCTAAAATTATTTTAAAAAAACTGTTTTTTTACTCTTTTTTATTGAACCCTTAATTTAATATGCATTATGTGAACTAAAAGTAAAATTTAAGCATTGGGTGTAAGAACAACGTTCGTAAAAAAAAAACAATTTTTGAGAAAATCGTGTTTAAAGTATTTGAAAAGCCCAAAAATTCGGAATTTTGAATTCTGCCAATTTTTTTTCATATAAAAATTATGTTCCAACGTTTTGTATTAAGTATCGACGCTGGCCAGAGTAATATGCTGCTAGTTGACCTTCGGTATCGGCTTCGGCCTGAAAATGCTTATCGGGCGGGCAAAATTGAAACAAATGTCAAGCTAAAAATTTGTCAAACATGGTAAAATTTCATACTGAGGTCAATACGCAACTTTCCATGTGGAGAGTTTCAGAATTTTCTGAGAGTTGAAGTATCCGCTTGACGCGGAATGGCCCATATAGAAGGCTGAAACCAATCGGAAAAAGGTTCTGCTGGTGCAGACATTTAATTGAATATAGTTAAAATGTTTTTTTCATGTTTTTTGTAAACAAAAATTTTTTGTTTGTTTTCTATATAAAATTTAACTATTTAATTTAATTTTTAACGAAGTTAACTTTTCAACGAAATTAACTTTTTAATTTAACGAAGTTAAATTTTTGATTAACTTTTACCGGGGTAACGAAGTTAAATTCTCGATTAACTTTGCCCAGCTTTACAAAACAGCCATGTCTTGAAGATATAAATGGGCACCTTTAGGATAATGCAAATGGCCGCTTGCATGGAAAAAAGGAAGCATTTTTTGTATAACATCAAGGTGCAATGTCCAATCACCGGATCGCTCAGCTTCTATGAACAGTTTCACCAGTGTAACCATGCGGAAATACTGCAACCACAGATTTGCAGTGAACCTTCTAGCCTCAAACGTTCGCATTTCCTCGGCGAATTTAGCTAAGGCTTCTTCTTAGACGACCAGAATGTCGTAGAATGTCGTAGCTGAAGAAATAGCAAAATTTCGTCATCGCTGAATATATGATTTATCTGTTCTTGTTCGGCTGCTGTGAACTTGATCGATTTGAAAATTATCTTTGCCAGGGCCGAATGGGTCAAGACGTGAGCTCTAACGGCTCTTGCAGACGCATGGCCGTTGAAAATTTGCACGACACTGTTTCCTGCAAAAATATTTTTTAAGAGATCTTCCAGTCCACTGCCTGACATGATGTAGCCTATTGATCCCAGAAAGGACATCAATAAATGAAAACCCCCTAATCGGACAATAACATTTTGTATAGGGGAAGTTGGGATAACATTAGTAACTATGTCATGGCCTTTTACATACAAAAACATCAAAAGTTACAAAGCAGGATATTTGATTTGAAGTGTATACGGTGTCATAAGCAATTAATAAATGGAAGGAAGAGTATTTTAGATGTAGTGAAATCTTTTTCGGCGTTAACCATGAAGCCGTTCCATCCGGGAATGATATATATGCGGGACAATTTAGCGTACAACCATAGAAAATCGTATGCTGTCGGCAGTATATTGTAACTGATGGGTCGTAGATTTTCGATATCAGCAGCAACCATGGGTTCCACACCACATGAGATTGTTTTCTCATACGTTTGTAATATAACATTTCCCAAATTTCCTACCACCTCGGCTGAATTCATCTGCAAAGATCGGGGAATTGCTTCATCGCGTTGCAGAGCATAGTTAGGTGTTACGCATTCAATGCCGCCCATTGCGTGAAATGTACCATGTCCGTCCAGAGTACTAACATTGAAGTCAGCATTGTCAAAAACAAATTGAACAAACGCTTCCGGTAAAATGGCAGGCTCTTTGCGCTGAATGCAAGAACTTTCGAAAAACGTTACATCTCTATAAGTTGAGGAAAATCCCAAAGCTGATAATATGTTAATAAGATGTTTGGAAGCGAACTTTTTGTACAAGAAAATACCAACTCCCATTTGCAAAGGGGATATAAAAGGTCTGAACGCAGATATCATGGCATGTGCGATATATATACATTTCTTTAGCCATTTGTCTACTGAACCATTTATCATTGTCATAATTAGCTCAGATAAAAAGACACGAAGTGACTCTGGGATATCCGATTCGATGTCTTTCATAAAATTATCTGACGGCGGATATTTTTTCATATTATAGCATTTATACCGCATATCTTCAAGAATAATTGCAGCCGCCTCTTTAACGATTGTTCATGGCATACCGAATCATTGCCTACGGCCGATCGCCGCCGAACTCAAAAAACAGCGCTGCCCCCATCAGCCAATGAGGTCGTCGTCGTCGTCAGAATGTTTTATTACTGTTAATTAGCATAGTAAAAATAATAAAATTTTAGTATAAATATCGCTACATATTCTATAAATTTGTAAATGTTTTCAAGTTCTGATAGTGAACGTTTAAGTGAGTGTTCATATAATTATAGCGATGAAGAAGAAAGTAACGATACGGGAACCTGCGATTTTAGATTCGGACAGTCCGAATCAAACAGAAAACGAAGAGGAAATTCCGTGTTCCCAACCATTTTTAAGCGGTATCGATTTGGTGAGTACTAAAGTTTTGGAGGAAGCGATTCAAACGGAGAAGACGATTCCGGTCGAGAAGAAAAAGAAAAGGAAATCAGAGATGCCAGAAATTCAACAGACTCAGAAGAAATTGAAGAAATTAGATGTGGAGGAGGAAATGAAGAATGCAACGATCCAAGAGGAACACTCTACGACTATATCTCTTATTTCACTGCTGATGATAATTTGGACACCGGACTTCCTTCTTCATTCGATTTCGACATTGGAATGCTTGATACCGCTGACACTGATGAAGAAGGAATACGAGCCAAAGAGGATGATATATTCATTGATGGACTCCGTGAAGTATGCCCAGAAAATTCAACCAGAAGAAAGAATTAAAAACGTGTTCATTGAGGAGTTTGGCAACCATCATCTTAAACATGGAGTGGTCCGCGATGTATTTGGAACAGACTATGGAGACTGGAAATTGAATCATCAACAACTATTTTTTTTTTTTTATAATGTACATTTATTCATTTGAATCACCCAATATTAATTTAGGTCTAACAATGATTATTCAATAATTCTACTTAATTCTAAAAAAAAAAAAAGAAAAATTCGGCTTAAACTATGCTATGAGATGTAAAAATTGCCCTACATCCATTGATTTAGGCAATGTGGAGTTAGCGTATCTAATATATGAGATATATATTAGCTTCGTTTAAGACGTGAGGGATTCAGAGGTCTCAGTAAATTTCTAGCTAGAATGTTTGGATGAAACATAAGCTTCTGCTTGTACTTCGAGGTAAGTTTCGGAATTTCGTCTTTTACTGCAGGGATATTCAAATCATTGTGGATGTTTGCATTTCTTATAAACCAAGGGGCTCTGGTAATTTGTCGCAGGATTTTAGATTGGACTCTCTGGAGTTTTTCCACATTAGAGGGAGAGGCTGTACCCCAGAGTTCAATTCCATATGTCCATATGGGTTTTATTATACTTTTGTATATTTGGACTTTATATGTGAGATTAAGCTTTGATGCCCTTGCGATTAGCCAATTTAGCTCCAACTGTTTTAACTTAATCTGAGTGATTTTAGATTGGATGTGCTTGTGCCATGTGAGACGGCGATCAAGATGCATTCCAAGGTACTTTGTTTCGGTGCTTTCGGGCACAACTTGGCCGTTTATCTTCAGAGCAGGACACGTGCCCCTTCTTAGGGTGAAGGTTAAGTGGCAGCTTTTGGATTCGTTGACTTTGATTTTCCATCGTGATAGCCAATTGCTTAGAGAGTCCAAATGTTTTTGCACGTAAAGAGTTGCCATGTCTGGGTTTGAGTGGGAGCACAGGATAGCAGTGTCGTCAGCAAAAGTCGATAAAAGAGTTCTGTCGCTTTTGGGCATATCTGCAGTATATATAATATAAAGCAGGGGCGCGAGGACACTACCTTGTGGTACTCCGGCCAGTATATCGTATTTTTGGGAGACAAAGCTTTCATATTTTACTACAAATTTTCTATTCGTGAGATAGTTTTTAAGTAGGCAGTGCATATTAGCGGGGAGAATATGCTGTAATTTGAAAATAAGTCCTTCGTGCCAGACTTTATCGAAGGCCTGGGTAATATCGAGAAAAACAGCGGAGCAGTACTGTTTCTTTTCGAAAGTGCTTTTTATTGAGTCTACAATACGGTGTACTTGTTCGATAGTGCCATGCTTTTCGCGGAAGCCAAACTGGTGATCGGGAATCACTTGTTTTTCTGTAATTTTGGGTGTAATCAGTTTTATTAGAAGTTTTTCGAAGAGTTTCGATAACACAGAGAGCAAACTTATGGGGCGGTATGAAGTCACATTGTTGGGATTTTTTCCAGGTTTGGGAATCATTGTAACTTGAGAAAGTTTCCAATCATCTGGGTAGTGACATGTTCTAAGGATTGCATTAAATATGTGCAATAAATGGGTTATTGCAACTGATGGCAGTTCTTTTATCATTGTGGGCGTTATCAAGTCCGGTCCTGGTGCTTTTTTTTGGTTCAGGCATTTATTTATTGCCTCCATTAGTTCATTTTTTTTCATCGCGACTGTACAGGTGTTATTGAGTCGGATTATTGTTGGTAATGGGATATCACCAGTTGTTTCGTTCGGGGTGAATACGGTTTTTAGGTGGTTGGCAAAAGCAGCACCTTTTTCTGAATCGCTTCTGGCCCAATTTCCGTTTGGCAGCCGTATGGGAGGTTCTGCCAGTACCGGTTTTTTCATATTTTTAGCAGCTCGCCAGAGAGAGTAATTTGTTGATTTTGTGGGTGCGAGATGTTCAACGAGTTGTTGAAAGTCTCTTTCGGATTTCCATTTAAGCTGTTTTTGTAGATTTCGAGTGATATCTTTTAACTGTTTTTTCAAGGTGGGCGATCTGTGATTTTGCCATTCATGACGTATTTTTCTTTTATTTTTTAGAAGCTGCTCTATATGTTTTGGAGTACATTTTGTATAGCTTCGGGTTGAGCTATTTTGGATTTGGGAGGGAGTGGCCGCTGCAGCTGCTTTGGAAAGCAAAAGTGTGAATTTACTTATAGCTGTGTTTATTTCGTTTTTCGTTTTTAGTGACACTTTAGGGTTAATGTGAGAGCTTATATACTTCCGATATTTGAGCCAGTTTGTGAGTTTACTAGTCAATTTATCTGGTGGGTTGACCTCAGAGCTTGGGATGTACTTTATTGTGATAATAGTAGGCGTATGGTCTGATGAGAGATCTAGAGAAGATTCTATAGTCAATTGGCTCCTTCTTACAGTTTTAAATACTGCAAAGTCAATGACGTCGGGAGTTTTTCGGCTGTCAGTTGGCCAGTAAGTTGGAGTGCCAGAGGAGACAACGTCAAGGCCGAGGCTGTTGACAGTGTTCAACAGGAGCCTGCCCTTTGGTGATATAAGCCGAGAGCCCCAGTATGTATGTTTGGCGTTGAAGTCGCCGGCAACGAGAAACTTTGATCCAAGAGAATTGAAAAAAGTCTGGAATTGTTGCTCAGTTATTTTGTGTCTGGGCGGGCAGTATATAGCTGTTAATGTTAGGCCTTTTAAGTATTCATCGAGAGAAATACTTGTCGCTTGAATGTATTCTGTGCAATAATTCTGTAGAGCATAATGCTTTATTCGGCTTTTTATGAGAATAGCGGAACCACCTCTAGCGTTTCCGCTTGGATGCTTTGTGTCATAGAGTCTATATCCCGGAAGATTGAAAAAGTGTTTTTCGGTGAAGTGAGTTTCAGAAATTAGCATAACGTCAGTGCTGGACTCTTTCAAGAACTCGAGAAGTTCTAGTTTGTGAAGACACAGGCCGTTTGCATTCCAAAATGATATTTTTAAACCATTCATGGTTTAGACATGAGATGTTGCAGTAAAAGACTTTGATTTTTAATCATTTCTTGCATCATATTTTGCATACCAGACATAAATTGTGACATATTTTGTATAAACACTTGCAGAGTTTGTTCGAGAGAACTGCTAGGAGGAGCAGGTTGCGTGAACTCGGGGACAGAGTTTTGTCCTTTTAAAGCACTGGCGTAGGAAACGCATTGATTTATATTGGGATTTACATAAGTAGGGACAATGGATTGTGAGGGATTTGTTGGGATTTTTCTTAAATCCTGTTTTGGAGGGAAAACATCAGCTTTGGGAATAGCATTGCTTTTGAAGGATTTGTAGATTGGACAGCCTCTATAGTTTGCTGTATGGTTGCCACCGCAGTTGCTGCATTTTTTAACATTTGCATCCTCTTTAGTTTTTTTGCACAAGTTTGTGGGGTGGAGATCGCCACATATTACGCACACGCTGGGAAGTGTGCAATACGATTTTGTGTGGCCGTATTCTTGGCAATTTTGGCACTGAATTGGTCCTCGGCGCTTATGAGGCTCTTCCACTGTAATTTTGCGATGGAGGAGATACCGCAGTGAGTAAATTGGGTGAGATTCCCCCTTTTTTAGGGACTTCGGATCAAATTCCAGTTCCACTCGGAATAGTGGTTGGGGAATTTTATCTCGATTTTGTATGTTAAAAACGGATTTAACGTCGATTAAAGCGCTTTTGATTTCATTGCATTCAACAAACGAGTCAATGCCTTTTATGACAACGGAGAGACCTTTAGAGCTTTTGAGCTGATATGTGTAATAGCTCTTTTTTGATTTATCGAGGGATTCGATAATTTTTCTATAATTTGCCTCGTTATAGATTTGAATTTTAGTCTCATGGATTCTTCCCTTAAGAGTAGGGATTACATGAAATGTGTGATCACCAATTATTTGAGAAATTGTTTTTATTAGGGAATTTGAGTTTTTTTCACGTAAGTAAATTGGTGGGGGTTTTTGGAATTTCGGAATCGGTTCCGAACTTGTGGATTCGGCCAGAATGGGAAATCGGTTGTGCCCTAACTCAATAGACTTTTTGGGATTAGTCTTTTGCATTTTAGAAGATTTCACATTTCCAGGAGGAGAACCTCTTCTTTTGAAGTAGGCGTCAATGCCTGTCTGCGCTGCCGTTGCCTTTATATTTTGCTCTCTAGAGATAGAGCTACTTTGAAGTTTTGTTGTTTTTAACTTATCGACAAATTTTTTTTGCTCATTTAAGTTCTGAGCGGGAGTAACGCAAAAGGGAATTTGCATGCTGTGATGAAATGGGATTTCTAGAACAAAAGGCGAAACAGAGTTACCTGTGTGTGTGTTTGGAGTAACACACTCTTGACTCCATGTTAGAGCAGGCGTGAGAGATTCAGCGTGTGATGTCATCAATGCGGGATATTGAACGGGAGTAGTTGGTAACATTAGCGATACAGAATGCTTAGAGAGCGTTGCATTCTGCAATGATGGACGAAGAGCGTCATCGCTATTGGGGGCAAGCGGGGACACATGAATTTTCGCCGTTCTCGCACTTTCTTGTTGTTGTTTTAATTGTGTCGCACTTTCTTCTGTTTCGCTTTCGTCTGAGCGGGAAGCAGAAAACGGCGTGAGAGACGCGCTCGATTTTTTCGGGGAATGCTTTATTCCCATTTTTTGCAGAAATAATTTATATTTATAATTGTTTTTTTTTAGTGTTTTGCAGCGGCTCCGACGATGCCGACTGCGTGTAAAAAGTGGCGATCACTTTATTTTCTTTTTTCGCGGAGTTTGTATTTGGTTTGGGAAACACTTTCGAGTTTATTTTTTCTTTTGTGTGGAGCGGAAAATTTTGCGACCACATCAGAAGAGAATTCGCGAATTCGCAACTATGTCGAGCATTTTCAGGAACCATCTTGCTCATCTCGCACTACGGAAACCACATCCACATTGTGCACGACTTTTCTTACTCCAGCAATTCCTGCAGATGTGCCTTTATCAACGTCGTTTACGAAGAAATCAGTCGAAGATATTCTCGATGAGTCGTTCCTAGTTGGAAGTTCGAAGTACAGTACTGGATCAATCTGTCAAAGTATTTCCAGAAGGACTCCCGGAAATACATACACGTTAACATCGCCGGGAGAACGTGGCTACCAAGTAGTAGTTAGATGTCTTCGATTTTTCGAAGATCTGCAAGAAGCAAAAGACCGAATGGTGGAAGGAAGCGAACTGTCGGTCAACTTTTTTAATACACTCTCCTGTGGATTCGAATGACCAACGTGTAATGAAACTTCTTCTGTCTGGCGTGAAAAAAGAGGAAAGGGAGACAAAGTGATTGATTTTTTTCAAAAAGCACCCAACAGCCCCAATTCAACACGTTTTAAATACTTATTTTTGGTTAACTTCAGAATTTCGGTTTTGGGATTTAAATTCTACTTTAATAAAAAATTGTTTAAGGATTATAAATAATTATATTAATAATTTATCTTTTCAGGAAATATTTTTATATTTAAAAACAGTAGAACCACAAAATTTAATATTTAATGCTCCAATATCAAATTTATATGATTACTATTATACCGTTAATAATTAGATGATTTACTTAAATTTCCATTTTATGACAATTAACGACGAATTCCAACGGTCCCACTTACCCGCCCAACCGACCGAGGAGCACATCCTCATGACGCACGGATTTGGTGACCGATCAGCCGTAATCCGGATTACGCTGTGCAACCGATCGCGGTAAGTGCGTCATTAAAGTCGATAACGAACGCATGGTCTCTTGTTGGCTGTGCGATGGTTTTTATCACGTCAAATGTACATCCCTTAGTGGTAGAGTAGTCGATCTGATCTGATCTGAGGGCAAAAAAGGACTTCGTTGGTCCTGCGAAGATTGCCGCGATACAGAGCTGGGCATCTGCAAGTTGGTACGTCAAGCCCGAAAGGTATTTAATGAAGTATCAAAGGACTTAGCAGCTGCCCAGTCTAAACTGAAGGAGTATGAAATAAACTTTCAGAAGTATAAATGTTTGGATGAAACAGTTCCGAAACAAAATACTTTTGCTGGGCTTTTACCACCTGACCCAAAGCCAATTTCAACTCAAACAACTCCATCCTTTAACGATATGTTTGCATCACCAGTTGCATTTTATTCTCCTGATCCTGCGGTTTTGGAGGCGAAGGTAGATGACGTTCCTGAGAAAAATATGAATGGAATCTCAAATATTGATCAAAATGTTTGTCCTTCCATAAATATTTTTTCCAAAAAACGTATAAAACACATTTTAACTATATACAATAGAATGCCTGCACTCACAGACCCTTTATTCGATCGATTTCAGCCCTCTATATGCAAATTTAACTTAAAAAATGAAAACTTTGTAAAAATTTTACAAAACGAATTTGACGACGCGTTTTTTTTTTTATTGTCACTACGCACAAAGTTGTTTCGTTTCAAAGTTAACTCATGCTAGTTAATCGAAGAAATTTAACTTAACTAAATGAAAAAGTTAATGGTTTTCGAAATTAACTGAAACGTTAAAACTTAACCAAAAATGTAACTTCGTTAATTAACTATTAACGAATTACCTAGTTAATGCCCAGCTTTGCTTTTGATAAAGTTAATCATTATCTGTTGATTGATACGCTTAAAAGATATGGATTCCCAGATCTTCTTTTGAAATGGGTAGAATCGTATCTGACAATTCGGAAGCAACAGGTGTTATTCGAATCATCAACATAAAAAACTATTGATGTCACCTCTGGAGTTCCTCAAGGAAGTCACTTAGGTCCTATTCTGTTTAATCTTTTTTAAATCACCTACCTTCTGTCATTAAACATTCGAACGTACTGTTGTATGCTGATAGCGTTAAATTGTTTTTATCCTATGACATCTTAGATCAACATAATTTGTTACAATCAGATCTGACCAGTATAGCTATCTGGTGTGATCATAACTTAATGGAACTGAACTTCAAAAAAAGTAAATTTATGACATTTCCTAGAAGACAACAACTTTCATCACTGTATCATATAAATAACTGTAATCTAGAAAAGGTTTTTACTTTTGTGGACCTGGGTGTTACTATGGATCCAAAACTTCGCTTTCATCTACATATTGATTTATGTGTGAATAAGGCGAGGGGTGTTCTAGGTTTCATTAAGAGATGGTCAAAAGAATTTAATGACCCATTCGTTACCAAAAGCCTTTACGTATCACTTGTAAGACCAATTTTGGAATATGCATCAGTCTTCTGGAATCCACAATACAACTGCCACTCTGATAGAATTGAATCGGTTCAAAAACAATTTTTATTATTTGCTTTAAGAAACCTTCGCTGGAATCCGAATCAGAGCCTACCACCATACGAAAATCGTTTAAAACTCTTGAACATCCCTACTCTAAAAAATAGAAGAACGATGATTAATGTAACATTTTTGATTAAATTGATAAATGGCTCTCTGAATTCTACATTTTTGCTTCAAGAAATTGATTTTAATATTAAGTATGTGTCGTTCTAATTACGCGCAGAATGAACCTTTTCGTTGTATTTGTAGCGATTTTTATAGCCTGTATTCTGTCTTTGACCTGTCAGATTCACTTAATAAAACTAAAACTTTTATTTTAAATGCACTTGATCACACTTAAGGCCTTTGTTGATCTTTGAGTTTTGGGACCGCTTAGGGTCTAACGAAATGACAGGGTTGCCAAACTCCACGAAGATCGGCATTGTCGATTTTTGAAAGTGTTGTATTTTTGTTGTATTTTGTATTTATATTCCAGCAGAATTTTGTTTTTTACTGTATATTGTATACAAATAAAACCAAATTTTTAGCTGAATTCACATTCGTTCCGTTACTGTTTACTTAACTGTGCTATTTATATTTGATTTTTTATATTTCGTATAAAAAAATAAAATACTAAAATAAATATTTGTAATCTTTGTCGCGTAAATTAACTGTTTTGATTGTTGTGTCTTTGTATTTTTGTTAAGTCTAATATCGTAAAGTAGAGAAAAATTACATTTGATCAAATTCATATTCGTCGCATGAATTCTGATGCTTCATAATATTTTCTTTTAATTCTATTGTTTATTATCACGTTAATCTTATATTATGTTATGTTTGGAAGAATTCTCTCTTGCATTCATAACCTAATTCGTGTTTTATTAATATGCGTTTTATCAGCTAACTAGCTGGGCCCGGTCCGCTTCGCTGGGCCTAAATAATTTTTTGTTGTTGCATTGTCTGCAATGTAATGGATGAATGGATGAAAGTAATTTTTAAATATATATGTTTAATTTGTGTTTATACTGTGGAGTTAATTTTGTACAATTTTATAGAGAGGAAAATTGATGTAGCGATTGGTATTGAAATAGGTTTTGATGCATGAATGAATGATTCGTATTGTATGTATGTATGTAGCGCAGTAAAGTATGTTTGGAAGATTATTGAAATTAAATTAAATGACATGTGGTATAAGTATTTGAAACAAATGGACTGGACTACGATCTTTGAGCTTTGGACCGTAGCCGAATGCTCGCACAAAATGGCCCGGCAGTGTAAACACTTGAAAACGAACAAATCTATTAGATTCCGATGCTGGTGCGGGAGAGAATATTCAGTCAGTGTAAACGGTTGCACGAACGGAATTTCGTTTACGATTGGAGTTCGCGACAAAAGTTGTGTTCGCTCCTACGGTCTAAGTGCACCTTCAAATTAAGAAAAAATAAGTACCTTTATCCCTTTTAGACAAAATTAAACCAAAAATTCCCTTAGGAAGGGAAATTTTTCTAAAGTTGGCTGCACTGGTTGAGCGCCACGTCTGTGAGGAGCCACATTGAGAGACGTTCTGTTGTGTTTTTGTAAATTTTTCTTGTGGGAAGAAAGTTATTTCTATAACTTGTTGGGACAATTTTGCAGTGCTTATTTGCCGAAAAGGCCAATTACAGTGTGTGCATTTAAGTCAAGTTTAATTTAATTTTCATTCGCAATGGACGTCTTCTCGTAATATTAATGGCGGTTTGCCACCATTTAAGCCAACGCGAAATTCCGCAGCCGGTACGGAACTTGAACAAAAATGTTGCTTGAATATGCGATACTGCGTTTATTTAAAGAAAATTTATAAATGATACACATTTTTAGTTGTAGCTTTGAAATTTTTCACCGCAACCAAATTTTTTCATTCCAATATCTTTGCTGGAAGAATTTTCGAGAAATTACCGCGGCGGCGGAATTTTGGGTATTTTAAGTTGTAATGAAGTACTGTGTGTAGGGTTACTGTGAAAGTGGGCGACTTTCGCAGTGAGCATTTAAGATCGCCACACATGAATGCAAAATTTCGTTGGTGTCGTGGTACTTTTTCTTGAAAATACGATAGTGCGCTCTAGAATGATATGCATTTGTTTTTGTTTTTCAGCACGATAAAATTTGTCCGAGCTGAATATCGCCTTGCAATTTTTGAGCAATTTTTGGGAAAATTTCGCGGCAGTGTGTGGGGAGCTTTAAGTTGGGTATAATTTAATTTCCATTCACAATAGACATTTTTCCGTAGTTATTTGGAATGTAAATGGCAAATGCATTTAAGTGGAAATGAAGTACTGTGAAAGTGGGCGTAAAATGTGCACTGGGAGATTGGGGCAAATTATGGAATTGCGAATATGTAATACTCAATGAGAAGCCGTGTTATTTTGGCACTGCCTAAGGTTTTTTCCATTGTTGAAAAGTTACATGCAATCAAATGGAAATACGTATTTTCTAACTTGTGGGCGGTAAAAGTGGGCGTGTCAAAACCTATCCTATGTCACGACTCACGACCCCTAGAACACATATATAAATTTTGGTGAGAATCAGTGCTGTAGTTTTCGCGTCTACTGGTGACAAACATACACGACTCTTTTATATATATAGATGATTTTAATCTGCAACTGAAACGAATTTCAAGATATGTTTACCGCGATCGGTTGCACAGCGTAATCCGTTTTTGCCCTTTTTTGGGCGAATCATGCCAAGTTTAATTGTAGCTACCACCAAGTGTGTCCAGGATAATTTTTCGGATGATTCATGTCAGCTGCGATTAGAACAGCTTCTGAGTGCGTCCTTGGACATTGAACATTTTTTTTAAAGACGAATCCCAACGGTCCCACTTACCCGCCCAACCGACCAAGGGCCAAATCCGCATGACGCACGGATTTGGTGACCGAACAGCCGTATTCCAGATTACGCTGTGTAACCGATCGCGGGTAAACATATCTTGAAATTCGTTTCAGCTACAGATTAAAATCATCAGCTGATAAAACGCATATTAATAAAACACGAATTAGGTTAAGAATGCAAGAGAGAATTCTTCCAAACATAACATAATATAAGATTAACGTGATAATAAACAATAGAATTAAAAGAAAATATTATGAAGCATCAGAATTCATGCGACGAATATGAATTTGATCAAATATAATTATTCTCTACTTTACGATATTAGACTTAACAAAAATACAAAGACACAACAATCAAAACAGTTAATTTACGCTACAAAGATTACAAATATTAACTTTAGTATTTTATTTTTTTATACGAAATATAAAAAATCAAATATAAATAGAACAGTTGTTGGGGTTTTTCGGCCTTACTATATATAATTTTATAATTTTTTTAGGCTTTGGCCGTGAATAAATTTTAGAAACAAATGTTTCAGTTTGTTTCAATTTTATTAATTTATTTTGTCCAAATATATTAATAAAATTGAAACAAACTGAAAAATGTATGTGAATTTTTTGCTGCGATTTGAATAAATATTTTTAAATAGTGTTAATTATTTTGAAGATCTTTTAAATAAATTAAATTCTGGCTAAGTGCAATAAGTTTTGTGCAAAAAACAAAGTTTTGTGCGATATTTCCGTGAATTCCTGTCAGCTAAGTATCATAACAACAAAAATTGCAAATTTTTTTTTGTTTTTGCTCATACTGTCTACTGTAGTGTATACATACAAGTCTACATTACCTACCCCTGCATTTCATTAGTACAAATGCACCGACAATGTATCGACATGCTAACGCCGCACTTTTGAGTACGCTGACCCAATATACACAAATGGTTCTGGACGTTGTCAACAACAATTGAGTGTATATTGAAATGCACTCAATTTCGGTGACTGTCCTTCGACACCATTCGTCAAAACCAAATTAGCGTACTCAGGGCAACGGGTGCAAATGAAATGCAGAACATAAGTATAATTATATTATTGTAGTGTAAGTAAGTAGGATAGATTAAGAACTAATGTATAACAGTTTTAAGTAAAGATATAAAAGAGCCGCGTTGGCCACTAATAAAACAGATTGAACTGGAACTCTGTTCTTGTACATTCTCAATTAATTGTGGTGCCTAGCGCCAAACCCTTGTATGCTTGAAGAAGCTTAAAATCTTCAAATACACAACACTTTACTCTACATGGCGATCTTGCCAGCTCAAAGAAGAAAAAGAATTGTTATAAATATATTTTTTTGAGTAGTGAGCGAATTTTTAAAATAAACATTTTGTAAAATATTTTAAAGAAGCAAATTTTGAAAACCAATTTATTTAAAATTATGATGAAAATTTAAATTAAATCCAATGAGCTATTCCGCGGAACAACTTGACGCACTGTTTGATTCACTAAATCATCCAGGCGTGCCAGAAGATGAGTACGTTCCAGAGGGCACATTTGTAGAAAGACCGATTAACATACCAACACCAAAGACCGCTGGACCAGGGCCCATAAGCTTAGATGAATACAAACGACGAGTAGGCCAACAAATCGAACAAAAACGAGCGTTCTTCAAAGAACTAGAAGAAGAAAACAAGCGCACCCCAAGAACACGTGGAGGCAAAACCGTTGTTTACAGACGTGAACTGGCACAACTCTACAGGTGCATCAACAACACAACGGACAAAGCCAACAAAAATAATCTACTAGAGGAAATAAAAGAAAAAAGGCAACAATGGGCAAAACTCAGAGCAAGCCACAACAACAGCAGACCACAATCAACAATAATAGCACAGCAGAAACAATAATTATACCGGCAATTCCGGAAAATGTACTTATAGTAGTTATAATTATTGTTATTCTTTTCATCGCATTTAAAATTAATAAACATATTAAGTCGTACGTGCACAAGCACTCTGCTGGTAGACCATATGTCACCAATATATGAAAAATAAAAAAAAATAAAAAAAAAAAAAAAAACAATTATAAATAAAAAAAAATTGAATTGAATTCCATATGGAGGAACTAAAAAAAACTCTAGACAGAATATACATAAATATTAGAAAAAACCCTGGTAGGAAATACAAAAAAGCAACAATACAAGAAAAATTAGAAGAAATAAAAGTGCTAGAAACAAATTTTAGAATTTTAGAAAGTCAATTGATAGATGAAGAAGATCAAAAGGGCCTAAGAATAGAGTTTAATAGTACATTCAGGACTACTAGACAATTGCTTGCAGAGCAATTAGAAATAAATCAAAGAGGAGAAGATACAGATGAAGAAGATCAAAAGCAGAATTAGAAAATTTAATAACAATGGCATCTTTTAATTTAGAAACAGCCTCAAAGGCATTAACGACATTTTCAGGTAATTTCAGAGATTTAGACAGTTTCTTAATCACAGCCGAATTAATTAACAAATCTTTAAACACAGAAGGCAAAACAGATTTCTTACTGTACTTATTTCACGCTAAATTAACAGCAAACGTACGCACATCGCTAGGTAACAACTCGCAACCATCAAGTTTCGAAACCCTTAAGCAACAACTCAGACTCAGATATAAAGACAATACGACAGAAGCACAATTACAAATAAGACTCACAAATTTACAACAACGAAATTCAAAAGTACTTACGTACAAAAAACAACTACTTAATATCATAGAGGGACTGAACAGACTCGGAATTGAAAGCCTAGGACAACAAGCCACGGAAGCCGAACAAAACGTTATAATAAAAAGAAACAACAAAATTGCACTTGACGCATTCAAAAAAGGTCTGAATGAAAATTTAAAGACAACGATATACGCTGCACGACCAAGAGCCTTGTTGGAAGCAACACAATTAGCACTTGAAATTGAAAACGAGTCAATGACTTCACCCAATGCAATCATGCATTTCTCAAATACACCTCGCAACAATGTCAATGATCGCTATAATTCTAGAACGAATTTTAGCACACAACGCAATTTTAACAACAGGTACAATGAACCTCGAAATATACAAAACAATCACACTTTTAACCAAAACAGAAATAACACTAACAGATACAATAACTACAATAGAACCCAAAATCACACTAACAATTTAAACCAAAACCAAAACAACAACAACTACAGAAACAGATACAACAACAACAACACAAATCGAAATGTAAGAATCATAAACAATGAAGGAAATGATCAGGGAAACGATCAGGGCTCGGAAAACAAAGTTATTCCGGACAGCCAAAACTAAAAATTTATAAAATCTCGGATAACAATTCCAATTTCATAAAAATTAAGTACAAAAACAATTTTATGACTTTTTTAATCGACACTGGCGCAGACATTTCACTCTGTAAAATTAATAAACATGTAGATAACGATTTTTATAATCCAGATGAAAAATGCAAATTAACGGGCATTACAAACGAAGAAATTTTTTCACTAGGTAGCATAAGCCTAACACTTAATTTTGGGGAGGAATCCAGCAAACATGAGTTTCAACTGGTCAATTCAAAATTTCCGATTGAAACTGATGGTATATTAGGTAGAGACTTTTTGAAGAAATTTCTTTGCAAAATAGATTACGAAACTTTTACAATTTCAGTATTGATAAACGAATCACTAATCATTTTACCTATGCATTCAAAATCCTTTAATACAATGACAATAAAAGTTCCACCAAGAACTGAAATCATACAACCAATTCGTATCAAACTAATAGAAGATACAGTTATTCTAAATAAAGAAATACAAGAAGGCATTTTTTTGAGTAATTCAATAGCACCTAAAAACGGCATGACACATATAAAAATTTTAAACTCAACGGATAAGGAAATAATTTTAAATGGTATTCAGTTGGAAACTGATTCTCTGAACAATTACAACATTTTGACCTACGACAACACAAAACCAAAATATTCGCAAAAACGATTGAATAAGATTTTAGAAACATTAAACATACAGTGTAATGACAGAAAAATTAAAAACGACTTGACAAACATTTTCCAAAAATACCAGGACGTATTCCACTTGAAATACCAGGACGTATTCCAAAACATAACGACAACAGACAACACACCAGTTTACATTAAAAACTATAGACTACCACACACACACACTGACGTAATGAATGAACAGGTCAAGAAAATGCTTGAGGACGATATCATTGAACCATCAGTTAGTCCTTACAATTCCCCATTACTTTTAGTACCTAAAAAGAACATTGATGACAAAAGAAAATGGAGACTTGTAGTGGATTTCAGAAAACTGAATGATAAAATCGTTAATGACAAATTTCCGTTAACTCGACTAGAAGACGTTCTAGACAAGTTGGGAAGAGCAAAATGGTTCTCAACACTTGATATGACCAGTTCATTTCATCAAATTAAACTTGACAAAAAGTCACGAAATTTGACAGCTTTCTCTACACCGAACGGACATTTTCACTTCAAACGATTACCTTTCGGACTTAAAATCTCATCAAATAGTTTCCAACGTATGCTGACACTTGCACTTGCATGTTGACATTCTTCCGTCCAAACAAATTTACAAGATTTCTTCAAAAGTGCATTTAAATTTTTCGCAATATCTGCAAAGTTTGGAATAAATTTTCTATAGTAATTACAAAATGCAACAAATCTTCTAACTTCGTCCGCATTTTTCGGGATGGGGTAATTTTTTATAGTGTCATATTTGGCAGGGTCAGTTTTAACACCATCGCCAGTAATTAGGTGTCCCAAATATACTACTTCTGGACGCAAAAAACAACATTTGGCAGCATTTAATTTTAAATTGTACCGTTGCAGCCTGTCTAATACTTTAATCAAATTTTCATTATGGTGACGCAATTTTAACAACAGGTACAATGAACCTCGAAATACACAAAACAATCACACTTTTAACCAAAACAGAAATAACACTAACAGATACAATAACTACAATAGAACCCAAAATCACACTAACAATTTAAACCAAAACCAAAACAACAACAACTACAGAAACAGATACAACAACAACAACACAAATCGAAATGTAAGAATCATAAACAATGAAGGAAATGATCAGGGAAACGATCAGGGCTCGGAAAACAAAGTTATTCCGGACAGCCAAAACTAAAAATTTATAAAATCTCGGATAACAATTCCAATTTCATAAAAATTAAGTACAAAAACTATTTTATGACTTTTTTAATCGACACTGGCGCAGACATTTCACTCTGTAAAATTAATAAACTTGTAGATAACGATTTTTATAATCCAGATGAAAAATGCAAATTAACGGGCATTACAAACGAAGAAATTTTTTCACTAGGTAGCATAAGCCTAACACTTAATTTTGGGGAGGAATCCAGCAAACATGAGTTTCAACTGGTCAATTCAAAATTTCCGATTGAAACTGATGGTATATTAGGTAGAGACTTTTTGAAGAAATTTCTTTGCAAAATAGATTACGAAACTTTTACAATTTCAGTATTGATAAACGAATCACTAATCATTTTACCTATGCATTCAAAATCCTTTAATACAATGACAATAAAAGTTCCACCAAGAACTGAAATCATACAACCAATTCGTATCAAACTAATAGAAGATACAGTTATTCTAAATAAAGAAATACAAGAAGGCATTTTTTTGAGTAATTCAATAGCACCTAAAAACGGCATGACACATATAAAAATTTTAAACTCAACGGATAAGGAAATAATTTTAAATGGTATTCAGTTGGAAACTGATTCTCTGAACAATTACAACATTTTGACCTACGACAACACAAAACCAAAATATTCGCAAAAACGATTGAATAAGATTTTAGAAACATTAAACATACAGTGTAATGACAGAAAAATTAAAAACGACTTGACAAACATTTTCCAAAAATACCAGGACGTATTCCACTTGAAATACCAGGACGTATTCCAAAACATAACGACAACAGACAACACACCAGTTTACATTAAAAACTATAGACTACCACACACACACACTGACGTAATGAATGAACAGGTCAAGAAAATGCTTGAGGACGATATCATTGAACCATCAGTTAGTCCTTACAATTCCCCATTACTTTTAGTACCTAAAAAGAACATTGATGACAAAAGAAAATGGAGACTTGTAGTGGATTTCAGAAAACTGAATGATAAAATCGTTAATGACAAATTTCCGTTAACTCGACTAGAAGACGTTCTAGACAAGTTGGGAAGAGCAAAATGGTTCTCAACACTTGATATGACCAGTTCATTTCATCAAATTAAACTTGACAAAAAG
The DNA here is from genome assembly GCA_951394025.1 of Heteromyza rotundicornis. Taxonomy (NCBI): domain Eukaryota; kingdom Metazoa; phylum Arthropoda; class Insecta; order Diptera; family Heleomyzidae; genus Heteromyza; species Heteromyza rotundicornis. The sequence continues at coordinate 42,950,668 of OX596011.1, forward strand.
TCACGAAATTTGACAGCTTTCTCTACACCGAACGGACATTTTCACTTCAAACGATTACCTTTCGGACTTAAAATCTCATCAAATAGTTTCCAACGTATGCTGACACTTGCACTTGCATGTTGACATTCTTCCGTCCAAACAAATTTACAAGATTTCTTCAAAAGTGCATTTAAATTTTTCGCAATATCTGCAAAGTTTGGAATAAATTTTCTATAGTAATTACAAAATGCAACAAATCTTCTAACTTCGTCCGCATTTTTCGGGATGGGGTAATTTTTTATAGTGTCATATTTGGCAGGGTCAGTTTTAACACCATCGCCAGTAATTAGGTGTCCCAAATATACTACTTCTGGACGCAAAAAACAACATTTGGCAGCATTTAATTTTAAATTGTACCGTTGCAGCCTGTCTAATACTTTAATCAAATTTTCATTATGGTGACGCAATTTTAACAACAGGTACAATGAACCTCGAAATACACAAAACAATCACACTTTTAACCAAAACAGAAATAACACTAACAGATACAATAACTACAATAGAACCCAAAATCACACTAACAATTTAAACCAAAACCAAAACAACAACAACTACAGAAACAGATACAACAACAACAACACAAATCGAAATGTAAGAATCATAAACAATGAAGGAAATGATCAGGGAAACGATCAGGGCTCGGAAAACAAAGTTATTCCGGACAGCCAAAACTAAAAATTTATAAAATCTCGGATAACAATTCCAATTTCATAAAAATTAAGTACAAAAACTATTTTATGACTTTTTTAATCGACACTGGCGCAGACATTTCACTCTGTAAAATTAATAAACTTGTAGATAACGATTTTTATAATCCAGATGAAAAATGCAAATTAACGGGCATTACAAACGAAGAAATTTTTTCACTAGGTAGCATAAGCCTAACACTTAATTTTGGGGAGGAATCCAGCAAACATGAGTTTCAACTGGTCAATTCAAAATTTCCGATTGAAACTGATGGTATATTAGGTAGAGACTTTTTGAAGAAATTTCTTTGCAAAATAGATTACGAAACTTTTACAATTTCAGTATTGATAAACGAATCACTAATCATTTTACCTATGCATTCAAAATCCTTTAATACAATGACAATAAAAGTTCCACCAAGAACTAAAATCATACAACCAATTCGTATCAAACTAACAGAAGATACAGTTATTCTAAATAAAGAAATACAAGAAGGCATTTTTTTGAGTAATTCAATAGCACCTAAAAACGGCATGACACATATAAAAATTGTAAACTCAACGGATAAGGAAATAATTTTAAATGGTATTCAGTTGGAAACCGATTCTCTGAACAATTACAACATTTTGACCTACGACAACACAAAACCATTACACTCACAAAAACGACTGAATAAGATTTTAGAAACATTAAACATACAGTGTAATGACACAAAAATTAAAAACGACTTGACAAACATTTTCCAAAAATACCAGGACGTATTCCACTTGGATAACGAACCCTTGACAACAAATAATTTTTACACTCAAAACATAACGACAACAGACAACACACCAGTTTACATTAAAAACTATAGACTACCACACACACACTGACGTAATGAATGAACAAGTCAAGAAAATGCTTGAGGACGATATCATTGAACCATCAGTTAGTCCTTACAATTCCCCATTACTTTTAGTACCTAAAAAGAACATTGATGACAAAAGAAAATGGAGACTTGTAGTGGATTTCAGAAAACTGAATGATAAAATCGTTAATGACAAATTTCCGTTAACTCGACTAGAAGACGTTCTAGACAAGTTGGGAAGAGCAAAATGGTTCTCAACACTTGATATGACCAGTTCATTTCATCAAAGTAAACTTGACAAAAAGTCACGAAATTTGACAGCTTTCTCTACACCGAACGGACATTTTCACTTCAAACGATTACCTTTCGGACTTAAAATCTCATCAAATAGTTTCCAACGTATGCTGACACTTGCACTTGCAGGTTTAGATTCAAATGCATTTCTTTACGTGGATGACATAATCATCCATGGTTGTAGCATAAATCACCATAATGAAAATTTGATTAAAGTATTAGAAAGGCTGCAACGGTACAATTTAAAATTAAATGCTGCCAAATGTTGTTTTTTGCGTCCAGAAGTAGTATATTTGGGACACCTAATTACTGGCGATGGTGTTAAAACTGACCCTGCCAAATATGACACTATAAAAAATTACCCCATCCCGAAAAATGCGGACGAAGTTAGAAGATTTGTTGCATTTTGTAATTACTATAGAAAATTTATTCCAAACTTTGCAGATATTGCGAAAAATTTAAATGCACTTTTGAAGAAATCTTGTAAATTTGTTTGGACGGAAGAATGTCAACATGCTTTTGATACACTGAAAGAAAAATTAATTACTCCGCCTTTGCTACAATATCCAGATCTTAGCAAACCTTTCATTTTAACGACTGATGCTTCAAATTATGCTTTAGGCGCAGTACTGTCACAAGGCGACATAGGCAATGACTTACCTATATCGTATGCAAGTAAATCGCTGCAAAAGCATGATTTGAATAAACCAGTAATAGAAAAGGAACTGTTAGCTATTCACTGGGGGATAAATTTTTTCAAACCATACCTATACGGTAGAAAATTTACAGTGGTAACTGACCACAGACCATTAGTCTCATTATTTTCGCACAAAAATCCTTCATCAAAAATGACTAGAATTCGTCTAGATTTGAGTGATTACGACTATGACATAATTTACAAAAAGGGTAGTATGAACACTAATGCCGATGCATTATCCAGAATACACATTAATTCAGAAATTTTAAAACATATAATACCGCAAGAAGATGATAAAAATGCGAAGAAAACACTTATAATTACAAGAGGCATGGCAAATAAAGAAGCCATTAAAAATAAAGAGGCAAACAATGATGAAGAAATCATTGTGGATAGTGACAAAACCCAGAAGTCTGATCAACTTCCGATATGGGATTGCACATCCGTTAGTGACGTCAGGAATATGAAGAATTTAAAATTTTATATGGCCAAAGAAAATAAAATATATATTGAAAATAATATTGTGCACGTGGGATTTAGCGATAATTCAACGAAACCAGTTTCGTATTCGAAGAAGCTAACCCAACAAAATAATTTAAATACGCATGCAAGATACAGTGATAATTCAACGAATCTAGATTCGATTATGAAGAAACTGATATCCAAAATGAAAAATGAGAATATAGTAGAGCTAGCGCTAGCCAACATTGATAAAATATTCCAAAGAATCTCAAAAGAAGAATTTAAAAACATATTTATAAACATACAACAAAGCCCTCAAAATAGAAAAAGTCCTCAACTAAAAATTTTAATTTATGACCCACCAAAAAGAATACAAGATGACATTACGAAATTTAAACTCATTGACGAATACCACACAACAGGACACTTAGGAGTTAGAAGGACAGTGATAAAACTAAAACAAAGGTACGTGTGGAAAAACATGTACAAAATGGTAAAGAAATTTGTATCGCAATGTGCCATATGCGCGAAAAGTAAACAAACACGCCACACTATTGAACCACTAACGATAACAGACACGCCTAGTAATAGTTTCCAAACATTGTCAATCGACACCGTAGGACCGTTACGTATATCCAATGGATTTCGGTACATACTAACAATGCAATGTGATCTCACAAAATTTGTAATATCATACCCTATGTCAACAAAAGACGCCGACACTGTCGCAAGAACACTCGTAGAACAAATAATTTTAAAGTATGGTCATTTTCAAGTACTAAAATCTGATAATGGTACTGAATTCAAAAATGAGTTAATGCACAGCATATGTGAACTATTAAAAATAAAACAAACATTTTCTACTCCATACTCTTAATGAATTTCTCTTAACATCAACAAATGACCATGAATGGGACAAGTGGATACCGTACTTTACTTTTGCTTACAATACGACTCCACACGTTGACACTGGATACACACCCTTTGAACTTGTATACGGAAAATTACCATGTTTACCCAACCAAATTTTTGAAACTGAAACCAAAACTTATGATCTTGACAGCTATCGAAGCGAGATGCGTACGAAACTAAATTTTTCACTAAATAAAGCCAAAGAAATGTTAATTAAGGCTAAGGAGAAACGAACTGACAAAAATTTAAATAATATACAAAAACTTAATATAGAAATAGGAGACCTAGTGTTATTAAAAGTAGAAAATAGAAAGAAATATGAAAAACCATATAAGGGACCATTTATAGTACTAGATAAATTAGGAGTTAATACAAAAATAGAATATAATGGGAAACCAAAAATTATTCATAACAATCAGCTGATACCTTACAAGGCAGCAATATAGCAATAAGAAAATAACTATTAAATTTAAAAACTTTTTTTACATATATGTTATTATAAATCATACTAGTTTATTTCATAAAAATAATTTTACTTATAATTTTACACTTAAAAACAAATTTAAAAAAAAAAAAAAAATGTATTTTACTATAAATTATTAATTATAATCATATATTTGCTTATTTAAGAATTTCATAATATAAATCAATTCTATAAAAATATTATTTTTAATCATATCACCTAACAATTTATTAACTACAATCTTCTCTGAAAATTCTTTTAAAAATCATTATTCTTCAAATAATTTTCATCTTAAGGGTAAGGGTGTAGTGTATACATACAAGTCTACATTACCTACCCCTGCATTTCATTAGTACAAATGCACCGACAATGTATCGACATGCTAACGCTGCACTTTTGAGTACGCTGACCCAATATACACAAATGGTTCTGGACGTTGTCAACAACAATTGAGTGTATATTGAAATGCACTCAATTTCGGTGACTGTCCTTCGACACCATTCGTCAAAACCAAATTAGCGTACTCAGGGCAACGGGTGCAAATGAAATGCAGAACATAAGTATAATTATATTATTGTAGTGTAAGTAAGTAGGATAGATTAAGAACTAATGTATAACAGTTTTAAGTAAAGATATAAAAGAGCCGCGTTGGCCACTAATAAAACAGATTGAATTGGAACTCTGTTCTTGTACATTCTCAATTAATTGTGGTGCCTAGCGCCAAACCCTTGTATGCTTGAAGAAGCTTAAAATCTTCAAATACACAACACTTTACTCTACACTACTTTGACATTTCTTGTGTCACAAGCTTTATATAGATTCCACATTCTCAGACTGATCATATTTTCAGAGCATACTTTCAGGCACATGTTTTAATATAATTTGAAAGTGCCTTTTCCCAGTCAACATTTTGTCTCATTACAATTTACACTTTTTTTATTTTATTTTTTATAAATTTCACGGCATTTAAATATGATTTTCTCTTTCCGTAAGTGCGTCATTAAAGTCGATAACGAACGCATGGTTTTTATCACGTTTGCATCCCTTAGTGGTAGAGTAGTCGATCGATCTGATCTGAGGGCAAAAAAGGACTTCGTTGGTCCTGCGAAGATTGCCGCGATGCAGAGCTGGACATCTGCAAGTTGGTACGTCAAGCCCGAAAGGTATTTAATGAAGTATCAAAGGACTTAGCAGCTGCCCAGTCTAAACTGAAGGAGTATGAAATAAACTTTCAGAAGTATAAATGTTTGGATGAAACAGTTCCGAAACAAAATACTTTTGCTGGGCTTTTACCACCTGCCCCAAAGCCAATTTCAACTCAAACAACTCCATCCTTTAACGATATGTTTGCATCACCAGTTGCATTTTATTCTCCTGATCCTGCGGTTTTGGAGACGAAGGTAGATGACGTTCCTGAGAAAAATATGAATGGAATCTCAAATATTGATCAAAATGTTTGTCCTTCCATAAATATTATTTCTCCAAAGGATTGTTTGCGGGAAGTACAAGAAACGAGAACCCCAAAAAGGCTTGTTGTTGTGAAACCTAAAAAATCTATTTCGTGTCTAGATTTGCGCCGGACAAATTAACTGAAGAAATTACTTTCTTCCCACAAGAAAAATTTACAAAAACACAACAGAACGTCTCTCAATGAAGATTCTTTGAAAATCCCTTTATTGTAAATGTAGAAAATTCCATTAAATTTGTAGATGTTGATCTACCTCTCAGAAAACCATGATGTGAATGAGATATTAATGTTGTGACCGAGTGAACCAATTGCTTTGTGACAACTTGTTTAATCAATATAAAATACTAGCTGGGCCCGGTCCGCTTCGCTGGGCCTAAATAATTTTTTGTTGTTGCATTGTCTGCAATTTAATGGATGAATGGATGAAAATAATTTTTAAATATATATGTTTAATTGGTGTTTATACTGTGGAGTTAATTTTGTACAATTTTATAGAGAGGAAAATTGATGTAGCAATTGGTATTGAAATAGGTTTTGATGATTGAATGAATGATTCGTATTGTATGTATGTATGTAGCGCAGTAAAGTATGTTTGGAAGATTATTCAAATTAAATTAAATGACATGTGGTATAAGTATTTGAAACAAATGCCGTTAATTCGGCCGGTGCAAACGACTGGATTCCGATCTTTGAGCTTTGGACCGTAGCCGAATGCTCGCACAAAATGGCCCGGCAGTGTAAACACTTGAAATCGAACAAATCTGTAGATTCCGATGCTGGTGAGGGAAGGGAATATTCAGTCAGTGTAAACGGTTGCACGAACGGAATTTCGTTTACGATTGGAGTTCGCGACAAAAGTTGCGTTCGCTCCTACGGTCTAAGTGCACCTTCAAATTAAGTAAAAATAAGTACCTTTATCCCTTTTAGACAAAATTAAACCAAAAATTCCCTTAGGAAGGGAAATTTTCCTAAAGTTGGCTGCACTGATTGAGCGCCACGTCTGTGAGGAGCCACATTGAGAGACGTTCTGTTGTGTTTTTGTAAATTTTTCTTGTGGGAAGAAAGTGATTTTTATAACTTGTTGGGACGATTTTGCAGTGCTTATTTGCCGAAAAGGCCAATTGCAGTGTTTGCATTTAAGTCAAGTTTAATTTAATTTTCATTCGCAATGGACGTCTTCTCGTAATATTAATGGCGGTTTGCCACCATTTAAGCCAACGCGAAATTCCGCAGCCGGTACGGAACTTGAACAAAAATGTTGCTTGAATATGCGATACTGCGTTTATTTAAAGAAAATTTATAAATGATACACATTTTTAGTTGTAGCTTTGAAATTTTTCACCGCAACCAAATTTTTTCATTCCAATATCTTTGCTGGAAGAATTTTCGAGAAATTACCGCGGCGGCGGAATTTTGGGTATTTTGAGTTGTAATGAAGTACTGTGTGTAGGGTTACTGTGAAAGTGGGCGACTTTCGCAGTGAGCATTTAAGATCGCCACACATGAATGCAAAATTTCGTTGGTGTCGTGGTACTTTTTCTTGAAAATACGATAGTGCGCTCTAGAATGATATGCATTTGTTTTTGTTTTTGTGAAATTTTTCAGCACGATAAAATTTGTCCGAGCTGAATATCGCCTTGCAATTTTTGAGCAATTTTTGGGAAAATTTCGCGGCAGTGTGTGGGGAGCTTTAAGTTGGGTATAATTTAATTTCCATTCACAATAGACATTTTTCCGTAGTTATTTGGAATGTAAATGGCAAATGCATTTAAGTGGAAATGAAGTACTGTGAAAGTGGGCGTAAAATGTGCACTGGGAGATTGGGGCAAATTATGGAATTGCGAATATGTAATACTCAATGAGAAGCCGTGTTATTTTGGCATTGCCTTAGGTTTTTTCCATTGTTGAAAAGTTACATGCAATCAAATGGAAATAACCTTAATTATTACTCCCTGCTGCATTTAATGTTGAAAATACACGAAGTTGTTGAAATTTGTGATCGGTACATCGACTTGAAATACTTTAGCAAATCGATTTCATACTTTGAAAGAAACCGAAAGGTAAAAAACCTGCAGATATGGTAACACTGCTTGGGTGGGGAAAAATTAAGTCCTAGGTGGCAACCAAGTTGATTGTTAATCATATGGTATTTGCTTTAAAAGATTCACAAATGTGAGAGAAATACGTATTTTCTAACTTGTGGGCGGTAAAAGTGGGCGTGTCAAAACCTATCCTATGTCACGACTCACGACCCCTAGAACACATATATAAATTTTGGTGAGAATCGGTGCTGTAGTTTTCGCGACTACTGGTGACAAACATACACGTCTCTTTTATATATATAGATAATTTCTTCAGTTAATTTGGAGAAATAATATTTATGGAAGGACAAACATTTTGATCAATATTTGAGATTCCATTCATATTTTTCTCAGGAACGTCATCTACCTTCGTCTCCAAAACCGCAGGATCAGGAGAATAAAATGCAACTGGTGATGCAAACATATAGTTAAAGGATGGAGTTGTTGGAGTTGAAATTGGCTTTGGGGCAGGTGGTAAAAGCCCAGCAGAAGTATTTTGTTTCGGAACTGTTTCATCCAAACATTTATACTTCTGAAAGTTTATTTCATACTCCTTCAGTTTAGACTGGGCAGCTGCTAAGTCCTTTGATACTTCATTAAATACCTTTCGGGCTTGACGTACCAACTTGCAGATGTCCAGCTCTGTATCGCGGCAATCTTCGCAGGACCAACGAAGTAGACAGTATAAGCAAAAACAAAAAAAAATTTTGCAATTTTTGTTGTTATGATACATAGCTGACAGGAATTCACGGAAATATCGCACCACACTTTGTTTTTTGCACAAAACATATTGCACTTAGCCAGAATTTAATGTATTTAAAAGATCTTCAAAATAATTAACACTATTTCAAAATATTTATTCAAATCACAGCAAAAAATTCACATAGAAACAAGTTGAACAGGGTTGCCAAACAATGATTATAAAATATCTAAATTTTTAAAAGAATTGTATCAAGTTTTAGACAAATTAGTTCCTAAGAAAAATACTATGTTTATTTTATCACCTCCCAATTCTGGCAACCATTTTTATACCCTACACCTCATGAGGTATGTGTATATTCACTTTGGTCTGATGTTTGTAACACCAAGAAGGAGAAGTGTCCGGTATGGAAAAGTATATATATTCTTGATCAGCGTCACCTCCTGAGTTGATTTAGCCCTATCCGTCTGTCCGTTTGTCCGTCTGTCCGTCTATCCGTCTGTCTGTCCTCTTTTCTTGTAAACACGATTGCAGGAGCTAGAAGAAAGCTAGGGATCCCAAATTTTGTATTTATCCTTTTTAGGCCCTAGAAGTAGTTGGTATTGAAAATGGGCGGAATCGGTCGACTGCCACGCTTACCTCCCATATAAGTGAAAATCGTGTTTTTACCGAAATTTTAAGATTCATCAAAACAGTATGAAATTTTGTATGGGTTTCGAATTTGATGTCGCATTTTCAAAATTCAATATGGCCCAGTAGGTGTAGGGTATATATAAGTCGGCTTGCCCGACTGAAACTTACTCACTTGTAGTATCAAAAAACTTTTATAAATTTTTGTTTAAATTTTGGACAATTTTTCCATTCTTTTCCGTTATTGTTCTTTTCCATTGATTAACTGAAACCTTAAAAATGTTATTTGGTGGAGATACTGTAGCAGCAAAAGTAAAATATAATAATGATGCAGTAGTTTTAAGATTTGTTTTAACAAATAATGAGGAGATACTGTAGCAGCAAAAGTAAAATATAATAATGATGCAGTAGTTTTAAGATTTGTTTTAACAAATAATGATGTATTTCCAAATGACTCTGCTTTTAGATCAAGAATGTATACTTACAAATGGAGAAGTAGTAATCTTTTAAAAAAATTAAACAAAAAGCCACATCCTATACCAAGTTATCATTTGTGTGTCATATCCAAATCTACCCTTTAAAGAATTATAAGTACCCTACGATTCAATAGTTCTAGCATTACTTTTTGCTAAACCAATATCGCCTGGAATAGATTTTTTATTTACTAGAAAAAATTGCAATGCATGTCTATGAGGACGTGTTTTATTTTAATGAACTTTATATTTTGTTCTAGTATAAGGTACATAGTGTCCTTTTCCTCTTTTTATGAAACCACTTTTTGGTTTATATGAATAATTTGCAATTGGTTGACCAACTTACACATCCTTTGTCTGGAAATTTTATTACATCAGGATTTTTTTCTCTATTCCATTCATGTACAAAGTATTCATCAATATTTTGTGGTACACATAAAGCATTAGATGGAATATGTTTGTAATATTTTTCATACATTTCTTTAATATCAATAGTTTCTGTACTTGTAACTTTCATTGGATCAGTAGTTGATGCTCCGCATTTTACATTTCTTCCATAAAATTATTTATTTAGTCCTTCTGCTACTAATCCGATTGGTACATATTTAGAAGTAGCAGTTCCAGATAGAGTAGATCCTACATCAAATACAGTTCTAGTACCCAAAGGAGTAACTTGACATGAAACACTTATAACTTTTTCTGTATTTGGTAACATATCAAATTCAGCTTCACTCAAATAAAAAGGTACAAAATCAAAACAGGTATCAATGCTAATGGAGTTGAAGCTTGATCAATAGTTTCTTGAGTTTGTATATTTTCTGTACTATAACCATAGCTTACTAAAATTCTTGATTTTGAAAAACTCATGTGATTACTGGAACTAGGGTGACTTGGTCTTATCCACGTAATGTTGGAAGAAGACTAATCTCCACTTTCACGCACCCAACATCAACACTTTGTTGATGAATATTTTCTTTCATATCAACATCCATATTAGCAGAGGATTATTAGAAGTACACGGAGAGAAATGTTGGCTCATGATTTACGATTATGGAGTCCATAAAATTATTGTTACTTAATTACGAACTATAATCATTAATTGTGAATATTAGTCACAAATTAGGCAAAGTTGTACATAAACTATGCATATGGATTGTGAATACATTATGATAAGGGTTTATGAATTTCGTGATTTATTTTATTATTCTTGAAGAATAATGGATGATTAACTAGGACATGAAACTGCACGTGTTATCATGAATTATGAGTAACTGGGTTGATTGTCATGAATTGCTGAGCAATATACAATACATTTAGACGCTTTTACAATAATACCAGGGTAGCCGAATCGGTTAGGCGTCCGGACTGGAGAGGATGATGTCGGTTCAAATTCCGGGAAAACTGAATTTGTGAAAAAGTTATTACAAATTATTCTAAGCAAGTTGGCAAATAAAAAAGTAAAATTAAATAAATAATTAAGTAAAAAATTAGCAAATAAAAAAATTTGTATTTATTTAATTGGAAGTATGTGCTCAAATTGTTATTACGAATGATTCATTTATTCTCACTTAAGCCTAAAATTATGAATTTTTAATCATAATTTATGATTTTTGTTTGCACAATTTATTCCATCTTGTCATTGATTATGTCAAAAGGGAAAATTATAATTCATGTTTAAGTGGAACAAATCAAGCAAACACAAATCACAAACTATGATTTTCACTTTTAACCGTTCTTATGATTAAAATTCCTTGATTATTGACTTCTAATTAATGGATCAATATCGTGACTAATTTTTACTTAATTGATTCCTATAACGCATGATTTCAGCAAGCATTTCCCTCCGTGTAGTTGGCCTTTCAATGAAAGCAGGTTCTTGATTAGCAGTTCTATCACTTTCTACACTTTCTTCAACTCTTGGTCGCTTGGCGTTGGGTCCGTTATTGGTTCCGTTATTGGTTCCGGAGCTGTGTTGAGCATCGAAATCTCTTCGCAATGCAGAATGATGATAACCTCCAGTTTTATAACTTTCGTATATTTGTTTAGATACTAAAGCTGTTGTTTTAAATTGTTGATAATCTCTAAATCCACCTTTATCTGGAATATCTTTGATTCTTCCCCACTCTTGGGCAAAATGTTGTTCACGAGCTGCATATACCAATTTAATAAAAGTTTTACCATCATAATTCATATTAGGATATTTTACACCAACTTTTTGGTAAATGATTTTTTACTTTACAACGAGATGAAATGATGTGCGCTGGTCGAAATATGAAATCCAATAGACAATTTTATACCGTGTTGGGTCTTGACGTCCGCGACTCTGACTCTTCCATCCGCCCCGCTGACCGTAGTGACGACTCTGCGAGGGGACAAGCACCCACCGCGATGTTTTGTTCGGGTTTGTACCATTTTGTTCGATTTTGCTGCTCCAATATGTAGTCTCGCTGGAATGCAAACCAAAAGCGTGCAGGCGTTAACGCCTCCCCATCGTTGGGATCTTCGCTCAGGGGGGCAATTGGCCGAGAATTTTTCGAAACAAAACGCACACATTTGCACAAATGAGAGCGGAAAATAAAAAAATATTTGACATTTTTGTCAAATAGAAAATTTGAAAAAAAACACAGACATTTCTTAATTTCAAAACAAATTTGTTTTTGTCGACCTGGACGAAAGAAGCTCAGTGGCACAGCGTGTAGATGTGGAACTTATAAACTTTAGGTCCCGTGTTCAAATCTCGTATGGGCTAAAAAAAGTTTTTTAAATTTCGAATTTAGATTGGTCTTTTGACGACAAGATCCAAAGCAGCGCAGTAGCACAGAGGGTAAAGTGATAAAACTCAAGATCCGAAGGTCCGGCGTTCAAATCCAGTTCAGTGTGATAAAGTTTCTGTTTGAAAAGAAGTTAAAGAATGGTAAATAGGTACATAGAGGAACAGTGGTTAATTTTATTTGCAGAATCTTCAATTAAAAAAAAAAATTTAATAAAAAAAACATTTTCCGGAACGGGGATTCGATCCCGGTTCCTTCCGTTTATAGAGCCAACTGCCTAACCCCTGAGCTGCTGGAAATGACTTGAATGAGCGTCTATTTACCAGTTTTCCCATTTGAATAAGAAACCTTCACACGTACACGTACACATATAGGAGAGAATCGGGTAATTTTTTCACAATGCCCTGTGTTCGTTACCCCAAACATTACGGGTAGTTTTACCCGATAACTACCGGTAATTTGTATGAAGACTACCGGTAGCTGGTTGGCAGGGGTAAAACAAACAAATACAGATATGTACGTCTTATACGGAGCTCTGCCCCTAATTCGAAACGATGTATAAATTGGACCACAAAAATCTACTCCGCATATAAGAAACGACCGAACGGTTCTTAATCGATCAACAGACAAATTACCCATGATTTGGGTCATCAACTTTGGCTTGTATCGAACACAGTGTATATAGTTTCGAACAACTTTTCGGGCAACTTCTCTCGCATTTATAAGCCAGATTTTCGGTCTCATTAACCCTACTAATATTTTCGGACCACAATGGTAATTCATAACATGCAAGTGTTTAACATATAAATGGACGAAGTTCGGAGTTTTCGTTAGTAACAAAGGAAATGTTGTATCGTATGATAACGGCGCAGTTAAGAGCTGTCCACCGACGCGCAACAAATATAATCTTCTTGGTCCTTCCACACACTCTTGCATAAATTGACTCAACTTTTGGATATTCGACTTCGGCAACAATGACTTTTCGATACAAGCAATTTCTTTGGTGAACTCTCTTTGCTGTATAGTTTCTACAATTTTTAAGAATGCCCAATTCAATTCCTGAGCTGATATTTCTAATGATTTCGAAGATTTGTCGAAAGGTTTTATATATTTGTAAATGTAGGCTTCTATTCTCAAAACTTTATTATATGATGAGTACTTATCAACGATTTTTAGAATTATATTAGGCCCTCCAGGGTAATTTGAGTCTTCAAAACTAAATTGTCCATGCAATGGGTTTCCAGTTGCGTGTTCCTCATTTAGACCGTACAAAATCGTTATACGGAATGTCAAATCTGTACCCAGGAAGTTTAGAGATTATGACACTATAAATTGTAAACTAGATTTTCCCTATACTCACATTAAATCAAATAAATCCACAGTAGGATATATATAATCGACGACTGTACTTATATGGACAGGAATAATTCTGGAGTTCTTATTACAATTTCAGAAACTTGTTGTTCTGTGACGAGTTGCAGCAAAAGTGAATTGAATTTGCGGCTCAAACTCAATTGAGGCTATGCATGACTTATGCTTGTGCATAGTTGTTGGTATGCTGTATTAGCTTATAGATTTGAGCAACGGTACCAACGGTAGCGGATGATATTAAGAATTAAACCCTACACTAAGTAATGTTGATATGCAGAAAGTATTTCGGTTTGAATAATCTTATTGGTATTGATAGCTACATTGAATTCATTTTTAATGCGGGTAATGAAGGAAAATATGTATGCTCATCTAATTTATGGATTCAATGACCATATACATTAACTATATAAATTAAAGATTTGAATAAGTTTGGAAATAATGTAGATAGTTGTAATCAATACATAACATGCAGTGTATTGTTAAGTAGGTGTAAGGTAGGTCAGCAGTTAAGTCGAGCAGATCGCTGCATATAGCGATTTGATCACTTGCAAGGGGTGCTGCGGTGGGTGGTAAACTTAACGAAACCTCTTTTTTTTCAGAGGTGGGTAACCTGTGATGTGTGTGCCAATAATATATAAAAATTATTTGCATCCAACAAAAATTCATAATAAGTTTGGCTAAGTTGTCTTTGTAATTCTGCCAACATGTGTCGAATTTCATGGGAATAGACTCGTCCCAATCTAATTTCTTTAGCCATAGTTCTTGTAAAAGTATTTTTAATTTAATAACAATAGGACATATCAGTCCTAAGGGATCGAAGAGACGTGCTTGATTGACAAAACATTTCGCTTTGTAGCTTTCAACCCGAGGCACCCTTCTATCGTTTTAAACTGAAGCGTATCTTCATTTGGTTTCCAAATTATTCCCAATGGTTGAATCTGTATCATTAAGCAGAAGAGAATTTTCAACATCATCATCAGTATTAAACTGCATGTGATTTGAGTGTCATTTTGCCAAGTGCATACCAGCGGATTCCAGAACAGCAAATATCTCTTTTCTGATTTTCTCTTACTCTTTTAAACTGTCTGCATCTGTTAGCAAATCGTCTTTAAAAAATTATCTCGGATTACCCTTGATCCGAGTGGGAATTTATCACGGTAGATTTCGCTCAATTCTTTTAAGCACTCCTTATAGCTAAAAAAGGTGTTGGTGACGTACCGTATGTCACGGTGCTCAGTCGATATATTTGAATTGGCATATTTGAATGTTCTCGCATTAAAACCAACTGGAAATCTCGCTCTTCTTCATTAACCTGCACTTGCCTATACATTTTCGTTATATCAACAGTAACTGTGAATTTATAACAACGAAACCGAAGAAGCGCAGTAAACAAGTCAAACTGAATCGTGGGAACAACCATTAAAGTGTCATTCAAAGAAATTTGTGAAGATGTCCGACTAGACGCATCGAATACAACTCTGAAGTTGGTTGTGCTACTTTGAAGGCAAACCACACACTGATGGGGTATAAAATAATGGGGTTTCTTCGGAATATTATTGTTGGTTGGCGACATGTGGCCTTGAATTCCGTATACATAACCTGAGTTTCAGGGGTTTTGCAAAGTCTACGCTCTAACGCTAAAAACCTTCGTTTTGCGATTTCAAAAGATGCTCCAAGAGAGCTTAGTTCAGCTTTGAATGGAAGTCGAATTTCAAATCGGCCACTCACCAGCCGTTTTGTATTTTCCACATAGTGTTTTTTGCAACTTTTATGTTCTTCTGTTAATTTACTGGCTTGTTTGGGATTTTCTTCTATCTCCCAGAACTTCCTCACTACGTTATCGAGAGTTACCATAACTAAATCTTCAACTTTATTTACGCCATTGCACCGAACAGTTTGCTGAGTCTTATGGGGCTTAAATCTGCCGGACACTATCCAACCGAGTAGGGTTTTCTGTAAAACTGGCAGTGACTCATTTAACTTAATTTGGCCAATTAAAAGAACACATCTGCACCAATTAGCAAATCTGGAATATTCCATGACCTTATTGATAAATTTGACTCAGGTTGATATCCAGATATGGATTTAATTACACAATAGTCTGAATAAAACTCAAACGCATTGATCCTTGATTTCACATACGTAGTAACCTTTCGTTTAACGCTTGTATTTACTTCGCCAATTCCCATGAGATTCATACATTGCCCTTCACGTTTCAAATGTAGCCTTTTGGCGGATTCTTCGCTAATAAAATTAATTTGGGAACCCGAATCCAATAGTGCCCTCACCAATTGATAATTTCCAAAATAATCTTAAATATAAACTACTGCAGTTGCGAGAACTACAACGTCATCGCTAACTGACACCTGCATCGATGAACTCTGAGCAGTGATATTCGACGAAGCAACTTCCCCGGCTCCTAAACTGACAGAATTTCCATATTTATGCAATAATGTATGATGAGGCCGTTTGCAGACCCAACAACGAGACATACGACATGTCGCTATTGAATGACACTTTCTTAAACAATTTATACAAAGGGCATTTCGTTTAGCAAAATCAAAACGGTCTGATACTGGCAAAGCAGCAAACGAACTACAAGACTGAACATAATGGCTATTCGATTTGCAATCAGGGTGCGGAGAACGATCAAAATAGAATTGTTCTCACAATTAATCGCACCAATAATTCGTGGCTTTCAATAACTCATGAGTGAAAAAGTTACGCAGCGAACAAAAGCATTTACGATCGCTCGCAACCGAAAGAAATGCTCGAAAATTTCACGAACGAAAACTCTTCACTGCAAGCGTCGGCGATTGATTCACTCGTTGATTCGTTCGTTTGATCTGATCGATAATTTTAAAATTCAAATTCGCGAGCGTATTTTTGCAGTGAACATTTTGTATCCTCAACGAATTGTTTCTTAAGCAGGCAAGTTAAAAAAGCGCTTGAGGGTTTTTATGATATTATTTTTATTAATAAAATAAAATGTTTATTGTTATATAATAAAAAAATGCAATATTAAAAAAAATTACTTCAAATTAAGGATACAAGTATAAACAAAAAAAAAGGGTTTTTCAATTTAAAAATTTACTTTTTCGATGAATTTATTGTTAAGCTTAACTATTAACAAATTGTTAATGCTATCACTGCTTAAGCGGGAACGTTGTTTCGTTATAATTGTAGATAGCGCGCTGAATGCTCTTTCTAGGGAAACTTGACTAGATGGGACAGCTAAAATTACTTCAGCAAGCTTAAATAAGTCTTTTTCTTTAATAGACATATTTTTCCAATATTGGAATATATCAGTTGTGAAAGGCATTCTTTGGCTGTATGCTAAGTTGTCAAGTTTTTGTCGTATATCGGCACTGCTTTGTGTTGTTAGGCTGCTACTGGTCAAAATATTAAGCTCTTCTTCTAAAATGTTATAGGGATCACTCACCGACACGAATACATCTTCTTGGTGCTCTTCGGTACCAGCATTATTTACCCCATTCAATGAATTAAGTGTAGCGTTTGTTCTTAATATATGCACCTATAACAATTATATTTCTGTCATAAAGTTCGGATATTAGATTTTTGTAAAATATACCACTGCAATTTTCTTTTGGTCATCATTAATATATGGAGAATCCAAAAAGTTTAATCTTGGGTCAAAGTATATGCCAACAAGGAATGCATCATTGTCGAGTAATTTTTCTTTCCTTTTTCGCACAGATTCCAACAACTTTACATTGCAAATTGCAATGAGTACATTTTTCATCACTGACTGATTGAGCACATGCCAATGAAGTTTTTTTATCCTTTCTTTTATTATAGGTAGTTTGTTTATATTTATGCGAACGAGGCGCATTATTATCCCTCACAATCTTATCCTCATTTACTTCGAGGGACTGACAACGACGAATTAAGACTTTGACACATTCACCCCACGTTGGAAGCTTAGAATAGTCTAACTGATCGTTCCACTTAACCTTTGTGGCCGAATCTACTTTCGACAATACTAAACTTATTATCAGAGCATTTCTGAAATCTTTTTCACTACCCAAAGACAACAACAAATCGTAGACTGCCGACACTGTGTCCACAGCACAGCGCAGTGCGGAAGCATTTGGCCTATTTATTTTTTGAATCTCTAACATTTGATCTATACACTGAGCGAACAAACGCATAGTAGAATTAAATATTTTTTATTTAAATGTGTTTTGAATATTTTAATATTTGGAAATCAGTATCTCATATAGAAATTCAATACGCGCGTATTTAAATGTTTTCTATAAATAAAAAAACTTCATTGCCGCCAGCCAGTCTTGAACCTACGACTTCTGCAAATTGGAAATAAGAAATTCACACTAATCACAGGCTCAAATTTTCTGTGTCTAAACTCAAATATATATGTAGCAGAAAATAAACAACGTTTTTTTTGTGAGTTTCTATTTTTAGATTCGAAAACTTCAGTTTACATTCACCGCTTGCTGAGCAATTGAAATTTATATTTTTTGAATTGAAAACTCCAATTAAGTTTTGCTGAGCAATATACAAACATTTAGACGCTTGTGAAAAACGATGGAAATGGACTAGTCGGTTAGAGGTTCTCGGTTCGAAATCCGGCAAATCTGAATTTGGGGAAAAGTTGTTACAAATGATTCTAAGGAAATTGGTAAATAAAAAAAATAAATAACTTTAAAAAAGTGCAAATAAATAAAAAAGAAAAAAATTTTTTTTCATATTTCCATATTTAATTTCAATATTTTCATATTTAATACAATTTTAAATACGCGCATATTTGATTTAAATAAAAACAGCTTAGGAGCACTATCAAATACGTTTATATATGATTTAAATACGTTTTCATTTGATTTCACTTTTTTTTTCCCTCAGTGTACAATCAAAGAATATCATACATTTTTTATTATATCGGTCGGCTAACCTCTGTTGGGCTTTTGGGTAGTTCTCTTCCGCTACTTGAAAGGCCTTTACAGACATGTCAACAAATGATTGAACTTTTCAATTGGCGCCAATGTAGGATCGTCATCAACTAAATTTTCAAAAGAGCTCAAAAAGTTTTTGTACTCCGAGTACTTTCCATCAAATTTTGGCAATTCTGAATTGGGCAAGCGAGTCGGAGGAGGAGTAGACATTGTGTGTTCAAGAAAGGTGCTTTCACGATGATCGTTCGTTCCTAAAAGGGAAAGTAGTTTTGATTTTGCAATTATACAGAGCTCTTCTATATCACCCCTTTTTTCGTCCTGCGGATCTAACTTTTCTATGGCTGTTTGATACGCCATAATCTGGTTAATGTATGAACTTAGAATGTCCAACCTACATTCTAAATCGATCGAATTCCATTGCACAGATGTATTGTCTAGCATATTTTTGATCCGCGAAATATTTCCTCTTGATGTAGCTCTTTGCTGTTTCAGAACTGCAAGAGAGTCTGGCGCTCCAGCTCCCGCATCAACCTCATTAATATTAGCCATTTGATACAAAACCCAATTTGTAACGACAGAATGTTTTAACTCACTAATGGGTGGTAGCCTTTCGTACGTACTGGTAAGGGTCTAGCTTGTCGGCAACCGGGGGTGAGTTTTTGCTACTCCACTACAAGATTTGTTGGGTACTAAGCGCAGTATATCTTTCTCATCGCACATGCAAATCTTGCAACTCGTAATAGTAATTTCCGACTCCCTTCACCACTCTTGATTTAAAAAAATTTTGGAGCTAACTTTGCGTTAAAATGATTTGCCTTATTGCTTTGAACGAAATTACGCCGATACACTTCTTGTCCTGGCAACAACTTAAGAGGAGCAGAACGCGTATTGTAAACTTTTCTATTAGATTCATATGCTCTACGCAAATTCTCTTGTACGTTAGAACGTACTAACTGCATTTTGTCCGGACGATCGATATCCTCTCCGACTTTAAGATTGTCAAGTTTTCGTAGCAAGGCATAGGTTTCGCCATGAGTGACCATTTGTTGTCCGAACAACACAAAATATGGGGAATGTCCTAGGGAGCTGTGAACGGAACAACGTAGTGCTGCACAAATTTTACTCAAATGTGTGTCGCAGTTACGCTGATCGTCACCAAAATACGAACGGATTGCGGCAATGTCTGACCTGTTAACTCTTTCGGACGCATTCTATTGCGGAGAGTAAATCGCAGTACAAACATGAGAAACACCATACTTAGACAATAAGGATTCAAAGATGTTAGATTTGAATTTGGAACCATTGTCGGTTATAACAACTTCAGAAACGCCAAACAGAGTGAACACATCATTTTCCAAAAACTCGCAAATTTTTGTAGAAGTAGATTTTTGTAAAGGTTTTAAAATTGGAAATTTTGACATATGGTCAAGAACAATGAAAATCGCGGTATTACCATTTTTCGAGCGTGGATAAGGTCCCAGCAAGTCCATATAAATTCTTTGAAAAGGACGAGAAGATTTGGACTGTGAACCCATCGGAGGACGGAGAATCATATTAGGGGCTTTCGATTGTTTGCATATATCACAAAGCGAAATAAATTTATGAACTTCAGATGCTATTTTCGGCCAGTAAAAATTCCTACTAATTTTCTCTAATGTTTTGGAAATACCACAGTGTCCAGCTGTAGGCGGAAAGTGAGCGCTTGTGATCACATCTTTTGTGAGCGCTGTAGGAATCCATAACTTCCACATTGACGCTTCAGCAATGAGATCACCATCTGCGAAATTGGTTCGTTTGTATATGAATTTGTCAATAATTTTCAAATCAGGTAAGGAAGCTGCAATTTGATATACTCCTCGGTTTTGAAGTGAATTGAGTGTAGGTCACCTTGTGGTAACGGCTGAAACTCCAGTTTGTTAATTTCCTCGAGTCGGGACAATTCGTATGGTACAATATTTAAACTACCTTTTCGATGTTCTATCGAAAAGTCAACCCTTGAAGTTTCAATAACCAACGGGCGACCGTTCAAGTCGGCTTGGCGCATTAACTATTGTAAACTTGCATGGTCAGTAATGACTTTGAAATTGTGTCCTTCTACGTATTCGCGGAACTTCTACGTATTCGCGGAACTTCTGCGAGAAGTAGGCAATCGGTATTTCGACTCCTTCTTCATCTTCTTGCGCCAGAACTCCTCCAACACCAGAAATAGAAGCATCACACTGAATAATAAACGGACGACCAAAATCGGTAGTGATTAAAAGGGGTGCAGAGGTCAACTTTTCTTTGAGCTCATCAAAAGCAGCTTGAGCATCTGCATTCCATTCATAGGATCGGGATTGGGATCATCACGCCATCACCAATAACATACCCCAAATAACGAACTTCACGCATACAAAATTAGCATTTCGCGAATTTTCGTCAAGTTCAATTTGCCAAAAACCGTGTTTTAAATCTAGGGACGTAATGTACATAGCTTTGGGCAAACGACTAAAAATTCCATTAATTTTTGGTAGAGGAAACGCATTCTTCACCGTAATGCTATTTAATTTGCGCGAATCTAGACATAGACGAATTTTGCCTTCTCTTTCTACGCGACCGGACTACTCCATGAACAATTTTTCGGAGCTGGTTCAATGACACCAAGTTCCAACATTCGATCTATCTCGAAATGAATTTTCTTTTCGACCGCAGGGGATACTGAAAAATAACGCTGCTTAATCGGTTTTGAGTCTTTAACAATTTCAATCGTATGTTTCAGTACAGATGTTTTCCCTAATCCTTCATTTTCAAATGACGGAAATGATATTACGCTATGCAAACGGGTTTGCTCACAGGGATCTAATTCGTGCATACCTGGAGGTGAGTGATTTCCGACTCAAGAGAAAGGGATTCTAAAATTTTATTGATTAAGCCAAATTTATGAAAAAAATCAGCGCCTAAATACAAATCTTGACGCAAATCGGGTATAATAAAAATGTTTAAATTTTTAAAAGTGATTTGAGCGTTTACATTTTCTACAATTTTATATTTCCGTCCACCTGCAGTTTCAACAAATTCGCAGAGCGACTTTTAAGGAATATGGTTTTCTAGAAATTGTTTGGCAGCGTTGCCACTTATACACGATATGGACGCACCTGAATCTAAAAGTGCAAATAATTCCATATTGAATAAATTTACTTTGATGTAAGGCCTAGAAACATTTTTAGGTATTTCAAAAGCAGACAAAAGTTATAAACAATTTTCTCGACATTTTTCCAAAAGGAACGAATTCGATATTTTGAACGGACAGACTTTTTATTAATTTTTAATTTTTGGTTTAAACTGATATTTTCGCAAAACAGACGACAACGGACAGATTCATAATTTTGCATAAAAATTATATGGGACAATAGGATGTAAAATTGGAGCATAATTTGCATTTAAAATAGGAATTGAACTATTTTGTAAAATCGAAAGTGTCTGTGTACTCACAGAGGTACTTATTTTGTTTTCACAATGATCCTCATTTAATTTTGCTTGGAGCGCAGACGGGTGTTGTTGTTGTTTACGCTCAATATCGAGTTTTTCGGATTCCGACAACTAGCAAAATTTTGTTTCAGAGTGTTTTCTGCACCACAGCCATAGCAGAATATTGATCTTTCCTCCAGACAATCTACGAAACGGTGTCCTTCTTTGCGACAATTGCAACACGTCAGTTGTCCTACTTCGCAGACATTTTCGCAAATTAAGTCATTAGGATCAGTTTCCATCTCGCAGACTTGACGACGACCCGGACGAATATTTGGTTTCTCAATATCATCTAGTAGAGTTTCACGTCTAAGAATCAAATATCTAAGCTGAGCCACAGAAGTGATATTTTGGTAGAACAACTCATATCGAATTTTAGGACGCAAATTCCTAAGCAGAATTTCTAACCGTTCTGGATCCTGAATAGCATAATGCAATCGATCGCAAAGGAAAAGAATGGCATTATAATATTCATCAAAGCTTTCGTTTTCTTTTTGTTTCCTATCATGAATTAATTCTTGAACATCGCTATCCGACAGATGATGGACAAAATGAGCACGCAAGGATGAGCAAAGATTTTCCCAAGTTACCCTTTCAACAGACCGACGATATCTCCAGATGCTGATGACATTCTAGTATTATGAGTAACAGGAAAATTATTTGGCGGGGGGTAATTTGGATGAAAACTTTGTGTACGATACACATTTGTATTAGGATTATTTAATCTTGGCTCCTCGGAAAGGATATTCGGAGGGAAATTTAGAGTTGGAGCGGAAGCTAAGTGTGGCGCGGCAGTAGGATTTTCTACCGACGGACGACTTTGTCTAGTGGGGATATAAGAAGCAGCATTATTTAGTGGTGGAAATTCTTCTCGCGGCCACTCAGGTTCTGTTGCGCGTCGCACAGATAACTGACTGATTTGTTGAGACAGATTGAGAATTGTATTTTGTGAGGCATTGAAATCGGAATTAAATTTCGATTCTAAATTGAAAATTCTGTTATTAAGGTTAGCATCATCTCGAATGGGTACAGATGAAGTTGGTGGTTGCCGTAGAGGCACTTCGTTCGTCCCTGAGGGCAACGATAAGTTTCTAGAATATGAATTTAAATTAGAACCAGCAATGGATCAATCAAGGGGATTTTGTGTTCTTGTATTAGCTCTAGTAATACGTCTAGGAATCGCACCTTGTGATCTTTCAGAATTTGAATTTGGTTGCGTCATAACGTCAGTTAAACTATTAACCGTACAACGTTTACGACACTGAGGACAATGTAATGGCGCTTGTAGCAGCGACATTTTTTTAAACCTTTTATTTGAATTTTGTTATTTCCGGTATCACGCCATCTATATGTCGCTACATGCCTATCTAGTCGCTGTTGGCTGGCGCTGCGTTTAATAAGCGTAAAATTGCTATATGATTTTCAATGGCTATGGCTTAACGAAGTTGGAAAAATTGCGTTAGTTTTTCTAATTATGCGAAATCATTTCTAATATCCGAACCTTTCTTAAATTTCAAGAAAATCATATCGGTCTTTTCTGATCCAGCCGCCGAAATATAAAGTTAAATTTTTAAGCGCAAGCGCAACATTTTTGGAATAGTATGCAAAAAATACTAGAGTGCTAATTTTTTTGTGTGATACATATATTCAAGTGAGTATTTTATTATAATTTTGTAACTTTAATTCCCAAATTTTTCGTGAATTTATTCACATTTTTTCAAGCGCAATGCTAATTTAAAAAAAAAACCTTTATTTCTACTTTTTGTTTTAGACATAAAAATTTCCACGTACGATTAAATTTCCAACCAAAAATTAGAAAAATCCAAATCAATTATTAAACATATTTGCATGGAGCATTACTTTGCGAGAATTACTCTCAATTCGTTGGATCAAGCTAGTAATATATTCTTGGTGCCATCTCCTCCAAAAGGGTAATTTTTTTTTTTATATAGTCTCTTTTATCAAATTCATATTTTGATTTATTAATATGCTCATAGATTTGGTACCTTATATTTGTTGCTACAAACGAAAATCGTGAACGAGCGTAAAGGAAAAATAACAAAAGCCAAAGCCTAACTTAACTAAGTACAGTCGCAGATGGACGCAAATTAGTTATCGGAAATTTTCAAGCCACATGGACGTAGGAAAAAAAAACCATCTCGTAGCCCAGTGATTTTATTTATATGGTCAAAAATTCTTAAAAAAATGTGTTTAAAGTGCAAATATTGAAATGTCGTGGTAATAACCATTTAAAAAAATAAAACCAAAAAAAGTCGGGACGGACGAGGGTATCGCCGGGACGAACGAGGTCCCACTGACGAATCCCGCTGCGATGACATCGACCTTGATCTGTCTCGGATCACCAAAGATTCCACTACAGACTCCTCCCTGTGGTAGCCATGACGCACGATCGACCGCTCTCTTTTCGGGGATCTAAACTGCACCGACCGCTCGCTTCGCCTGGGCTGTCTGTTGCGGTCATGCAGCAACGTATGGTTTTTTTTTTTTTAATAGTAATTTTATTCAATTGAATCACCTAATAATAACTTAGGTCTAACAATGATTTTTCAAAAATTCAGAAATTCAGCTTTTTTTTATAATATTTAGATTACAACTATTTGCCCTATATCCATTGATTTAGGCAATGTAGAGTTATCGTAACTAATATATGGGGAATATATTAGCTTCGTTTGAGACGTGAGGGATTCAGAGGTCTCAGTAAATTTCTAGCTAGAATGTTTAGGTGAAACATGAGCTTCTGCTTGTACTTCGAGGTAAATTTCGGAATTTCGTCTTTTACTGCAGGTATATTCAGGTCTCTGTGGATGTTAGTATTTTTTATATACCAAGGGGCTCTGGCAATTTGTCTCAGGATTTTAGATTGGACTCTCTGGAGTTTTTCCACGTTCGAGGGAGAGGCAGTGCCCCAGAGTTCAATTCCATATGTCCATATGGGTTTTATTATACTTTTGTATATTTGGACTTTGTATGTGAGATTTAGCTTTGATGCCCTTGAGATTAGCCAATTTAGTTAAAATTGC
The DNA here is from genome assembly GCA_951394025.1 of Heteromyza rotundicornis. Lineage (NCBI taxonomy): Eukaryota > Metazoa > Arthropoda > Insecta > Diptera > Heleomyzidae > Heteromyza > Heteromyza rotundicornis. The sequence continues at coordinate 42,976,045 of OX596011.1, forward strand.
TTTAATTTGATCTGAGTGATTTTGGATTCAATATGTTTATGCCATGTGAGTCGGCGATCGAGATGCATTCCAAGATACTTGGTTTCGGAACATTCAGGGACGACTTGGCCGTTTATCTTCAGAGCAGGACACGTGCCCCTTCTTAGAGTGAAGGTTAAGTGACAGCTTTTGGATTCATTGACCTTGATTTTCCATCGATGTAGCCAATTACTTAGAGTGTCCAAGTGTTTTTGCACGTATAGAGATGCCATGTCTGGGTTTGAGTGAGAGCACATGATAGCAGTGTCATCAACAAAACGATATGAGAGTTCTATCACTTTTGGGCATATCTGCAGTATAGAGAATATATAGCAGGGGCGCGAGGACACTGCCTTGTGGTACTCCGGCCAGTATTTCGTATTTTCGGGAGACAAAGCTTTTGTATTTTACTACAAATTTTCTATTCGCGGGAAGAATATGCTGTAGTTTGTAAATAAGTCCTTCGTGCCAGACTTTATCGAAGGCCTGGGTGAAGGCCTGGGTGATATCGAGGAAAACAGCGGAGCAATACTGTTTATTTTCGAAAGTGCCTTTTATTGAGTCAACAATACGGTGCACTTGCTCAATAGTGCCATGCTATTCGCAGAAGCCAAACTGGTGATCGGGAATCACTTGTTTTTCTAGAATTTTCGGTAGAATAAATTTTATTAAAAGTTTTTCGAAGAGTTTCGATATTACAGAGAGCAAACTTATAGGCCGGTATGACGTCACATTACTGGGATCTTTTCCAGGTATGGGAATCATTGTAACTTGAGATAGTTTCCAATCATCTGGGTAGTGACATGTTCTGAGAATCGCGTTAAATATGTGCAATAAGTGGGTTATTGCAACTTTTGGCAGTTCTTTTATCATAGTTGGTCCGGTCCTGGTGCTTTTTTCGGGTCCAAGCTTTTGTTTATTGCCTCCAAAAGTTCTTTTTTTTTAATCGCGATTGTACAAGAGGTATTATGTGGGATTAATGTTGGTATTGGGATATCACCAGCTGTCGTGTTCGGGGTGAACACGGTTTTTAGGTGGTTGGCAAAAGCTGCACCCTTTTCTGCATCGCTTCTGGCCCAGTTTCCATTTGGCAGCCTTAGAGGGGGTTCTGTCAGTATTGGTTTTTTCATATTTTTTGCAGCTCGCCAGAGCGAGTAGTTTGTTGATTTTGTGGGTGCGAGATGTTCAACAAATAGCTGGAATTCTCTTTCGGATTTCCTCTCAAGCTGCTTTTTTAGAATTCGAGAGACATCATTAAGCTGTTTTTTCAGATTTGGGGATCTGTTGTTTTGCCAATCGCGACGTATTTTCCTTTTATTTTTTATTAACTGCTCTATGTTCTTTGGAGTACACTTTGCATAGCTGCGAGTTGAGCTTTTTGGGATTTGGGCGGGAGTGGCCGCTGCAGCTGCTTGGGAAAGCAAGAGTGTGAAATTACTAACAGCTGTGTGTATTTCAACTTTCGTTTTTAGTGACACATTAGGGATAATGTGGGAGCTTATATACTTTCGATATTTGAGCCAGTTTGTGAGTTTGCTGGTCAGTTTATCTGGTGGATTGGCCTCAGAACTTGGCGCATACTTTATTGTGATAATAGTAGGCGTATGATCTGATGAGAGATCTAGAGAGGATTCAATAAACAATTGGCTCCTTTTTACAGTTTTGAAGACTGCAAAGTCAATGACATCGGGGGTTTTACGACTGTCAGTTGGCCAGTAAGTTGGCGTGCCAGAAGAGATCACGTCAAGACCGAGTCTGTTGACAGTGTTCAACAGGAGCCTGCCCTTTGGCGATATAAGGCGAGAACCCCAATATGTATGTTTGGCGTTGAAATCGCCGGCAACGAGATACTTTTGTCCAAGAGAATGGAAAAAAGTCTGGAATTGTTGCTCAGATATTTTGTGTCTGGGCGGGCAGTATATAGCTGTTAATGTTAGGCCTTTTAAGTATTCATCGAGAGAAATACTTGTCGCTTGAATATATTCTGTGCAATAATTCTGGAGAGCGTAATGTTTTATACGACTTTTAATGAGAATGGCGGTTCCACCTCTAGCGTTTCCGCTTGGATGCTTTGTGTCATAGAGTCTGTATCCTGGTAAATTGAAAAAGTGTTTTTCAGTGAAGTGTGTTTCAGAAATTAGCATAACGTCTATGCTGGACTCTTTCAAGAACTCGAGAAGTTCTAGTTTGTGATGACACAGGCCGTTTGCATTCTAGAATGATATTTTTAAACCATTCATGGCTTAGACATGAGATGTTGTAGTAAAAGACTTTGATTCTTTATCATTTCTTGCATCATATTTTGCATACTAGACATAAATTGAGACATATTTTGCATGAATATTTGTAGAGTTTGTTCAAGGCTACTACTAGGAGGAGCGGGTTGCGGGTGCACAGTGGCAGAGTGACCGCTTTTTAAGGCACTGGCGTAGGAAACGCCTTGTTTTGTAAGTGGGTTTGCGAAGGATTTTGCAGCGGATAGCGGAGGAAATTTTTGGGTTTTCCATGTTTCATGTTTTTGCGTAACATTTTCCGTCTTTTTAATGGAACTTTGATAGACTGCACAGCCTCTATAGTTAGCAGTGTGATTGCCACCGCAATTACTACATTTTTTAATAGTGGAATCCTCTTTTGTTTTTGTGCACGAACCTGTTTCGTGCAGGTCTCCACAAATTACGCACACGCTGGGAAGAGTGCAGTAAGACTTTGTGTGGCCGTATTCTCTCTTCAGTTATGACACTGAATCGGTCCACTGCGCTTGTGAGGCACTTCAATTGTGATTTTGCGATGTAGCAGATATCTGAGCGAGTATGTCGGGTGGGGTTCACCTTTTTTGAGCAATTTTGAGTCGAACTCTAGTTCCACACGAAAAAGGGGTTGTGGGATTTTTTTTTGATTCTGGATATTGATAACGGACTTTATTTGGAAGCCTTCATCGCTTAGTGCAGTTTTTATTTCGTCGCATTCTACGAAAGGCTCGATACCTTTCAGTACGACTGAGAGGCCTTTGGAACTTTTGAGCTGGTAGGTGTAGTAGCTCTTTTTGAGTTTATCAAAGAGATTGACAATTTTTCTATAATTGGATTCGCTGTAAATTTGGATTTTTGTTTCGTGTACTTGTCCCCTGAGAATAGAAATCACGTGGAAATTATTTGGACCAATATTTTGAGTTATATCTTTGATGAGCGAATTAGAGTTTCGCTCACGCAGGTAGATAGGTGGGGGTTTTTGCGATTTCGACTTGGGATCCGAATCATTTTCTTCAGCAAGAATCGCATATCGATTTTGCCCAAGCTCGAGAGATGGTTTAACGGGATTCGTCTTTTGAATTTTTGCGGAATGCCTATTCCCATTTGTGGGGGATGATAGTACTCGCTTTGCGAAGTAAATGTTGATTCCTGTCTGCACTGTCGGCATTTTGCTCTTTTGACCTGTAATAATGGAGCGAGTAGCGACCTTTGTTATGCGATTAGCGATTTCTGAAAATCCGCTATTCGTCTCACTTGAGTCAGGAATGGGGGTAAGGCCTACGGGGATTTCAATATATTTGCTAGGGGTATCGACCAAAGAAATTGACGATACAGAGTTACCTGTGTTTGCGTGTGCAGTATCGCTATGGGAACTCCACTGTATATCTGGCGAGGGAATTTGAATAGGTTCTTGTTGTTGCTGTGGAAGCTTTTGCTGCAGGGGTTGCAAAAGTTGTTGTTGTAGTTGCAGCTGCTGATGAGCTGTACCATTTCGTCCACTGTCTACTGATGACGGAGGGGTACGTTGCATGACGAGCGGTCACACTGGTACTAATTTCGCGTTTTTAAGGTTCTGGTCACCCAAATTAGAAAAGCGACGCATAGATGGCGCGATATAGATTCGGTTTGTGTACTCGCTGATCGCTGCAAACAGATGTTTTTTGAGATTTTTTTTCCGAGGGAAATTTTAACGTCAACGCTGTGTTGACTTTGCTGTCAGTGGATCAGCTGATTATATTTTGTTTATAAAGAATGTGTAATGTTTTAGCAGATATGTTGCGCGGGATAAAGTTTTTGTTGATGAAGCGAATTCGAATTGTGATTTTATTTGGCAAAAATTTTCGTTTTGTTTTTAAATTTCACAAAAGTGTCCAAGCAGGTGATCGCGAGCCCTATGCAAACGCGTCACTGTACTATCGCACGGAGCCTCGGGGCTGTTTCAATGTTTTTAAAGTAGAACTTCCGATATAAAAAATTGATTTTATGAGAGCAGATTTTTTATTCGCACAACCGATTGAACTGACATTTCAAGCAACGTATGGTGATCGTCGCAGCATACACGACATTTTCAAAACCGCCCTCAATCGATTCTCAAATGTCATCGCCAAAAATTCCTTACAGAGACTCAATGGGTGATCCTGCTTGCACAATCGGCAGCACATCTGTACTGTAACGCACTGACGCCGACCTACGCTGTAGCGCTTTGCTTTGACCATTCTGAAATGACAATCTCAATAGAAAACAAAAAAAAGAAAAAGAAAAACATAAAGCTAGAACAAACAATAATATGAACAAAAAAAAAAAAACAATATACCATATATGTAGGTTCTAGGACGTTGGCAGAACAACAAGCTTCACAACTGAACGTGTTATAGTACCACGTTCCGTTCGAATGTCTGCAACACGAACTGTCGTGTCTGCTCCCGGATTATCCATGATTTCCGGCTCCAAATGAGACAATAAAGGACCACCAATCAAAAAATTACCCGGAGTCAGAGGGCACACCTCACTTGGATTTCCCGAAATTGGACTCAACGGGCGAGAATTTAAACACGCTTCTACTCTGTTCAAAAGGGTGGAAAATTCCTCAAAGGTATATTTCATTCCACCATCAATTCGACGAAAATGATATTTAAAACTTTTAACTCCTGCCTCCCATAACCCTCCCATATGGGGAGAACCAGCTGGATTAAAACGCCAAGCAATATTACGATGCGCACAATTGGAAATCAAAGTTTCTTTAGATACCTTTAGAAAATTTTTGAAATCCTGCCTTAGAACCTTTGAGGCCCCACGAAATTGGTACCATTATCCGAGAACATTTGTGCTGGACATCCTCGTCGAGTTACAAAACGCGCACAGGCGGACAGAAACGTCGGGGTCGAAAGGTCACTAGCTCCCTCCAAATGAATGGCTTTAGTCGCAAAACACACAAAAATACACACGTATCCCTTAGTGATAAGACATGCGCGACCCGTGTAATTTTTAATGTAAAAGGCCCTGCAAAGTCAACTCCAGTGTTGGTAAAAGGCCTGGTTCGCTCCGGAAGCAAAGCAGCCATTATCTGCGCTCGCTCAGCTTTCCTTTGAACTACACATATCTTACAACTATGTATGATAGTTTTGATAAGATTCTTAGCCTTTGGTATATAAAATTGCGTTCGAAGAAGTCTTAACACTAATTGATTTCCACCATGAAGGGATATATCATGAATAAATCGAACTAATAAGCGAGTTAATTGACCATTGCATGGTAAAGTTATCGGATGACTTTCATCATACGACAAACAAGAGGCTGACGCTAACCTACCACAAACGCAAAGTATGTCGTGTGTGTCTAAGAACGGATTCAGAGAGATAATGATGCTTTTCGACTGCACAGGAATCTTTTCCAAAAGATTACGATATTCGGCCGAAAAATGTTGTTTCTGGCTAATAACAATCAATCGCATTTTAACATCATTGATTTCACTATTACAAATTTCAGGGGAACTAAAAATATGATCCCTTTTTCGAGCACGAGAAATGTATCGAACTGCATATGCCAATACGCGTAATGCTCTTGGAAGAGAAGAAAATCTGTCTAACAAGTCTTCGAAATTAGTGAAAAACGAAAAATGCGATTTAATTGGTTTTTCCTCCAACGATGTGTGAAATTCAACGTCATCAGCCACCTTTGGCCATTTTGACTTATTCCCCTGCAACCACGAAGGCCCATGCCACCATAGAGGATTACCAATGAGGTTCTGCGGAGTTACCCCACGGCTGACTAAATCTGCTGGATTGTCATGAGAATCGACATGAAAGCAATTTTCACTGTCCACCTTATCTACAATATTAGACACGCGATTCGCAACAAATGTGACCCAAGAACACGGGGGCTTTTGAAGCCAAGCTAAGACCACGGTTGAATCAGTCCAACAAAAAACGTCACGGCGCTCTATACTTAGGTGTTGTACCATCGAATCTACCATATCTGCTAAAAGAGCAGCGCCGCACAACTCCAACCTGGGCAAAGAGACAGTCTGAACGGGTGCTACTCTGGACTTTGAAAACATAAAATGCGAGGTCACCATGGAACCCGCGTCCTTGACACGAATGTATATACATGCACCATATGCCTGTTCAGATGCGTCACAAAAGGCGTGGTATTCTACTTGCGCAGTTGGTGAAAAGTTATTCCAACGCTTTAGCTGAATGTCGTTAATGCCACTGTATTCGCGGAAAAAATCCTGCCATCTATGTAAACTTTCAATAGATAAATTATCGTCCCAATCAATTCTCGCCAACCAAATATGTTGCATCAACATCTTCGCCGTAATTTTAATAGGCGCCAACCAACCAGCGGGGTCAAAGAGTCTAGCAATAATCGACAAAACTTCCCTCGTAGTATACAACTTTCTAATTTCAAATGGAGTGGTAGTGAAGTAAAAAGTGTCAGACTTTGCATTCCACCGGATTCCCAATGTCTTGACATTGCTAGCATCTTCAATTTTCAAAAAATCTTCATTCATCAAGTGATTAGAAGGCAGCCCAGCTAAAATATCCTCACAATTTGAGGTCCATTTCCTCATTGAAAACCCTGCAGAATTGAAGGCTGCTGTCAGCCCATCCCTCGACCTAATCGCCGCTGAAATCTCATGCGCTCCTGCCAACGCATCATCAACATACATCATGTGGCGCAAAATATTTGCAGCCAACGGAAACTTGTTTCTAACGTCGTCGGCTAGTTGTAAAAACGTTCGATTGCCAAATAGGGAGCACAATTCACACCAAAAGTGACTGTGTTCAATTCATAGTCGCAAGCTTCTGCTTTAACGGAGTTCCGAAAAACGATTCTCTGATATGGAGTGTGCCTAAGGTCATCCAAAATTTGACGGTACATCTTCTCAATGTCACCATTAAAAACATATTTAAAAAATCGCCTTTTTACAACTAAAAGCATCAGATCTGTCTGAAGAACCGGTCCAGTGTAGAGGACGTCATCCAAACTAACTCCATTGGAAGTGCGACTAGACGCATTAAAAACGACTCTAACCTTTGTGGAAGTGCTCTCAGGCTTAATCACAGCGTGATGGGGCAAGTAAAAATGATGAGGGGAATGCTCAAAAATAGGAGATGCAAATTTGCTCATATGACCAAGCTCTAAATATTCCGTTAAAACCTGATCATATTGCAGCTTAAACTCTGGCTTCCTACACAACGATGACTCATTTCGAACAAATTGCTTCTGAGCTACCTTTCTCAAGTGACCAAAAAAAATTTCTTTATTGAACTCCAGCTTAAAAGGCAGCGTTACTACAAGAATTTCGCTTCGTTGTTTTCCGATAGTTGTCTTCACATATTTTGTCCTCATATGTTTGGAAAATCTTCTTGGGGATTTCTTCTAATTCCCAAAAACGTGCTATCTGCTCATCCAAACCCACCGAGCTGAAATACGACACACAGGTGGTGCACCCAGAAATCTAGTCGTCAGCAACCGGTCCAGTCATAATCCACCCAAAAATTGTCTCTTGGGCCATCAACGAACCCAAAACGTTGCGTCGGATACCGTCAAGAACAATAGCCGGATAAATGTCACCGCCTATCAAAATATCAATCTGGTCACTTTTCATGAAATTTGAATCCGCAAGTTTCATCCCAAGGATGCTTGGGTCTACAGAAATATTCATGGAATGTCTTGGAAGATTGCCTCTGAGCTGAGGTAGAATCAAGGCAGAAGATTCTATTCTTAGATGGGGGTTAATGGGCGAACTCAAAACAAAATTACACATTTTTTGAACACGTGCTGAAATGGCATTGTCGAGACCAGAAACTTGTGCATGTACGCTGTTAACTGGTAACTTTAGAAGTTTTTGAAGTCGCTCCGAAATGAACGTACCTTCCGATCCAGAATCTATCAACGCCCTTGCTGTGAATACAGAACCCAAATAACAAATGTTAACCATGGCTGTTCCCAGAAGCACCTTTTTAGTCGAAAACGTTATCCACTTTAGATACCAAAGGATGGGACTGTATTTGCACCGTGTGTAATTGTGAACTAATTCGAGAAGAGGAAGCGGAGGGCGAACTATCGGTTTCCATACAAGTGGAGGGATTGGTACTAACAGCAGGTGTACCCGATTGCTCCCGATGCAACAAAGTATGATGACGTTTCGTACACGTCGCACAATTAAATTTACTGTTGCAATGTTTTACAGCATGGCCAAACCCTAGACAATTTATACATTAATTAAACCTCTTCACCTTTGAAAATCGTTCAGAGGTATTCCGTTCTAGAAATCGTGGACACATTTCAATATTGTGCTCAAGTGACGAGCAAAGACGACAATTAGAATTTGAAACATTTGTTTGAAAGGTATTTACCCTTCTACTAGTCCATAGTTGTTGACAAATTTTGTTTCTTTGAAATAACCGCAGATCCGAAACCGTTTCAAGAGTTTGAAAATGGCCCGTTAAAAATGCATCCAAATCAAGCCACTCGGGAATGTCAGTCTTATTTTGTATCGACTGCTCCCATAATGATATAGTCAATTCCGGTAAACTGGTGGAGCAAAGATATATCAAAATAGCATCCCAATTATGCATATCAATGTTGTACGAACTCAAAGCTGCAATACAACTGTTTATATCGCGCTGTAATTTCTTTATAGCGCCCCCGGACTCGACTTTAACTGCCCGAAGATTAAACAAAACTTTTAATTAGGAATTCACTAAGATCCGTTTATTTTCATAACGGTCCGATAGGTTTTGCCACGCATGTGCGAAACCAGCATTCGTTAGTGGAGACTTCTTCACAATATCTTTGGCTTCTCCTCGAGTTTTCTGATTTAAATAATACAGCTTCTCCACAGCAGACAGACCACTATTCAAAATGTAAATTGCTGTGTAATTACCATAGAATATTTCAGTGTCACATGGCGGAACACGAAAACGGTGGGAAATGTCAACAGCAGGAGCAGGAGGTGGAGCAATGTTCATAGTGGAACTACCCGATGGTTGCGAGATTGCATTAAGAACGGCTGTTTGCTCTCCCATCAATGCAGCACAACTCACATATGCGGTATAAACTGCACGATATTTTTCTTTCGCAATCTCATTACCTTCCTCGCCCCGCAGCGGACCAAAAATATGTAATGGATTTTTCTCGTACTAAAAATAAATAAAAATTGAAAAAAAACTTCGAAAAGGTTAAGAATAAATTCCAATAATAACTTGATGCGAGCTAGAAATAAAATAAAAAACAATACAATTGAATTTCAGACAAAAAAGTAATAAATTTTATTCGTAGTCCAAAAAGCCCCAAAACTGCTTTTCAAGCAAACAAAAAAGCAACACAAGCGCTTTCCAAAAACGTTCCAGCAAAAATAAAATTTTAAATCAAAGTTAAAAACAAAATTTTATATTAGGTTATTTGGCAACTCTGTTTTATATCACCAAAAAAACCAAACTAAAAAACTACAATTTACGAAAAAGAAAATTATACAGGAAATTCCTCACCAGCTTTCACGGTCGGTGTGATGATGTGTGATGTGTTTATCCTATGTTCTGTCCAGACAAATCCACTTCCCACAAAATATATATGTTTCTGGCCGAATCCAATTGTAAATAGTAGCTCCTCTTCCTTTTGTGTCCACTTGTTGACCCAGAGTATTGGCAAAACTCTTTTCCTTCCTTGTATTTTATGTATTTGTATTTTGTGTTGTTTTTATGTGTTGATTTTATTTGTTAATTGTTAATTTTGCACTGATTTTACTCTAATTTAGTTTAATTTTTATTACTTTGAAAAAATATGTATAAAATGGCGGCTAGGCAAAGAAAAGAAAACGAAAAAATGTCAAAAGGAAAATAACCAAAAGCTTTTAGTTAGCAAGGGTGGCTATTAGTGCCTTTTTTTACTACCTTTTTTTTGTACTATTTTTTGTACAAAAATTTTATTTCAAATTATATTATGTTTTTTATAAAAAAGACGCTCGAATATAAAATATTGATATTTTTCACTTTTGTGAAAAAATGAAAATAAAAAATGTAAACTGAAAAATAAAAAGGCTATTTTCTTCCGATTTGCTGCCAGTCAGCCAAATCTTAGTAGCACAACGAAAATGTGTATCAAAAGAAACAAAAGCTTTTTTATCTTCCACTTTCTTCTACCTTTGAAGAAGTTAATCACAAAATGGCGCCGAATCAACGAAAATTTAAAGAAAGGCAAAATAAAAAAGCTTAAGGAAAATTCAACTATTAATTTTCCCGCCGATTTGAAGAAACTTCTACCACAATGCGCGCACTTTATCACCAAAAGACAAAACAAAATGCACCTGATATCAAAAAAGTTTCACTAAATCCAAAATGCCCTCCAAATATATTAAAAGCATCAAATCCGGTTCGAAGGACCAAATGATGAGCTGAAGGAATTCCAAATAGAATTATTCCGGTGATAAATAAAGACAACTGCACAAGCTTCCACTATTGGTTCGGCTTGTCAAAGATATTAGAAGAAAAAATAAGAAGACGGAAAGAAATTAGCAGAATCAATATGTGGCTTTATTCCTTTTTAATATTTTACCTATTCGGCTTCCAGAATACAATTAATACTTTCAAAGAGCTAAAAAATACGAGAGCCCTCAATTGAACTCGTAATTCAAGGAAAGTACTCAAACCTTAAATGGGCTCAGCGCCACCTACACTTCAACTTAAAACTAACAAATTCGAAACTACCATTACCAGGGTTGGCGTAAACACTGGTTATTTTTTAAAATATTCTTAGTGGTTTCAAAGCGAATTCCTTAACATGGTGTAAGCATGTTATTTTAGCAATTTCGTCTTAGTGCATTTTCTTACAGCCTAATTTTTCGCCGTAAATCTTCTTGGGAGAGCACGTCTACGAAAGATCTTTCGTCGAGGGAGCAACCAAAAACAATTTGTAAGTCATACTTGTTAATCTCTCGCTTGCAGATATAACCAAACGATTTTAGGTTACCATCTCACACTTTTGGTCGCTACCTAAGTTATAAATACACTTTGATTTTATAATTTATTTTGAACAAAAATGTATGTTGGTTCGTTGTATTGATTAAATTTAACAGTGAAAAATGGGAAGTGATTAATTGACTGAAAATGCTAAGAATGAAAATTAAAAATTAACTTATTATATAAATAATGAATTGTGAAGATGATTATTATTAGTTTATTTTGTTTTGAATTATTTCAACCTTTCTTGAGTTGATGTACTCAAGTTTGGTATAAATTTTCTAATTAAATTATTTTGGTTTTTCTTTTTAATAAATTTATCGCTATAATAATGTCAGGATAAAATAATATTTGGTTTTGATTTCGACAATGTCGGTGCTCGTGTTGACAAGTGTATAAGGGATCATTTATTAATAGATTTCAGGGATTATTTTTAAATGGTTATGGTTAGGTGGGCTAAGGCTAAGATTGTTCTATGTACCAGCTATGCACAATTAGTAGTTCTTTTCCATAAGCATTCTTATTCCTGTGCTATTCTATATTATTTTTGTCCTTGTCCGATCTATCATTGTATTTTGTCCTTTCTCTCCTCTATCCTCTACTGCACGCGATATATGTACTATGTCTGAACAGTACGAGCTTGGTAGTGCAGCTTCTCAACACGATGTAGGGAAACAAGACTCCACCCCACCGACGAGCAAAAGCTGGAGCCAGCGCGTGCATCCGTTTCCGCTACACACATATCGACTGCTTAACATCTTCTTCGTATACTACAAGTTCAAGAGATAGGTTACTTCGATTGTCAATTTTGAATTAAATTGATGAACGACGTAGAGCTATTTAGGTTGTTCATTACATTAAAATGGCGCCCAACGTGGGGCAAACCTCAAATTTAATAAACTACTATTAACATCTTTTGTGGACAGTTTATAACTTTTCATAATAGTATTATGGGGTTTGGCAACATACTTTTCTTTTCTTTTCATTCTTTTCTAATCTTATTTTTTTTTGTTTTTATGAGTTTTCTTTTGAGGCATTGGAATTGTATTAGCTAAATATGCAGTAGTGCATTTACTAATGACTGGCATTTTAAAGATAACTTAACCAGTACTACTTAAAACTTTTGTAATTTTTGTTGGTTGTTTTAGTATTAGCTGGAAATAGTTTTTGGATAACTTTTTAAGCTAAATCTATCCGCGAAACTGAGGCATTCACAGAATTTTTACCCTACATACATAGATGCGTTTGGAATTCATGATTAAATATCTTACCGACGTAATCGACATCTTTTTTTTAAACTCAGAACATGTTGTCTTTAGGAAAAAGAGCTTGTCATAACGAGTAACGGCCGATTAGAAGAAATCAAAACATAATATCGTAAAGTTTATTTTCGGTAAATATTTTACGCCTATATCGTTTTATTCATTTTTAATTGATATTTTTTTTAATTTATTATCTTTGTAAATTTTTTTTTTTAAATTTTGGGGAATATTATTTTTGAATAATATACACAAATATTTTTGAAATTTAAAAAAAATTTAATTGATTTATTTAAAATTTTTGTTTGCCTTTCAAATTTTTTTTGGGTTACGATTGTCATTTCAATATGTCTCTTCGTCACAGCAATGAAGATCTCACGTTTGTCGAGTCGACACCGGCAGTATGCAAGCTTTGCAATAATACAATTAGTGTAGTTGCACATTTAAGAAAAACAACGTGTGGTCATATGTTTCACAAGGCATGTTTAGCTCGCCATCTAACAACAAGACAAGATTGTCCTACTTGTAATATTGAATTGTCTCCTCTAGATCCAAAGTTATCCTCTACTTCCAAGAAATCGCAATCGCAATCGAATTCATATTTTGATTTATTAATATGCTCATGGCATCTTATATTTGTTGCTACAAACGAAAATCGTGAACGAGCGTAAAGGAAAAATGACAAAAGCCAAAACCTAACTTAACTAAGTACAGTCGCAGATGGACGCAAATTAGTTATCGGAAATTTTCAAGCCGCATGGACGTATGAAAAAAAAACCATCTCGTAGCCCAGTAATTTTTTTTATATGGTCAAAAATTCTTAAAAAAATGTGTTAAAAGTGCAAATGTTGAAATGTCGTGGTAATAACCATTTTTAAATAACTTGAATAATGCTAAATTAAAAATGGAAAAATTTGATATAGTCATACATAGTTATCATCTGAAATTGAAAATTTAAATAATGAAAAAAAGAAAAATTAATTAATAAGTGATTTAAAAGCATTAGAAAAAGTTAAATTTTGATACCTGTGTAATAAATGTAAAGAAGAAAGAAAAAGTCATGTTACGCTTAAGCGTAACACAGGCGTGGAAGTCTAAATATAGTTCCGGCTTAAATGTACTTTAGGGCCCATTCTATTTTTGCCCTTTTTTAGTTTTGTATTGTGTATTTTGACGTCTTAAAACCGAATCTGCAAACATTTTTGGTCGCAAAAATCTAGTTTCCGAGATATAAAATTTTAAAGTTACGATTTTTTCATATAAAGTGTTCAATTTGTTCTTCAATATATTTGGTGACTTTTGGAAAAGGTGTCTTCACTAATTTTGGGCACTTTGTTGTTTTTTTCCAAACAATATCAACTATTTTAATACATGTTGTTGTTGGAATGATTCAATGTGTCTGTGTTGTTGTAATGTTGTTGTTGCTTTTGCTCTAACAACGTTATCGAAAGAGTTCAGCAACATTGAAACTGTTACAAACACTGCACACATCATTCCAAACTTAAAAATATCAACTATTTTAATACATGTTGTTGTTGTAATGCTACAATGTGTCTATGTAGTTGTAATGTTGTTGTTGCTTTTGCTCTAACAACCTTATCGAAACAGTTCAGCAACATTGAAACTGTTACAACCACGGCACACATCATTCCAAACTCAAAAAATTTTAACCAAAAATAGCGCGATTTTTTGTTAAAATTTTTTGCCTGCGCCACTTTTTACTATAACATAACAAAAGCTCCTACTCACAACTTGCCTGTTAAAATTTTTTGCCTGCGGCCCAACAGTCCCTCAACAGACTCACCACACCTACTACACCTAATGAACATCGAACATAACGGGAAAATGCAAAGCTTACTATTCAAAATAAAAAATTTCAAATTTTGGTTCATAACTACTTCAAACCGAAAAACAAAAACAAAACCCTGAACGTACCTTTTCAAATGCACCAACTGATGAACATATGGTAACACGGTTCTGCTAGAAGAAGAACAAAATATCAACAAAATAGCGACACGGTGGGTATCAAAAACATTGCAATTTAAAAGACAAATAACTCGGGAACCATTGTCGCCCGGTCCAAAATCTTCACGGATTTCGTTTCAGGACGTCGAAATACATAATAAAAAGTGAAAAAAGTGCAAAAATATATTTAAAAAATACTTTAAAAAGTTCATTTTATATGGTGAAAATCGAAACTTTAAAGTTAAATATCTCGGAAACTAGATTTTTCCGACCAAAAATATTTCCGGATTCAACGTTTTAGGGTCAAAACCAACAGATTCCAAAAAAAAAATAAAAAATTCGAATGGGCCCTAAAGTAAATCTGTTCCTTATGTTGGAAATTATGGATACCAAAAAGTATGGTGCCTGAAATCCTCGCGAAAGCACATGATGACCATTTATCGTCACATGGTGGAATCAATTAAACTTTGGAAAGAATTCGCCGGTTTTATTTTTGGCCAAATTTGGTAAACGATGTCAAAAGGTATATAAATGCATGCGAAGTTTGTAAATGCACTAGCATCCAAATCAAGTTTTACGTCCTCCGATGGGCAAAACAACATCAACACAAAGATTTTTTCAGAAATCATATTTTTAAAAAATTGTATTTTGATAAAAAAATATACGTTTTAATTAAAAAGGCTTTGGCATGCAACTGCAAGCAAAATTAACCTACAACTTGTATTATGAAACATTTTCATTGAATTTACCAAAAAAAAAATTACAACGTTATTTTAAGCTTCACGTCATAATGTTGTCGCGGTATAAATTCGCGACAGAATTTTGTTTGTTGTTATTGTTGTTTTTTTGTTCTTGTTTTGTGTTTCCCTTTGTTCGGGGCGGCGCACATTGGGGCGCAGCTGCCAAAAAATACCTTTTTCGACTTTGTTTTTTCGAAAATGTAAAAATGCAGTTCTATAGCCTAATATCCAAATAGTAATGTTTTAAAAAGATTTGGTTCAAATATTGCGTGTACTCGCTGCAGCAATAACTTTTAGCCAACTTTTTTAAATTTTACGATTTTCTGCTGCAAAAAGTGGACGTAATAAAAATTTTTTAAAAAGAACCGTCTAAGTTTTTAAATCTTTAGGTTCGGATATTTAGTAAGTATGGTTCTTTGTTAATTATTTCGCGTTTATGCATTTCAATTTTCATAGCTATTTAGTTGTAAATTTTCATTTGCTTGAATGTTTCAAAAAGAATTTTACAAAATTACATAATGGAATTTATTTAGGTGAATGCCATTTTTTTCTCCTTAATCTTTGATATCAAATCAAAGGTGAACATGTCCACTTTAAATTTCTTCCAAATCTAGGTGCCCCCCGCTTTTTAATTCATAATTATGTCTCACCTTCTTCGAAAAAAAATCTCAAATGGGTTGTTTTTTCAAAAAATATTTGGTGCATACTTTTAGGATGTGTGCTCTTTTGAGACACAAAATAGTTTAATATACAAAGTTTTGCACCAACTCAAAATTTTTGGTGCCAAAAAGCACACTTCATAGTTTTATTATTAATACTGGAAACTATAACATAATTTTCGTTTAAAAAATAAAATAAAATGTTTGCTTTCATCTTGAAACATTCATCTCGACATATATGACGCAGACCTATTCAACGCATATTATATTAAAAATTTTGGGCATATAACATTTCAAATACCATTTTCACAGTTGATTTATTGGGATTTGTACCATGAGCTGGGCGAAAAAATCAACCCACCACGCCCACTTTAGATAATTCAGCTTGTCATATTTGCTAGTGTACGCGACCAAAATTTTAGGTTCATATGTTACTTGGAACACATTTTACGGTGATTTGAATTTTTTTTTTGTATGGGAGGTAGCCGTTTGAATTGACCGACCACGCATTTTTTTGGTTTTTTTCTTGATTTGCACATAATAATTAGACTTGCAAAAAATTTAAGTTCTACGACAACTCTTTCTATTTTTTGGCACCAAACGTATGGAGCGTTCCCAGTGTGCGGCGGCTGAACAAAACCGAAGGAAAAAAAAATGCGCGAAACTACATGTCGACATTTATGCTTTCGCCTATACATACATGGGTGCAGCCAATTTGAGTATTTTCATTTTGGTGGGTGCGGGGGTGTATATGTAAATTTGCCAAACACACTCTAGAAAAATCTGAGAAGATCTTTCACATATAGGTGTGGGCAAAGCCCCGACTGCGAATACTGGCTTCTGCGTAGGTCGCGCTCATGTGTGGAGGGGGGGAAGATGTTAGAGAAATGGAAAGTGAGCGCCATATATGCGTTCATATAGACAAGATTCTTAGAGTTCTTTTTAGGCAGGCAAAAGAGTGCGAACAGTTTAGTGGACTGGCGATTTTCGATTTTTGAATTTTATTTTAATTTAGAGTAGTGTTTAAAAAAAAGGATTGTTTTTTTTTAATTTTTAAATTTGATTTTTAAATTGTGTTTTTGTGGTTGCTGAGGACCTCGTCGGATGGTGAAGTTGAGGCAGGAGATATTTTCAAAGGGAGTATTTTTCCGCGCTGGTGTTATTTCCACCAGCGGGTGGCATTAGTGTTTTTGGTGTTTTTTTTATCTGGGGCAGTCGGCCATTTAGTTTATTCGAAGGATATAAAAGGAAGGAAAAAATGTTAATAGAGTTTGTCAAGTTGTGGCAAGTCGGCCACAGGTGTTTCGAGATTTTATAGTGGAGTTGGTCTCCGTCGGTTTTGTGGTCCTGGTTTCCCCTTTCCCTTCCAATTTTAGTTGTGGCGTCCCGCACCTGAGCCAAGTTGTTGCTGGACATCGATTTTTTTTTGAAGTCCAGCTGGTGAATTGATTCTGTAAAGAATCGTGCGAGGGATTTCAGGCAGGTCGGTCTGGTCCCGTAAATCAAGTGCACATAAAAACATAATTTTTGTCATTAGTGTCTTTTTTCTAAAATGCTCTCGTTTGACAAATTTCCAGGTGCACATAAGAACTTGATTTTTGTCATTAGTATTTTTTTTTCTAAAATACTCTCGTTTGACAGATTTCCGTTTTGTGTGTCAGTGGGTTTTCGTTTCCATTTCACGTTCGGTTATTTGCGGTTTCCATATACGTGTATATTTCCGAGTAGGATTTGAAAAGTTTAGTTATCGGGTTTTCGCGTATTCGTGTGTTTCGTTCGGTCGGGGATACCATTCCGCGAGGGTCGGCTTTAATCCCACGCGTCGCTATATATAGCGCGATAATGTATTCAATGTAAATTGACAAAGATGAGCAGTTAAACCGCAATTGAAGAATATGGTTTCTATCAGTCTTTATTCATTAACGACTTAACAAACATAAATTCAACAAAATATATTTATACCCCCACACTCACTGTGGCAGGGTATACTAACTTTGACACAACGTTTGTAACGTCCATAAGGGGGCGTGTCCGGTATGGAAAAGTATATATATTCTTGATCAGCATCACCGGAGTCAATTTAGCGATGTCGCAGTTTTGGAGATATCGACTTGAGACTTTGGGTACATGTTTTTCTCGTGAATACTGAGATCAAGTTCGAGAATCAGCCAAATCGGACAAAAACTGGGCGTGGCTCCCATACACCGAAAAAAAGGTTAACATTTTTCGATTGGAAATGTTTAGAAACGTATTTTTCACATGGTCCGAGGTTCCGAAACCACATATATAAGGGTCGAAATGGGGTCTTCAGACCGATTTTTTTTTTTATTCGATTTGATTGGAAATTTTTAGAAACGGATTTTGGACATGGTCCGGGCTTTAAAACTATTTATAGGTGGCTCAAAATGGGGTCTTGAGACCACATAATTTTATGTTCGAGGTACTTCTTCCTACTGTGTGGGGGTATTTCAGCTTCGGTATAGCCGAAGATAGTCCACTCTCTAGTTATTGGATTAGAAAATTAACAAAACAAAACAAAAAATAAGTACTTATTGTGACTTTCATTAATATCTGTTGTCGAAATTCAACAGGATCACATATGGGATGCTAGATCCGTTATAGAAAAAATCATGTTTAAATAAATACTGTTGCGGTCAGATAATTAGGGACAGCCTATTCTAGTCATTTTGAATGACTTCCGAAATTTAAAGAATGTAAAATAAAATAATTCTTTTTTGTCACATTTAAGAGGGTTTAAAATCCCGAAAAATCCCGGGATTTTGTAGAGAGATTTAAGAAGTGTTAAATAAAAAAAATTCTAAATAAATATTTGAGAATTTTGAATTTTTTCTCATTTAAGAGGGTTTAAAATCCCGAAAAATCCCGGGATTTTCTAGAGAGAATTTCGTGAATTTTCGGGACCAAAAAAGGTCCGAGATCCCGGGATTGATGGAGGCGGTGTCAAAGGCGTTAGTTTAACAATATCTTGCCCAATATCGAGGCATTGATGATCTTTGTAAGCGATTGTGGGATCGTATAGGAAAAAGCACGATGCAACGCAACAGTACTTCTTCTTCGTTCAGTTCTGAATTGTGCCATGCAAACATTCATTGGATTCTGCACGTACCGTAGGGGTTCGAGTCGAATGAGATTTGGTAGCTAACCGTGTATTACGATTGTGTGGGCCGATTTTGGCTCTGCGGTTTTGCGGCATAATGTTAATCAATTGAATTGTATACTGTAAGGGAAGTGTTGAAAACTTTGACCCCAATTAATGAAATAAATATTAAGTGAAATAAATATGTACACAGAAAGAAAAGAGATTAATTTAACCCAAAAAACGTGGTAAAAAAATATTTTTATTTTATATGGAAAACACAAACAACAATTACTATTGTAGTGTAACCATATTAATGTACACTGCTGACCCTTTTTACACCAAACATAAACCAAATGCAATGAGTGGCATTTTAGCTGACCATGCTACAAATGCACTCAATGCATACGAAAGTAGAACATCGACCTATCGCGCTGACTCAATGCAATCGATAGCTCGATGGTTAAACTAATATTAATGAATATAGAAAAGGGGATAGTCTTAGTAATAGAATTAAGTATAACAATGTATAACAATTACAAAATAATATAAAAGGCGGGAATGCCAAAATAAAGACTAGGATTAGATTATTCCTCGCAATTCATGATCTGTGGAAACACATTAGAGCTGAATAAATAGCCTGGTACAAAGGCAAACTCTGCCCGACCAGATCTCAGCTCAAATTTGTTAAAAAATTTTTAACTACAATCTCAGGTTTACCAACAAAAATAATTTTAACGACGGTTTGCAACTCAACTGAAATTAGTTACGATATTGGATATTGGCAGCATGGTCGTATTTCGGCAACCAATGAGAGAAAAATTATGAAATATGGCTGTCTCGTTTTCGCTCTCAAAGCAACAAGTGCTGCATAATATATGAATAACTTATATTCGACACTTGGCTTCGAAGTACTCATCAAGTTCTTGCTGCCATTAGTATGCGATACTATTAGTAGCATTTTTAGGAAGTTTGTATGAAAATTGTTGGGTCGTAATAATAAAAACGTCTTAGAGCAATTGCTACGTGCATTTACTTTACTCAGAGATTTTACTTCAAATCACAATTGTATGAAAATTATCGTCAAAAGTATTAAGTATTCACAAGAAATTACTGGGTTGTATCGAATACTCAAATCAAATTTTCGCAGCACTACTAGAAAATGGCGTCAAAAATGTTTACATTTTACATTTTTGATATTACATTTTACATTTTTAAAATCAAATTCTGACTATGTTTTATGAATTACTACCAAAATTAAGATTTTATGATTTTAAAAATTGTGCAGAATATTTTTCAATACGTTTTTTCCCGGCAAAACATTGATTTCAATATAGCTTTTTGTGAAAGCGCTTTAGTTTTGGATAATGAATGTAATATATATTCGCAGTAGAAATGATGTTGCCCGACCAATTTAAACGACAGAAATGCAAATAATCTCGTTTTTAAAGTCTTGGGCTTACATTAAATTAATTTAAGTTTCATAAATATTTAATATTTCATTTAATTTATTGAGTCTATGGATACAATAATCCTTACAGACTAGAAAATACAAACAACATGTATAAAGATTAAAAATACAATAACATATAAAAAATGTAAAAATTAAGAAGCTCATCGTAGAAAATCGGAGAGACTTACGAATTTTAAATTTTCAATAGCAGTGCCATTCTTTACTAACTTATAGCATTCAAGATGATGTGAGCCAAATTCCGTACGATTTTCTGCATATGCAATTATATTTTCTGCAGAAACTGTTAGTTTGAAAGAGGATAGGTGAACCCATTTCTTCTTCACAACAACGTCCAAATCATTATTGACACCTTCTCCGACAATAACAGCATACTTTTTATTTTTACTTTTTCGCACATTTACCCAATCCATATGTGAACGAGGTAGGAACTCATTGGCATTAGCAGCATCAAGAGACGAAACAACAATTGCAGTGGAAGAGAGTTTGGAAGCAGCAACGGAGTAAACAGCAAGACCAGCGTCAGCATGTGAAGAAAGCGATGCAGAAGAACAAGCAGGAATAGTGGAAGAGCGCGAGGAGCCAGCAGCGGAATCCACAGCAAGAGCAATGCCAGCAGGTGGAGAAAGTGAATGGGCAGACGAGAGCGGTAATGCATCAACAAAACCGGTTTCTAGGCTTGCATTCGACACGATTGATGTTTTCGATTGATCATTTACGAAGGCGGCAAATTTACTCTTTAATTCACGAATTTCGTTTCATAGCACCGAAATTGTTGAAATTAAATCAATAGAGGCATTTAAGCATTTTGAGCTATTGAAAACAATATTTGAATTATTTTCAAGAATTTCTGATTTTTTTATATCATCCACTTTAGCACATAATTTATGCAATTTGCCGAGTGACCGAGTGAACCAATTGCTTTGTGACAACTTGTTCAAATAACTTTGGTATTGTGCTAAGTTTAGCAATACCTCTATAGTTCGATACGAATGATTTGGTTCCACTTTTATAAAGAGGAATAATGTATGACTCTTTCCATGAATTCGGAAAAGAACCTCTTTCAATAGAGGCATTAAATATATTTGAAAGTGGAATGTATAGATTTTCTGCACAAACTTTCAAAATACAGCTAGGAATATTATCTGGACCAGTACTATATGAATATTTCAACGATTTTAGGTGTTGTAAGACATCATCAGATTTTATAACAGGATTGAGAATGGAATTATAAGTGGGGATGTTATATGGATACGATGTGTTGCCATAAGTATTATCAGAATATGTCGTTTTGAAGAAGTCAGCAAACATATTTGAAATCTCAGTAGGATTGTTGGACTCACGATCATTCCATTTCATTGTAGTTGGAAAACCAGTGTTTTTCCTTTTTGAATTTACAAAGTTATAAAAAGTTTTAGAATCGTATTTCATTTTGGATTTCAAATCGTTCAAATATTCATCATAGCATTTTTTATTAAGTACTTGATATTTATGTCTCAGAAGCGAATATTTAGAATAATCGTGAAGGTTTAAAGTTCTTTTATATGTTTTAAAGTTCTTTTATGAGTTTTCGAAGTTTTTAGTTTCCTCAATTCTTTTGTAAACCATACAGCACCAAGTTCATTCGAATTCTTTTTAATGTTCTTTGGAACACATATCTCGAAGATTTTGCTGAGTGTACAATTGAAAATTGATACACAGTCGTCAACATCGTCAAAGTTCATGTCCCAACTAGTTTCAGATAAGAGTTGGTTCATTTTAACAAAATTTGTATTCTTGAAGCAAAAAAATGACTTCAACGGTGTAGAAACTGGTTCTAAGTTGTTTTGAACCAATTCGAAAGATAATTCAAGTGTTGGGTGATGGTTATCTTCTGGACATGCAAAAGCATCACAGCGTTGCACTGAAAACTTCGAAAAGTCATCAACATAAATTAAATCCAAAATTCTACTATTCTTATTTTCAATCCCGTTTACTAGTTGTAAACTCATATCTGAAAATGAATCCAGAAAGTCATTTAAACAGTGGGCGAACGCCCCACTAACGAAACTTCGCCTCGCCCCTGTATCTACGACTGCCTGCACCGGCTGCCCATCGACGATGGCGTGTGCGAGGATGTGCTGGGCGTCGTATTCGAAAATTACTGGTGCCGAGGGCGGGAATTCGGAGTTGCCGCTCCCCCTCGATTGGGGTGGTCTCCCCGGCCGTTTCCCGACTGGCGACAACAATCAACCGTTCTGCAGCCTAAGCGGCCACATTGCCAACAAAAATCAGTTTGTGGGTTCGTACAACCCCGCGCGAAATGTCCGCTTTGCCCACAGCGGCGGCAGGCCTGTGGGTTAACGCGGTCGGTCTGGGCCGGTGCGGAAGCGGCGGTGATGGCTCGGGGCGGCTGAGTCACTAATCGCTTTGTTGTGGCCGAGGGGGTTGCTTGTAAGTTGCTGATTAGTGCCGGGCCTGGTGTTAGCCCAGGACCGGTAGGCGATGGTCGCGGTGACGCTGGCTGCACCGTGATCGTGGGTAGGGGTACACCAGTGGTTTGGTCGATACCGATTTCAGTTTTCCCGTCACAACTTGTTTCGAATTTAGTGTAACGTTGCTTATGCTGAGGTAAGGACTCGTCGGATGTCCAGGGCTTCGTACACAGAAAAATTTATAAGTTGCAGAGATTTTCTTCAAATTTGAACAGAAATTTTTATTTAATAACAAATAAAGTAAAAGTTACAGATTTAAGATTTAGGGGCGAACAGCGGCGTGTGGTCGTCGTTGGTTGGCGTTGTAGCTTCTCTTTGACCCGGATGACTGGAGATTATGGTGGACTTTCAGGTGTTGGTTGGATAATCTGGAAGTTGGTGATCGGTAGCCGCGTCGTTGAATTGGCGATCGAATGCTGATGAAACGATGCGTAGACGTGGCAATGGCGATCGGTGTGGGCTTATGAAGCGGTGTGTAAAGGTGGGCGATAGGCCTTGGTTGATACGGCGCCAATGCGCAGTCGTTGTGCGGAGAGGCGAGCGTGATGCGAGCGCTGTACGAGCGTGATGCGTGCGTGAGTTCAAGGGAACTTGCGTATGTATTACGTGGGCAAGGCTAGTACGAGCGCAGGCAGAGCAAGGTGTGAATCGTGAGTGTAGCTGAGCGTGAACAAATGAATATACAGGCACTGAGCGTCTAGAATGACGTGGAAACTGGAACTCGTGGGCGTTGGGTACCGCAGACCTGATGGCGGGGAAAGTCAACCGCTCTCTCGTGGAATCGGTACGTCGTACAATGTATAACTTCAGGAAGGGTGGTGCCTTGCACTCTGCCTCTGAATGATGCGTGGAAAAACTTGACTTGATGTAGCACTCGCTGTGCCGACTGGTAACGTAGACTTGGAAAAACGGGGTGACGTGCTTGTCTTGGTTCACTTGCTCGCTAATGTTCACGCCCCTTTTCTGTGCCTCTGCTCGGTTCGATGTCTCTGAAACTGATTCGGAATCCGTAAAGAATAAGCTTTAAAATTCTATTGGTTATTCCATTTACAATTTTTCTATTTATATGGTCAATGTTGAAAGGTACAATATAAAAATGTGGAAACTCTCCCTTGCCATGCCATCATCTGAGCCCCTGTGATAAATCGAAATAATTTGGTATTTTTCTTGGATTTTGGCTGAAAGCACGAGAATTCCATGTGTGCCGAGAGGCAAGAGGATTTACACAGAAGCATGGTAGTATGACCTGGCCGATAATCAAAACTCACCCTTGCCATGCCATCATCCCAGCTCCTGTACCAACCCGAAGAAAAAGTGCTCAATAACAACAAAACCAATAAAAGCAAGTTAAATCAAAATATCAAAATTAACGCTGCGTGTTGCGACTTACCTGATTCGGAATCCGTAAAGAATAAGACCGAATCAGGCTCGTGTACCGCTTTCTATACCCTCTTCTTTCAACAGTGACCGTTGGTGAATTGTCGCAAAGTTTTCCGTAGTTCGTCGTGGTGATTTGTTGCCTCGTGCCATGTCGCTTTGCCCGCTATCATATCGGTAGTAACGGGTAAAATTTACCCGTTACTACCGTTGTAACCGTATTTTCGCTTTTTGCTTTTCAACGGCAGTTTTTCGAATTTTCCGGTTGTGGTTTTTTTTTCCTTTTAATTTTGCACTTAAAAATGTGTCTTTTTTTATGCACGGGGTCCCTGCTCGGGCGCCATTGTAACGAACCTTTTTCGAAGCCGAGGTGAAGCCGTCGGTGTCCAGGATTCGTTGCAAAAATTTATTGATTGAAACCATGTGCAGACAAATTCCTAAGTGTATAAATGTTTTCAAACGGGTTTTGGGTTATTCTTTAAATTTTTATGTTTTTATTATTCACTATTTTATCATATTTCTGTACAAGATTTGTTTGCTTATTGTCTATCGTTGATTATCGGGACACTAGCGTGGTGCCTTCACTCAGAGCGTCCGTCTGAGGCGTGGTCTCGTTGCGCGAGTAGGAAATACCAGGAAACTGCTCTGGCAATGGGTTTTCATAGGTCGGTACTATGAGCTGAACTAAACTATCAAAACCTAGGAACGTACGAGCCACGCGGGTGCTGGCGATAACCTACAGTTCGGGTGAGGGGACTACAACCACGCGTCTGCTGGCGAGGTTCTACGAGTTGGGACAGAGAGGTGAATCATATCACACGGTTGCTGGCAGAGAGTCTATAAAATTAAGGGGAAAGAGCGAAGAATCACGCCACACGATTGCTGGCGAAGATTCTGCGGGATTCGGGAGAAGATCAAGAAGGACTGCAACGCGATTTCTATCGAGGATTCTGTGAGTAGGGACAGAGAGGGGAATCACGATTCTGTAAAATTAAGGGGAAAGAGCGAAGAATCACGCCACACGATTGCTGGCGAAGATTTATGCGGGATTCGGGAAAAGAGCAGGAAATCACGCCACACGATTGCTGGCGATGATTTTGCGACATTAGGAGAAGAGTGAGAATTCACGCCACACGGTTGCTGGCGATTATTCTACGGGATTTGGGAAGAGGGTGAGAAATCACGCCACACGATTGCTGGCGAAGAGTTCTATAGGATTAAGGGGGAAGGAGCAAGAAATCACGCCACGCGATTGCTGGCGATTATTCTTGCGACATTAGGAGAAGAGTGAGAAATCACACCACGCGGTTGCTGGCGATTATTCTACGGGATTCGGGAAAATGGTGAAAAATCACTACAAGGGACAGGGATTCTATGCTAAATCGGCCTATGCCTATTTACCGTCACTACCTACTACCGACACTATTTCCTACTATATTCTCTTACCCGGTTGTTGCTGTTTACCGAACGATTATGCGCGTACTCAGCTTCTGGTGTGGTCGTCTCAACAGCCAGAAGCGAACTAAACTTTGGTGTGACGCTCTCGACAG
The DNA here is from genome assembly GCA_951394025.1 of Heteromyza rotundicornis. NCBI lineage: Eukaryota > Metazoa > Arthropoda > Insecta > Diptera > Heleomyzidae > Heteromyza > Heteromyza rotundicornis. Next base: position 43,001,870 of record OX596011.1, read on the forward strand.
CCAAAGATGAAGACCGAACTATTTTGGTGTGATGCGCTTGACAGGCAAACCTAGACTGAATAATTATTTTCTGCTGACCGATCTGCAGACCATTTCGCAGACTCCTGCGCCGATCAAATTCGTGCGTTGCCACACTGAGTGAAGTTGTTGGCCGTTCGTTGTGCTAGTGTCCCCGCGTCGTATGCCAATTCATAACTTTTGTCGCGATGAAATGTTCGGCGAAATTCAAAAGTTGTTTAGATGCTAGATGGCTTAATGGCTAAAATTCAATTAAAGATTATCTTATAAAAGGCTTAATGCTAGCTATGGGTATTCATGATAAAAATTAGAGTGCTGTTTGCATTATTATGTTAATTCAGTTAGTTTTTTAATTCATGTAAACAAATTGAAATTATTGTAAGTGTGAACACTTGGTGTTGGGGAAAACGCGTCGTCACAACTTTCCCCTTTCCACTTCCCCTTTACTTCCGCGGGGGGGGGGGGTGTACAAATGCGACGGTGTGTGTCCTGTTGGCCTTAAGGCGAATTCGGAAAAGCTGTCCATTGACCGTCTGTAGGTAGGCTCTGCGATGCCGGGGTAGGAGATTCCCAATTGCGAGGTTGATGTCGGTCGCTAGCCGGGCTCGTGAAGCTTGGTCGAGGTCGCCATTGGTCACGTTCAGGGTGTCGGCGGTTACTGGTGGAGGTGACGCTGGCCGTTGTCTAGGTTGTGGGACCGCTGGTCTTGGTAGAGCGCCAGTTGCAGCTACTTGGGCTGTTGACCCCTGTAGAAGGTCTCGGGGCCCCGGATGTGCACCCAGACTTTGGTTTGTTGACGCGGCTATTTCGTGGTGGCTCGCACCGGGGTGAGCAGGAGGGCTCAGTTGACGTGTGGTCGGCCGGCGGTTCCACCGTGCTGTCGGAGGTGTCCCAGCCTCTTCTGGAGGCGTCCAGCGCTCGCCACTCAATCGTGGATTTGTGCGTGTCGCTCGGGTGTAGATGACCCGCTTTCGTCTTCGCTGTCGGTGATCACTATTGGTCCTTCGGGCATCCAGACCGCGATGGCCTGGTGATGCTGGGGCGGTGAGTCACGATTGTGATTGCTGAATTCGGCCCGTCTAACGCATACGTCAGGATTGGCTCGACTGGACCTCAGCGGTCCTGACTGGCGTGGTTGGGCGGCTGGAATTCTCGTGGGTTCCAGGTGTCGTGTCGGCACTCATGACAGTATTGTGAGTCATGGAGGCCCCGGCTGGAATGTTTCGGTTGGTGGGCTTCCCCATGATGGAGCCACGTGGTGTCCACTCGATTACTTGGAGGGGCGAGTGGTCTCTTGTCGTTGGATGTTGCCGATGAGTGAAGGCAATTTCCTCTCGGTGGTGTGTCGCGGTTCCCGAGGGTCGAACCGGGCTGTCGGTGATGTCTTCAACGATACGAGGTGACTTAGGCGATTCGTGCACAATCATTATCACCTTGATGGTGCACTCGATGGCCCGTACTCCGGGGACGATAGTGGTCTCCTCGTACTGGACGTTGTAATGTCCGAATTGCCGTTGTCGTCGCTGTGGAGACGGTGTAGCGAAACGCGGTGGCGTCATATTAGGCGGTGGTGGCGTTGATGGCATATTCGGTGTTCTTGGTGTGGGCGGCGTCGGATTTGCCCCGAGACTGGCTCGTTGTGGCGTGTGTGGATTCGCTCTGGGTATCGCTTGCGTCTGTATCGGACGCCTCGGATGTGCTCATGGAGCTGTCGTTGGACGAAGAGCCACTTGCAGCGGAGTCGGCGTCCTTTCGCGTTGGAGCCGGAGTATTTTTGGCTGGACCGAATGGTGTTGGCCACGCGAGGTTCAGTTCATCGAACACGATTCGTCGGCGGTAGGGCAGGTTGGCTTGGTCGCTTTCGGGTAAGCCCGTTTCGCCTTCGAATTCCTCCGTCGGACTTTGGGACGTCCTCTCACTGGTAGCGATTGACATGTCCAGCCCCAGTGAGGGAGGGTCGGTCATTGACACATCGCCAATAGAGCTGACTGTCGTGGAAATATCCATTTCCCCAGGTGCGTCGTTTTGTTCAACATCGCGTTCTGCCTCACGTTCAGCTTCATCTTCGTCATGGGTGTCGGGGGTGGGCGTGTGTGCGCGGTTGCCATCCCGGACCGTGTTGTCTGCCGGGCATGCGACGCGCCATGCCGTCAACCGCTCTGTGGGTAATGGCTGAGGGCGAGAGTAGGCCTGTCGTCCGCTCCGGCGCCCCTTTGGCGGGTAGCTCCACGTGACCCACGCTGACTGATGCCACCTCGAGCTCTGGCGGCTTGACTGGTTGAGGCGCCTTCGGAGAGGGGTGCGACGCTCGGGCTCCTGGAGGATTCGCGGACCCGAAGTCGTTGACTGTGGCGTCCACGCGGCCCATAGGGAACCTCATGGCTTTCTTCTGAGAGCCGTATCGTTCGGCGACCGCGGTTGGATTCTTCGGTCAATCGGCGGCTGTAGCGCTACTTGGCGGCTTCGTAGCGGCCGGAGTTGTCGTCACTCATTGTGGCGTATCGTGTTGCTCGTGTTGTAACTTGTTGTTTTATCGTTGTCGTATGACCGTGGGAGTGTTGTCCAGATTCGGCGTAGATAGCTGTGGGAGAGAGAAATAAAATCGCTTAGCCGTTGGTTGCCTGGTTCGGCCGTGGTACAATTTGAGTTCGCTCAAATGGGCAATTCGCACCCGAGTTTCTCCCTCTCGTCTCTGACGGGACGATGACTGGAGAAAGGAAGTTTATGACTGTGTATGGCCCAGCATATTTTGGGGCCAGTTTGGCCGCGAAGCTGTCAATAGCTTTGGACAGCGGGTGCTGCCTGACCATAACCAATTGCCCAACCTCGGGTTTCCATGGCCCTCTGCGCAGGTTATGATGACGAGCCTGGTCTTGGGCGGCCTTGGCCATGTTGTGCCGAACGATATGAAATATTTCTCGTAGTTGAATAGCCCGTTCTGTTGGCTCGATGGGTATGTTACCGGTACCAGGGGTAACGTGGTCGAACAAGGCGTTGGGAAGCCGTGGCTCTCTGCCCTGGGTGATAACCGCGGGACTATATCCCGTGCTTTCTGACGCACAGGTGTTGACAGCCAGCGACAGCTCGGGGAAGAGCTCGTCCCATGTTTTCTGGTTCTTACCTGCGAATTGTGCGATCATTGTTTTTACCGTTCTATTACTCCTCTCGGTGAGGTTTTCTTGAGGGGTGTACTGCGCCGTGATGTCTTCGAAATACGTCTTCATTAGTTTACTACTAAATTGAGTGCCATTGTCGGTCAGGAACACCTTGGGCACCCCGTATCTGGCCAAGATCCGCTCTCGAAATGCTTTGCGTAGTCCCTCTGCCGTACCATTTCGCAGGGGCACCAGCTCGGTCCATTTCGAGAATCTGTCTATAAATACCAATAACGTGGTATTACCATGTTTGGAGCGCTGTAATGGCCCGACGAAATCCGCGCACACCGTGGCCCAAGGCTCCTCCGGGATAGCGATGAGCATTTCGCCAGCTAGCGCTTGTCGGCTTACCTTGTACTGCTGGCACAGTTCGCATTGCCGCACATACTTGCTGATGTCGCGGAACATACCGGGCCAATAGTACCTATTAGTGATGCGGGCGATGGTTTTGCGAATACCGAGATGGCCAGCACTAGGGCTGTCATGGTTTACCCTTACGATATTGTACTGAGAAATTGAATAGTTGCAACTCCAGCGCCCACCGCGCGATTCGGCCGGGCGTACTTTCTATAGAGTTCAACCACTTTAGTGAAAGGTGATCCGTAATTACAATAAATTTATAGCCCTCTAGGTAGGGACGCATCTTTCGAATTCCCCACACGATGGCCAAACATTCTTTTTCGGTGGGCGAATAGTTCTTCTCAGCTTGATTTAAATGTCGACTAGCATAAGCGATTACCCGCTCCATACTATCGATTGTTTGCGTCAGCACCGCGCCGAGGCCGAAATCGCTGGCGTCGGTCTGAAGCTTGGGTGAAATCGGGGCACGCTAATACGGGTGCTTCTGTCAATTTCCTTTTAAGAGTTTCAAAGGCCTATTGCTGTTCGTCGGCCCACTTCCAATGCCTACCCTTCTTCGCATAGCTGTCGGGGGTTGAACGATGGCGGCGAAGTCGGGCACGAACCGTCGGTACCAGGACGCGACGCCCAAGAAACTCCTCACCCCCCGAATATTTTCGGGAGGTGCTAACTCGCGAATAGCAGCGACTTTGTCGGGGTCTGTATGAATATGACCTAAATATTTAACCTGTGTCTGGAAAAACTCACACTACTCTAGGTTTATGCGAAGATTTGCTGTCCTTAATCGCCGGAAAGCCTCTCGTAGGTTGCGTAGGTGCTCCTCCAGGGTGGCGCCGGTGACCACGATATCATCCAAATAGGCGAAAGCTATGGGCTCCAATTCTGGTCAAGCGCGCGTTGAAACGTTGCGGGTGCCGAATGCAACCCAAATGGCATGACGAGCCACTGATAGAGCCCACGGCCCGGGACGGTGAAGGCAGTGTACTGTTTGCTACTTTCAGCCATCGGAATTTGCCAATATCCGTCTTTTAGGTCGAGGCTGCTAATAAATTTCGCATTTCGTAAGCGATCGAGGATGTGGTGGATACGCGGCAGCGGGTATGCGTCCGGCACGGAGTGGCTATTCAATTGTCGATAATCGATACAGAGCCGCCAGGCCGTACCAGCACTATCGGAGCACTGTACGGGCTGTGAGACGGTTCGATACACCCCTTCTCCAGTAGTTTGTTGATTTCATCGTCGATGATGGCCTGCATGGCCGGATTTCGCGGGAAATACCTCTGTTTGATAGGTCGACTGTCAGCCATAACGATAGTGTGTTGGGTGATATCTGAAGTTCCCTTTAAATCATTAAAAAGTGGCAGCTCTGCACCCAGAAAGTCGTCAATCCTCTCCTGCTGGTTTGCTGACGATTCTGCTGTCAGCAAACAGTGAGTCGTGAGTGCTGCTGGGTTCAGCTGCAATGTCGAACCTGCACATGTGAGACTGGCTTTCGTAAAAATAAGGAAGTCTAATCCCAGGATTACCTCCTCATACGCGTCGGGCATGACCATGAATTTACGTCACCCAATCTGACTCGAGCTTCAACGACTTGCCTAAGACTAAGGCTGGACCCGTCTGCTAACCTGACTTCCCCTTGATAGGCCTCCTTTAACGACGAATCCCAGCGGTCCCACTAACCCGCCCAACCGACCGAGGGGCACATCCGCATGACGCTCGGATTTGGTGACCGAACAGCCGTAATCCGGATTACGCTGTGTAAGCGATCGCGGGTAAACATATTTGGAAATTCGTTTCAGCTACAGATTAAAATCATCAGCTGATAAAACGCATATTAATAAAACGCGAATTAGGTTATGAATGCAAGAGAGAAAGAGAGAATTCTTCCAAACATAACATAATATAAGATTAACGTGATAATAAACAATAGAATTAAAAGAAAATATTATGAAGCATCAGAATTCATGCGACGAATATGAATTTGATCAAATGTAATTTTTGTCTAATTTACGATATTAGACTTAACAAAAATACAAAGACAAAACAATCCAAACAGTTAATTTACGCGACAAAGATTACAAATATTAATTTTAGTATTTAATTTTTTTTATACGAAATATAAAAAATCAAATACAAATAGAACAGTTAAGTAAACAGTAACGGAACGAATGTGAATTCAGCTAAAAATTTTGTTTTATTTGTATACAGTAAAAAACAAAATTCTGCTGAAATATAAATACAAAATACAACAAAAGTACAACACTTTCAAAAAATCGACAATGCCGATCTTTGTGAAGTTTGGCAACCCTGTCATTTCGTTAGACCCTAAGCGGTCCAAAAACTCAAAGAACAACAAAGGCTTAAGTGTGATCAAGTGCATTTAAAATAAAAGTTTTAGTTTTATTAAGTGAATCTGACAGGTCAAAGACAGAATACAGGCTATTAAAATCGCTACAAATACAACGAAAAGGTTCATTCTGCGCGTAATTAGAGCGGCACATATGAATGAAAGATCTGGAACGACGGGTTGGGATATTAAAATCAATTTCTTGAAGCAAAAATGTAGAATTCAGAGAGCCATTTATCAATTTAATCAAAAATGTTACATTAAGCATCGTTCTTCTATTTTTTAGAGTAGGGATGTCCAAGAGTTTTAAACGATTTTCGTATGGAGGTAGGTTCTGATTCGGATTCCAGCGAAGGTTTCTTAAAGCAAATAATAAAAATGGTTTTTGAACCGATTCAATTCTATCAGAGTGGCAGTTGTATTGTGGATTCCACAAGACTGATGCATATTCCAAAATTGGTCTTACAAGTGATATGTAAAGACTTTTGGTAACGAATGGGTCATTACATTCTTTTGACCATCTTTTAATGAAACCTAGAACACCCCTCGCCTTATTCACACATAAGTCAATATGTAGATGAAGGCGAAGTTTTGGATCCATAGTAACACCCAGGTCCACAAAAGTAAAAACCTTTTCTAGATTACAGTTATTTATATGATACAGCGATGAAAGTTGGTGTCTTCTAGCAAATGTCATAAATTTACATTTTTCAGGTTCAGTTCCATTAAGTTATTATCACAGCAGATAGCTATACTGGTCAGATCTGATTGTAACAACTTATGTTGATCTAAGATGTCATAGGATAGAAACAATTTAACGCCATCAGCATACAACAGTACATTCGAATGTTTAATGATAGAAGGAAGGTCATTTATTAAAAGATTAAACAGAATAGGACCTAAGTGACTTCCTTGAGGAACTCCAGAGGTGACATCTATAGTTTTTGATGTTGATGATTCGAATAACACCTGTTGCTTCCGATTTGTCAGATACGATTCTACCCATTTTAAAAGAAGGTCTGGGAATCCGTATCTTTTAAGCTTTTCAATCAACAAATAATGATTAACTTTATCAAAAGCTTTACTAAAATCAGTATATATGACATCTGTTTGAAGATTCTTTGAAAATCCCTTTATTGTTAATGAAGAAAATTCCAATAAATTTGTAGATGTTGATCTACCTCTCAGAAAACCATGGTGTGAAGGAGATATTAAAGTTGTGACCGAGTGAACCAATTGCTTTGTGACAACTTGTTCAAATAACTTTGGTATTGTGCTAAGTTTATGAAAGTATATGAATATTTCAACGATTTTAGGTGTTGTAAGACATCATCAGATTTTATAACAGGATTGAGAATGGAATTATAAGTGGGGATGTTATATGGATACGATGTGTTGCCATAAGTATTATCAGAATATGTCGTTTTGAAGAAGTCAGCAAACATATTTGAAATCTCAGTAGGATTGTTGGACTCACGATCATTCCATTTCATTGTAGTTGGAAAACCAGTGTTTTTCCTTTTTGAATTTACAAAGTTATAAAAAGTTTTAGAATCGTATTTCATTTTGGATTTCAAATCGTTCAAATATTCATCATAGCATTTTTTATTAAGTACTTGATATTTATGTCTCAGAAGCGAATATTTAGAATAATCGTGAAGGTTTAAAGTTCTTTTATATGTTTTAAAGTTCTTTTATGAGTTTTCGAAGTTTTTAGTTTCCTCAATTCTTTTGTAAACCATACAGCACCAAGTTCATTCGAATTCTTTTTAATGTTCTTTGGAACACATATCTCGAAGATTTTGCTGAGTGTACAATTGAAAATTGATACACAGTCGTCAACATCGTCAAAGTTCATGTCCCAACTAGTTTCAGATAAGAGTTGGTTCATTTTAACAAAATTTGTATTCTTGAAGCAAAAAAATGACTTCAACGGTGTAGAAACTGGTTCTAAGTTGTTTTGAACCAATTCGAAAGATAATTCAAGTGTTGGGTGATGGTTATCTTCTGGACATGCAAAAGCATCACAGCGTTGCACTGAAAACTTCGAAAAGTCATCAACATAAATTAAATCCAAAATTCTACTATTCTTATTTTCAATCCCGTTTACTAGTTGTAAACTCATATCTGAAAATGAATCCAGAAAGTCATTTAAACAGTGGGCGAACGCCCCACTAACGAAACTTCGCCTCGCCCCTGTATCTACGACTGCCTGCACCGGCTGCTCGTCGACGATGGCGTGTGCGAGGATGTGCTGAGCGTCGTATTCGAAAATTACTGGTGCCGAGGGCGGGAATTCGGAGTTGCCGCTCCCCCTCGATTGGGGTGGTCTCCCCGGCCGTTTCCCGACTGGCGACAACAATCAACCGTTCTGCAGCCTAAGCGGCCACATTGCCAACAAAAATCAGTTTGTGGGTTCGTACAACCCCGCTCGAAATGTCCGCTTTGCCCACAGCGGCGGCAGGCCTGTGGGTTAACGCGGTCGGTCTGGGCCGGTGCGGAAGCGGCGGTGATGGCTCGGGGCGGCTGAGTCACTAATCGCTGTTGGTCACCGCTGATCGCTGGTGGTAAGACCTCCCCCTGCGACGCAGTCACCCTGTCTGCCTCCCGCTCCTGGATACTCTCCAAGTCTTGGGCCAGAGCGATGAGCTCAGCAAGGGTTTTGAAATCCTTTCTTCGAATGTACCAATGGTACTCAGGCCGCGCGTTTCTAAATACGCGCTCGAGCCGTTGCTCCTCCTTGTGTCATCGACCCGCTCGTAATAGCGAGCCGGTAGGAAACACGTAAGGAAATTTTCTTTAAACGACGCCCAAGTTTCCCATTGTTGGTTGCAGGTGCGAAACCACACCAGTGCCTTTCCCCTTAACACTTCGGTCAGATATCGGGGTAGTGTATCTACATTCAGGCCATCCATGCTACACAACTCCTCCACTCGTGAATGGGTCAGGGCCCCCATCATAATAATAAAACCATTTACGTACCTTGTCCATGACCCCCGCGCCTGTGGCGGGTGGTCTTACCTGGTTGCCTGGGAAATGGTATAAGAGATGGGTGGTGCTCGCTGTGGTTGGTGCTGTAGGGTGCTGAACCTCTCTCCCTCCGGCCGATGTGTTGTTTGTTGTGGCCGAGGGGGTTGCTTGTAAGTTGCTGATTAGTGCCGGGCCTGGTGTTAGCCCAGGACCGGTAGGCGATGGTCGCGGTGACGCTGGCTGCACCGTGATCGTGGGTAGGGGTACACCAGTGGTTTGGTCGATACCGATTTCAGTTTTCCCGTCACAACTTGTTTCGAATTTAGATTCTTTCATTTCACTGTCGGTTGACCCTATACCGAGCGTATTGTCTTCCGCACTTTCGATTTTGTTTTGCGCTGCTGTCAGCACTCGCTTATGCTTCTCCTGGAGCAGGAGTAACCGCTGTACCCTCTCGGGGGTGTGTTCGGATTGCCCGATGAATGAGGCAAATCTGCCACGGAGTGCTGCCACTACACCAGACGCGTCGAGGCCGAATTCGCCCGCGTATGCTACAAGGTCGGCTTGATTTAGGCTGTATTCCCAGCTGGTCCAAATTTTGGCTTCCATGGTCACGTTGCCTCTTTTTTTTACACTGATTTCACCGATCTTAGTTTGATTTTCTTCAAGAATTACGATACGAATCTCTTTTCTTTTCACTCGTAATAGTTGGGCGTGCCAATATACCGGTTACCGATCACTTGTTGGATATAAAAACCATATTTCGATTTATCAAATTTCTTTTTAAATTTTCAGTCGCGGTTGGAAAATTTTGATTTTTTTTTATTTAACGATTTCCTCTTCACTGCGATTGTGAAGGAATCGTAGAGACACTGTTGTTGCACTTGTCACTTTCGCTGTCGATGCACTTTCTTTATTTTTTCCCTTATTTTCGATTTATTTTTATTTCGTTTACACATTTTCACACGTTGTCGGGGTGTTACACACATTGCAGTTTTCTAGTTTCTTCTTTTTTTTTTTTAAAGTTGCCGTTGCGGCCAACAGGCCGTGATACTGTACGTTGTCGATTTCTTTGCCACGCGGTATCCCGCTCGTATTGACGGATTTACCGGTCTACCGTTTGCCTAACGGTTTCACTTTTCGCGTCTCTCGTCGACTCGATCGATTTCACTACCACTTGTGTGGTACAGTCCCGTACTTTCCGTTGGAAACAATTTTTACTTTTACCGCACCGTCGTAAAATTTACCCGTTACTACCGTTGTAACCGTATTTTCGCTTTTTGCTTTTCGAATTTTCCGGTTGTGGTTTTTTTTCCCTTTTAATTTTACACTTAAAAATGTGTCTTTTCTATGCACGGGGTCCCTGCTCGGGCGCCATTGTAACGAACCTTTTTCGAAGCCGAGGTGAAGCCGTCGGTGTCCAGGATTCGTTGCAAAAATTTATTGATTGAAACCATGTGCAGACAAATTCCTAAGTGTATAAATGTTTTCAAACGGGTTTTGGGTTATTCTTTAAATTTTTATGTTTTTATTATTCACTATTTTATCATATTTCTGTACAAGATTTGTTTGCTTATTGTCTATCGTTGATTATCGGGACACTAGCGTGGTGCCTTCACTCAGAGCGTCCGTCTGAGGCGTGGTCTCGTTGCGCGAGTAGGAAATACCAGGAAACTGCTCTGGCAATGGGTTTTCATAGGTCGGTACTATGAGCTGAACTAAACTAAACGCGGGTGCTGGCGATAACCTACAGTTCGGGTGAGGGGACTACAACCACGCGTCTGCTGGCGAGGTTCTACGAGTTGGGACAGAGAGGTGAATCATATCACACGGTTGCTGGCAGAGAGTCTATAAAATTAAGGGGAAAGAGCGAAGAATCACGCCACACGATTGCTGGCGAAGATTCTGCGGGATTCGGGAGAAGATCAAGAAGTCCTGCCACGCGATTGCTGGCGAGGAATCTGTAAGTAGGGACGCCACACGGTTGCTGGCAGAGATTTTATAAAACTAAGGGGGAAGAGCGAAGAATCACGCCACACGATTGCTGGCGAACATTCGGGATTCGGGAGAAGATCAAGAAGGACTGCAACGCGATTGCTATCGAGGATTCTGTGTGTAGGGACAGAGAGGGGAATCACGCCACACGGTTGCTGGCAGAAATTCTGTAAAATTAAGGGGAAAGAGCGAAGAATTACGACACACGATTGCTGGCGAAGATTTATGCGGGATTCGGGAAAAGAGCAGGAAATCACGCCACACGATTGCTGGCGATGATTTTGCGACATTAGGAGAAGAGTGAGAATTCACGCCACACGGTTGCTGGCGAAGAATTCTATAGGATTAGGGAAAAGAGCAGGAAATCACGCCACACGATTGCTGGCGATGATTTTGCGACATTTGGAGCAGAGTGAGAAATCACACCGCGCGGTTGCTGACGATTATTATACGGGATTTGGGAAGAGGGTGAGAAATCACGCCACACGATTGCTGGCGATTATTCTTGCGACATTAGGAGAAGATTGAGAAATCACACCACGCGGTTGCTGGCGATTATTCTACGGGATTCGGGAAAAGGGGTGAAAAATCACTACAAGGGACAGGGATTCTATGCTAAATCGGCCTATGCTTATTTATCGTCACTATCTACTACCGACACTATTTCCTACTATATTTGCCGAACGATTATGCGCGTACTCAGCTTCTGGTGTGGTCGTCTCAACAGCCAGAAGCGAACTAAACTTTGGTGTGACGCTCTCGACAGCCAAAGATGAAGACCGAACTATTTTGGTGTGATGCGCTCGACAGCCAAAACTAGACTGAATAATTATTTTCTGCTGACCGATCTGCAGACCATTTCGTAGACTCCTGCGCCGATCAAATCCGTGCGTTGCCACACTGAGTGAAGTTGTTGGTCGTTCGTTGTGCTAGTGTCCCCGCGTCGTATGCCAATTCATAATTTTTGTCGCGATGAAATGTTCGGCGAAATTCAAAAGTTGTTTAGATGCTAGATGGCTTAATGGCTAAAATTCAATTAAAGATTATCTTATAAAAGGCTTAATGCTAGCTATGGGTATTCATGATAAAAATTAGAGTGCTATTTACATTATTATGTTAATTCAGTTAGTTTTTTAATTCATGTAAACAAATTGAAATTATTGTAAGTGTGAACACTTGGTGTTGGGGAAAACGCGTCGTCACAACTTTCCCCTTTACAGTTCGCAGGTTTTGTTTGCGTCTGGTGGCATTTTGGGCTCATTCTGGCTGATGATACTAGAACGTTTCATTTTCAGTATTGGCGTCGAGTCGCTGGCTGTCGCGCAAAATAACTACGCAGCACAGTGATGCGTCCCCATATAGCAAGTGGGCAAAACTACAATAGTGAACCGAATGTACTGGAATTTGGTTTCTTAGTGGATTTGGGTCCGCTGAGCTCAAAAATGAAGTCGTTTTTTCTATCGGACCCAAAGACATACCCAGAAAAAAATGTCGGGGGGTTTTCTCTTGAATTCGGTTAAATTTCATAACGATTCCATACATTTTTGTACTGCTTCATAGATTTCGGGGGAAGGGGGCTTCGAACACCCCAAAACCCCCCCCCCCTGGAAACGTCCCTGATCGGACCTCTACTTTGACCTTGAAAATAGTAACATTTGTTAATTTTAGAATTCAGTTACTATGCACATAACTATAAGGAATAACTCAATTTAGCACAGAAGCATGACTCATTTAGTATACCTTTACAATAAAAAAACCATTGGAATATGCATACTATTATATATTTTCGCCAGGAAATTATTCTGCTAATGAATTTTCATTCATTAAAATTGTGACGACCCCCAAAATATGGTGACGTCACATTCCTACCGCGACAAACTATTGTCGCCAAATGATACGATTTATTTAGGTTTTATGTAAGGAATAATTTGAAGTAAATAAACAAATGAATATAACAACCAAATGTTAGATTTAAGTCGGCTACACGGGGCAAACAGTGGCACCCTGGTCACCAAGTTGATTGGTGAAATTAAAAGAAACACCTGGTCATCGTATCATCGGCAATAACCAAACGACGAACGACTAGGTACGTTGTTGGTCTGGAATTGAATAAGGGAGAGAAGGGCGGCGATAGATGCACGATAATAAGCGACGAAAATCATGTACTACAATTCACCACAGGATACGACAAAACGTGGGCAACAAGACACAACAGGAATTGGTGATTTCGCGGCTCTATAAAAAGCGTGCACTCGACCTGATTTCGGCCTATTGCGAATATTCCGAAATCAGGAGAGTGTCGTTGGTATTATATTATTGACTTATTATTTAGTTAGACCAGAAGTATGGCAGGGAAATAGCGGCCTGTACCGGCATATCACTACTTGCCAGTCATACTGTTCTGGATGATAGGAAATCTGTTCTGGGTGATAGGAAATCTGGAATGGGACAGAAATGGTGGCGGAGAAGCAGCCGCCTGTACCGGCAGTTAACTTCTTCTCCAGTCACACTTTCTGGAGTTAGGAAATCGGGGACGGGACAAAAATGGTGGCAGGGAAGCAGCCGCCTGTACCGGCAGTTAAGTTCTTCTCCCGTCACACTTTTTGAAGGTTAGGAAAATGGGAAAAGGACCAAAATGGTGGCAGGGGGGCAGCCGCCTGTACCGGCAAATAACTTCCTCGCCAGTCACCCTTTTGGAAAGTCAGGGAATCTGGATGGACACAAGAATGAGGGCAGGGGGGTAGCCACCTGTACCGGCAATTAACTTCTCCTCAGTTCTCAATTTTTGTTAATAAATTTCACAAATTTAAATAAACCTTTTATTTTTCAAATTCATAATATTAACCTTTCTTACAGCCATAAATAATTCAATTCTATCGTTATAAAAAGCTAACTTCTTCTTACAGCCGACTAATCAAAATTTATCTTGCTTTTTCCACATTTTTTACTTAATTTCTCAAAAACTGTATAAAATAATGAAATAAATTATTTCTGTTCCTCGTTTTCCTATTACCCCATTTTATCCACTTATATATAAAAATTGTACTAATGCTATTGCGACTATTCCGAAATCAGGCTACTTGCGAGACTATCAGCGTGGTGGCAAACGTGTGAAGAGCAGTGAAGAATTTCTGGAAGAATACTTGGTGAAACTATCGAAGTCAACGAAGTTTATGAATAATACGAAGGTCCTCGTAGGACAAAAGGATTTTTGAACCACTGACGTCATTTTGTGGTATTGCGCAAATATCCTTGTAGACATTTTGGTCTGCCGTTCATGCTCGCCACACCCACGTTCAAGCCTTGCTACGCCTACGCTCGCACTAGCCACCGGCCTATCCTTTTCGAAATCGCACTACGCATCGCAACGCCTACGATACCATCAACTATCGCCACGTATCTACGTCGTCACCCAACAAATTGCCAACGTCGCCGATCAGCTTTAACGCCAAAACATCGACGACTATTGGCACTGTTCGCCCAATCAATTCTAATCGAAATTTGTAATTTTTATTTTGAGCTTGTTCTGTCAAACTCCGGTACTTGAACCAGAGTTTGACGTTTTTGTCTGAATTGCAATATATTCAATCAAATTCCGGCACATAAACCAGAATTTGATGTTTTTGTTTTACTTGCAATATGTTCAATCAAATTCCAGCACATAAACTAGAATTTGATGGTTTAAATTGATCTGGATCAAAATGCAGCGCTTGAATTATAATTAATAACTGATTTTTTATTATTCTAACTTCCCTATTTATAACAGATTTTACCTTTACCGAAGTGCAGCGAAGTCACTAGCAAGCAAGGCACAAATTGCTTAGTTGCATATTGCCTTCAAGTGCACTGACACTTTGTATCACCTTGAGTGGTGGTATCAAATGTCCGTCACTTGAACTGCAAAAAACGCCTAAAGCCAGGCAGCTGGAATGCTTAGCTGCAATTCGGTATTTTGTGAAAATATAACAAACTTAACAAAAAATATAAATTAAATCAGGGACTCCCAAACATCCTGCCAGGCGTTGAGCGGTTTCGTTCAACCTTCTCTGTCATACACCGTGATCTTGGACAAGTCTTGGGTGGCGTCGATATCGGCTTCGTCGTCTTTGTAATTTGGTTGTTGGTGTCCCTTGTGAGAAGCGGTCTTACAAGTGAAGATGTGATGTTTCCAAGACAGTACTGCAATGATGCAGATCACTACTACCAAACAGGTGTAACCCAGATAATAATGATGAGTGTCGTGCGGTCGAATTTTGTTCGGAAGGTTGATCTTTAATGTTGAAAGCTATTGTTGGACCCTTTCTAGTTCTTCATGGTGAGATACATATTTTGATGCATATAGTTCTGCTGAGGACGTTTTTTCAGTTGGTGTGACCAGCTTGCTTATATCAACTGCTGGGATGTATGCTCTTTTCATTGTGCTCTCTTTTTTCTGTGACCTTGAATTGTAAGAAGTGGTTGCCTGATGATGCAATTGTCGCCCAGTTTTAACAGTCCGGAGGTTTGCAAATGCAGCTCTTGGAGGTTCGGTCCACATACTGCATTGATTGTTAGTTCACCAGCAACGGAATAGATCCATGTATTGATGTCATGAAGCTGAATCCAATCAGGTCCCTGTCCGGCTGCTTCAAGTGAACATACGTTTGTTGGTTTGTGATGGAGTAGATTCAACTCACATGAGCTTATTGTTGAACCTTGTTTATACAGTGGATGATTAAGATGACACAAAATGGCGATCTCCTTCTGTCAGCATACAAGTCCTCAGCTCGTCTTCATTCAGCGGATAATAGGTGTCGCGATGTAGATTAATCATCAGAAATGGATACGCTGGTCGGATTCTAAAGAATGTTCCGTTATATTGCCATGGTGTGGCTGTGAGTTTCAATAGCTCGAAGTCGGCGATGCCAATTAGCGGAAAGTTAATTTTGAAGATGAGGTAATTTTCCGTCGGCCTTCCTTGAATTGTCATTAAGTTGTAATACTTCAGCAACTCCATTGACGAGACCGGTAGTTTCATATGACTTGGTAGATTTGCCTTGATGTTGAGCAATTCACCTTGTAATTGTTGAGGTGATAGAAGTTCGGGACTGATATTCCCGTGGTGAGTGTCTGTCAATATGTCAAGGAGCGAATCCTGTGCGTGTTGTAGATGCAGCAATTGAAGTGTCGCTTGAATAGCTAATTCACTGAAGACCTGTGTTGCGCTTTTTCGCTTGTTGAGCTGTTGCTGGAGGCTGGCAATATTCAGATTTACCTTCAGAAACTTTTCAGTTTTTTTAAAGGCTCCTTCTATATCCCGTTGATTTTTCTTCATCATGTTTATAGTGCTGTCTAAATATGTGGTTTGGATGTGGATTAGAGTGACCAGATGATCCTCATTTTGCCGAATTTGATCGATGAGCGCTGCTTCCTCTGCGTAATCCGAGTCAAGTACTCCAAATAAAGTGTGGGCGACGTTGCCTACCAAGTTGAATGCTCCTCTTTTAGTTCTTGAAAGGTGGGTGATGGTAAGAAGCTGGTTCTTCAGGTTGACTTCATTCACAAATCGGTCGATGAGCATCACTGTTGTGGAACAATGTGTTGAAGCGTGAATTGCTTCACATGCTGTGTTCAGGAGGGTTAAGTATCCCTTGACAATTTCAATTTCCTTCCAATACGCTCGCATTTCGATGTATGTGATTACTGACCAGTCACTGGTGATAACTTCCGCAACACCGAGATTCCCAAAATAGATACCGGGATTGGTGTTAAATGGTTGTACTTCGACAGAGGATGGTGAGCAGGACGGCAAAAATAGGCAGGCTAGTAATAATGTAACTAAAGTTGATGTTGTGTGTAGGCATGTCTTCTTTGAAGGAAGGGAGGGTTCATGGTCAGTCCGTGGACAGCCTTGGTTGCTTGTTGATGGTTTGCTACTTGCTTGTGGACAGGCATTTAGAGTAGTTGGTGTCTTCTAGCAAATGTCATAAATTTACATTTTTCAGGTTCAGTTCCATTAAGTTATTATCACAGCAGATAGCTATACTGGTCAGATCTGATTGTAACAACTTATGTTGATCTAAGATGTCATAGGATAGAAACAATTTAACGCCATCAGCATACAACAGTACATTCGAATGTTTAATGATAGAAGGAAGGTCATTTATAAAAAGATTAAACAGAATAGGACCTAAGTGACTTCCTTGAGGAACTCCAGAGGTGACATCTATAGTTTTTGATGTTGATGATTCGAATAACACCTGTTGCTTCCGATTTGTCAGATACGATTCTACCCATTTTAAAAGAAGGTCTGGGAATCCGTATCTTTTAAGCTTTTCAATCAACAAATAATGATTAACTTTATCAAAAGCTTTACTAAAATCAGTATATATGACATCTGTTTGAAGATTCTTTGAAAATCCCTTTATTGTTAATGAAGAAAATTCCAATAAATTTGTAGATGTTGATCTACCTCTCAGAAAACCATGGTGTGAAGGAGATATTAAAGTTATGACCGAGTGAACCAATTACTTTGTGACAACTTGTTCAAATAACTTTGGTATTGTGCTAAGTTTATGAAAGTATATGAATATTTCAACGATTTTAGGTGTTGTAAGACATCATCAGATTTTATAACAGGATTGAGAATGGAATTATAAGTGGGGATGTTATATGGATACGATGTGTTGCCACAAGTATTATCAGAATATGTCGTTTTGAAGAAGTCAGCAAACATATTTGAAATCTCAGTAGGATTGTTGGACTCACGATCATTCCATTTCATTGTAGTTGGAAAACCAGTGTTTTTCCTTTTTGAATTTACAAAGTTATAAAAAGTTTTAGAATCGTATTTCATTTTGGATTTCAAATCGTTCAAATATTCATCATAGCATTTTTTATTAAGTACTTGATATTTATGTCTCAGAAGCGAATATTTAGAATAATCGTGAAGGTTTAAAGTTCTTTTATATGTTTTAAAGTTCTTTTATGAGTTTTCGAAGTTTTTAGTTTCCTCAATTCTTTTGTAAACCATACAGCACCAAGTTCATTCGAATTCTTTTTAATGTTCTTTGGAACACATATCTCGAAGATTTTGCTGAGTGTACAATTGAAAATTGATACACAGTCGTCAACATCGTCAAAGTTCATGTCCCAACTAGTTTCAGATAAGAGTTGGTTCATTTTAACAAAATTTGTATTCTTGAAGCAAAAAAATGACTTCAACGGTGTAGAAACTGGTTCTAAGTTGTTTTGAACCAATTCGAAAGATAATTCAAGTGTTGGGTGATGGTTATCTTCTGGACATGCAAAAGCATCACAGCGTTGCACTGAAAACTTCGAAAAGTCATCAACATAAATTAAATCCAAAATTCTACTATTCTTATTTTCAATCCCGTTTACTAGTTGTAAACTCATATCTGGCGACAACAATCAACCGTTCTGCAGCCTAAGCGGCCACATTGCCAACAAAAATCAGTTTGTGGGTTCGTACAACCCCGCGCGAAATGTCCGCTTTGCCCACAGCGGCGGCAGGCCTGTGGGTTAACGCGGTCGGTCTGGGCCGGTGCGGAAGCGGCGGTGATGGTGCGGAAGCGGCGGTGATGTCTCGGGGCGGCTGAGTCACTAATCGCTGTTGGCCACCGCTGATCGCTGGTGGTAAGACCTCCCCCTGCGACGCAGTCACCCTGTCTGCCTCCCGCTCCTGGATACTCTCCAAGTCTTGGGCCAGAGCGATGAGCTCAGCAAGGGTTTTGAAATCCTTTCTTCGAATGTACCAATGGTACTCAGGCCGCGCGTTTCTAAATACGCGCTCGAGCCGTTGCTCCTCCTTGTGTCATCGACCCGCTCGTAATAGCGAGCCGGTAGGAAACACGTAAGGAAATTTTCTTTAAACGACGCCCAAGTTTCCCATTGTTGGTTGCAGGTGCGAAACCACACCAGTGCCTTTCCCCTTAACACTTCGGTCAGATATCGGGGTAGTGTATCTACATTCAGGCCATCCATGCTACACAACTCCTCCACTCGCTCAATAAACGAGAATGGGTCAGGGCCCCCATCATAATAATAAAACCATTTACGTACCTTGTCCATGACCCCCGCGCCTGTGGCGGGTGGTCTTACCTGGTTGCCTGGGAAATGGTATAAGAGATGGGTGGTGCTCGCTGTGGTTGGTGCTGTAGGGTGCTGAACCTCTCTCCCTCCGGCCGATGTGTTGTTTGTTGTGGCCGAGGGGGTTGCTTGTAAGTTGCTGATTAGTGCCGGGCCTGGTGTTAGCCCAGGACCGGTAGGCGATGGTCGCGGTGACGCTGGCTGCACCGTGATCGTGGGTAGGGGTACACCAGTGGTTTGGTCGATACCGATTTCAGTTTTCCCGTCACAACTTGTTTCGAATTTAGATTCTTTAATTTCACTGTCGGTTGACCCTATACCGAGCGTATTGTCTTCCGCACTTTCGATTTTGTTTTGCGCTGCTGTCAGCACTCGCTTATGCTTCTCCTGGAGCAGGAGTAACCGCTGTACCCTCTCGGGGGTGTGTTCGGATTGCCCGATGAATGAGGCAAATCTGCCACGGAGTGCTGCCACTACACCAGACGCGTCGAGGCCGAATTCGCCCGCGTATGCTACAAGGTCGGCTTGATTTAGGCTGTATACCCAGCTGGTCCAAATTTTGGCTTCCATGGTCACGTTGCCTCTTTTTTTTACACTGATTTCACCGATCTCTTTTCTTTTCACTCGTAATAGTTGGGCGTGCCAATATACCGGTTACCGATCACTTGTTGGATATAAAAACCATATTTCTATTTATCAAATTTCTTTTTAAATTTTCAGTCGCGGTTGGAAAATTTTTATTTTTTTTTATTTAACGATTTCCTCTTCACTGCGATTGTGAAGGAATCGTAGAGACACTGTTGTTGCACTTGTCACTTTCGCTGTCGATGCACTTTCTTTATTTTTTCCCTTATTCTCGATTTATTTTTATTTCGTTTACACATTTTCACACGTTGTCGGGGTGTTACACACATTGCAGTTTTCTAGTTTCTTCTTTTTTTTTTTTTAAAGTTGCCGTTGCGGCCAACTGGCCGTGATACAGTCGTTGTCGATTTCTTTGCCACGCGGTATCCCGCTCGTATTGACGGATTTACCGGTCTACCGTTTGCCTAACGGTTTCACTTTTCGCGTCTCTCGTCGACTCGATCGATTTCACTACCACTTGTGTGGTACAGTCCCGTACTTTCCGTTGGAAACAATTTTTACTTTTACCGCACCGTCGTAAAATTTACCCGTTACTACCGTTGTAACCGTATTTTCGCTTTTTGCTTTTCGAATTTTCCGGTTGTGGTTTTTTTTCCCTTTTAATTTTACACTTAAAAATGTGTCTTTTCTATGCACGGGGTCCCTGCTCGGGCGCCATTGTAACGAACCTTTTTCGAAGCCGAGGTGAAGCCGTCGGTGTCCAGGATTCGTTGCAAAAATTTATTGATTGAAACCATGTGCAGACAAATTCCTAAGTGTATAAATGTTTTCAAACGGGTTTTGGGTTATTCTTTAAATTTTTATGTTTTTATTATTCACTATTTTATCATATTTCTGTACAAGATTTGTTTGCTTATTGTCTATCGTTGATTATCGGGACACTAGCGTGGTGCCTTCACTCAGCGTCCGTCTGAGGCGTGGTCTCGTTGCGCGAGTAGGAAATACCAGGAAACTGCTTTGGCAATGGGTTTTCATAGGTCGGTACTATGAGCTGAACTAAACTATCAAAACCTAGGAACGTACGAGCCACGCGGGTGCTGGCGATAACCTACAGTTCGGGTGAGGGGACTACAACCACGCGTCTGCTGGCGAGGTTCTACGAGTTGGGACAGAGAGGTGAATCATATCACACGGTTGCTGGCAGAGAGTCTATAAAATTAAGGGGAAAGAGCGAAGAATCACGCCACACGATTGCTGGCGAAGATTCTGCGGGATTCGGGAGAAGATCAAGAAGTCTTGCCACGCGATTGCTGGCGAGGAATCTGTAAGTAGGGACGCCACACGGTTGCTGGCAGAGATTTTATAAAACTAAGGGGGAAGAGCGAAGAATCACGCCACACGATTGCTGGCGAACATTCGGGATTCGGGAGAAGATCAAGAAGGACTGCAACGCGATTGCTATCGAGGATTCTGTGTGTAGGGACAGAGAGGGGAATCACGCCACACGGTTGCTGGCAGAAATTCTGTAAAATTAAGGGGAAAGAGCGAAGAATTACGCCACACGATTGCTGGCGAAGATTTATGCGGGATTCGGGAAAAGAGCAGGAAATCACGCCACACGATTGCTGGCGATGATTCTGCGACATTAGGAGAAGATTGCTGGCGATTATTCTTGCGACATTAGGAGAAGATTGAGAAATCACACCACGCGGTTGCTGGCGATTATTCTACGGGATTCGGGAAAAGGGGTGAAAAATCACTACAAGGGACAGGGATTCTATGCTAAATCGGCCTATGCTTATTTATCGTCACTATCTACTACCGACACTATTTCCTACTATATTTGCCGAACGATTATGCGCGTACTCAGCTTCTGGTGTGGTCGTCTCAACAGCCAGAAGCGAACTAAACTTTGGTGTGACGCTCTCGACAGCCAAAGATGAAGACCGAACTATTTTGGTGTGATGCACTCGACAGCCAAAACTAGACTGAATAATTATTTTCTGCTGACCGATCTGCAGACCATTTCGCAGACTCCTGCGCCGATCAAATCCGTGCGTTGCCACACTGAGTGAAGTTGTTGGTCGTTCGTTGTGCTAGTGTCCCCGCGTCGTATGCAAATTCATAATTTTTGTCGCGATGAAATGTTCGGCGAAATTCAAAAGTTGTTTAGATGCTAGATGGCTTAATGGCTAAAATTCAATTAAAGATTATCTTATAAAAGGCTTAATGCTAGCTATGGGTATTCATGATAAAAATTAGAGTGCTATTTACATTATTATGTTAATTCAGTTAGTTTTTTAATTCATTTAAACAAATTGAAATTATTGTAAGTGTGAACACTTGGTGTTGGGGAAAACGCGTCGTCACAACTTTCCCCTTTACAGTTCGCAGGTTTTGTTTGCATCTGGTGGCATTTTGGGCTCATTCTGGCTGATGATACTAGAACGTTTCATTTTCAGTATTGGCGTCGAGTCGCTGGCTGTCGCGCAAAATAACTACGCAGCACAGTGATGCGTCCCCATATAGCAAGTGGGCAAAACTACAATAGTGAACCGAATGTACTGGAATTTGGTTTCTTAGTGGATTTGGGTCCGCTGAGCTCAAAAATGAAGTCGTTTTTTTTATCGGACCCAAAGACATACCCAGAAAAAAATGTCGGGGGGTTTTCTCTTGAATTCGGTTAAATTTCATAACAATTCCATACATTTTTGTACTGCTTCATAGATTTGGGGGGAAGGGGGCTTCGAACACCCCAAAACCCCCCCCCTGGAAACGTCCCTGATCGGACCTCTACTTTGACCTTGAAAATAGTAACATTTGTTAATTTTAGAATTCAGTTACTATGCACATAACTATAAGGAATAACTCAATTTAGCACAGAAGCATGACTCATTTAGTATACCTTTACAATAAAAAAAACCATTGGAATATGCATACTATTATATATTTTCGCCAGGAAATTATTCTGCTAAGGAATTTTCATTCATTAAAATTGTGACGACCCCCAAAATATGGTGACGTCACATTCCTACCGCGACAAACTATTGTCGCCAAATGATACGATTTATTTAGGTTTTATGTAAGGAATAATTTGAAGTAAATAAACAAATGAATATAACAACCAAATGTTAGATTTAAGTCGGCTACACGGGGCAAACAGTGGCACCCTGGTCACCAAGTTGATTGGTGAAATTAAAAGAAACACCTGGTCATCGTATCATCGGCAATAACCAAACGACGAACGACTAGGTACGTTGTTGGTCTGGAATTGAATAAGGGAGAGAAGGGCGGCGATAGATGCACGATAATAAGCGACGAAAATCATGTACTACAATTCACCACAGGATACGACAAAACGTGGGCAACAAGACACAACAGGAATTGGTGATTTCGCGGCTCTATAAAAAGCGTGCACTCGACCTGATTTCGGCCTATTGCGAATATTCCGAAATCAGGAGAGTGTCGTTGGTATTATATTATTGACTTATTATTTAGTTACACCAGAAGTATGGCAGGGAAGTAGCGGCCTGTACCGGCATATCACTACTTGCCAGTCGTACTGTTCTGGATGATAGGAAATCTGTTCTGGGTGATAGGAAATCTGGAATGGGACAGAAATGGTGGCGGAGAAGCAGCCGCCTGTACCGGCAGTTAACTTCTTCTCCAGTCACACTTTCTGGAGTTAGGAAATCGGGGACGGGACAAAAATGGTGGCAGGGAAGCAGCCGCCTGTACCGGCAGTTAAGTTCTTCTCCCGTCACACTTTTTGAAGGTTAGGAAAATGGGAAAAGGACCAAAATGGTGGCAGGGGGGCAGCCGCCTGTACCGGCAAATAACTTCCTCGCCAGTCACCCTTTTGGAAAGTCAGGGAATCTGGATGGACACAAGAATGAGGGCAGGGGGGTAGCCACCTGTACCGGCAATTAACTTATCCTCAGTTCTCAATTTTTGTTAATAAATTACACAAATTTAAATAAACCTTTTATTTTTCAAATTCATAATATTAACCTTTCTTACAGCCATAAATAATTCAATTCTATCGTTATGAAAAGCTAACTTCTTCTTACAGCCGACTAATCAAAATTTATCTTGCTTTTTCCACATTTTTTACTTAATTTCTCAAAAACTGTATAAAATAATGAAATAAATTATTTCTGTTCCTCGTTTTCCTATTACCCCATTTTATCCACTTATATATAAAAATTGTACTAATGCTATTGCGACTATTCCGAAATCAGGCTACTTGCGGGACTATCAGCGTGGTGGCAAACGTGTGAAGAGCAGTGAAGAATTTCTGGAAGAATACTTGGTGAAACTATCGAAGTCAACGAAGTTTATGAATAATACGAAGGTCCTCGTAGGACAAAAGGATTTTTGAACCACTGACGTCATTTTGTGGTATTGCGCAAATATCCTTGTAGACATTTTGGTCTGCCGTTCATGCTCGCCACACCCACGTTCAAGCCTTGCTACGCCTACGCTCGCACTAGCCACCGGCCTATCCTTTTCGAAATCGCACTACGCATCGCAACGCCTACGATACCATCAACTATCGCCACGTATCTACGTCGTCACCCAACATATTGCCAACGTCGCCGATCAGCTTTAACGCCAAAACATAGACGACTATTGCCACTGTTCGCCCAATCAATTCTAATCGAAATTTGTAATTTTTATTTTGAGCTTGTTCTGTCAAACTCCGGTACTTGAACCAGAGTTTGACGTTTTTGTCTGAATTGCAATATATTCAATCAAATTCCGGCACATAAACCAGAATTTGATGTTTTTGTTTTACTTGCAATATGTTCAATCAAATTCCAGCACATAAACTAGAATTTGATGGTTTAAATTGATCTGGATCAAAATGCAGCGCTTGAATTATAATTAATAACTGATTTTTTATTATTCTAACTTCCCTATTTATAACAGATTTTACCTTTACCGAAGTGCAGCGAAGTCACTAGCAAGCAAGGCACAAATTGCTTAGTTGCATATTGCCTTCAAGTGCACTGACACTTTGTATCACCTTGAGTGGTGGTATCAAATGTCCGTCACTTGAACTGCAAAAAACGCCTAAAGCCAGGCAGCTGGAATGCTTAGCTGCAATTCGGTATTTTGTGAAAATATAACAAACTTAACAAAAAATATAAATTAAATCAGGGACTCCCAAACATCCTGCCAGGCGTTGAGCGGTTTCGTTCAACCTTCTCTGTCATACACCGTGATCTTGGACAAGTCTTGGGTGGCGTCGATATCGGCTTCGTCGTCTTTGTAATTTGGTTGTTGGTGTCCCTTGTGAGAAGCGGTCTTACAAGTGAAGATGTGATGTTTCCAAGACAGTACTGCAATGATGCAGATCACTACTACCAAACAGGTGTAACCCAGATAATAATGATGAGTGTCGTGCGGTCGAATTTTGTTCGGAAGGTTGATCTTTAATGTTGAAAGCTATTGTTGGACCCTTTCTAGTTCTTCATGGTGAGATACATATTTTGATGCATATAGTTCTGCTGAGGACGTCTTTTCAGTTGGTGTGACCAGCTTGCTTATATCAACTGCTGGGATGTATGCTCTTTTCATTGTGCTCTCTTTTTTCTGTGACCTTGAATTGTAAGAAGTGGTTGCCTGATGATGCAATTGTCGCCCAGTTTTAACAGTCCGGAGGTTTGCAAATGCAGCTCTTGGAGGTTCGGTCCACATACTGCATTGATTGTTAGTTCACCAGCAACGGAATAGATCCATGTATTGATGTCATGAAGCTGAATCCAATCAGGTCCCTGTCCGGCTGCTTCAAGTGAACATACGTTTGTTGGTTTGTGATGGAGTAGATTCAACTCACATGAGCTTATTGTTGAACCTTGTTTATACAGTGGATGATTAAGATGACACAAAATGGCGATCTCCTTCTGTCAGCATACAAGTCCTCAGCTCGTCTTCATTCAGCGGATAATAGGTGTCGCGATGTAGATTAATCATCAGAAATGGATACGCTGGTCGGATTCTAAAGAATGTTCCGTTATATTGCCATGGTGTGGCTGTGAGTTTCAATAGCTCGAAGTCGGCGATGCCAATTAGCGGAAAGTTAATTTTGAAGATGAGGTAATTTTCCGTCGGCCTTCCTTGAATTGTCATTAAGTTGTAATACTTCAGCAACTCCATTGACGAGACCGGTAGTTTCATATGACTTGGTAGATTTGCCTTGATGTTGAGCAATTCACCTTGTAATTGTTGAGGTGATAGAAGTTCGGGACTGATATTCCCGTGGTGAGTGTCTGTCAATATGTCAAGGAGCGAATCCTGTGCGTGTTGTAGATGCAGCAATTGAAGTGTCGCTTGAATAGCTAATTCACTGAAGACCTGTGTTGCGCTTTTTCGCTTGTTGAGCTGTTGCTGGAGGCTGGCAATATTCAGATTTACCTTCAGAAACTTTTCAGTTTTTTTAAAGGCTCCTTCTATATCCCGTTGATTTTTCTTCATCATGTTTATAGTGCTGTCTAAATATGTGGTTTGGTTGTGGATTAGAGTGACCAGATGATCCTCATTTTGCCGAATTTGATCGATGAGCGCTGCTTCCTCTGCGTAATCCGAGTCAAGTACTCCAAATAAAGTGTGGGCGACGTTGCCTACCAAGTTGAATGCTCATCTTTTAGTTCTTGAAAGGTGGGTGATGGTAAGAAGCTGGTTCTTCAGGTTGACTTCATTCACAAATCGGTCGATGAGCATCACTGTTGTGGAACAATGTGTTGAAGCGTGAATTGCTTCACATGCTGTGTTCAGGAGGGTTAAGTATCCCTTGACAATTTCAATTTCCTTCCAATACGCTCGCATTTCGATGTATGTGATTACTGACCAGTCACTGGTGATAACTTCCGCAACACCGAGATTCCCAAAATAGATACCGGGATTGGTGTTAAATGGTTGTACTTCGACAGAGGATGGTGAGCAGGACGGCAAAAATAGGCAGGGTAATAATAATGTAACTAAAGTTGATGTTGTGTGTAGGCATGTCTTCTTTGAAGGAAGGGAGGGTTCATGGTCAGTCCGTGGACAGCCTTGGTTGCTTGTTGATGGTTTGCTACTTGCTTGTGGACAGGCATTTAGAGTAGGTTCGTCACGTTGGCATTCCTCGTCGACTGGTAATGGCGCTAATTTATGTGTCGGTCTACGTAGTACGTTGGACGCTGTACGAACATCTGCGACACAAACGCGCCCTTCTTCACCTCGAAAAACTTCCACTATGCGTCCCAAAGATCATTTTAAAGGTGGTAGGTTGTCGTCCTTTATAACCACCATCATCCCTGATTTAGCGTTGTGACATTCCTTTTTCCACTTATGGCGATGCTGCAAACTGTTGAGATATTCAGAGGACCATCTCTTTCAGAATTCCTCCCTCATTTGTGTGACCAGTTTCCACCTTGTAAGATTGTTAGCAGTGTTCCGTCCGGCCACTGGATCTACTGTTAAAGTGAGTGGTTCTCCTATTAGCAAATGTCCAGGAGTTAGAGCTTGGCAGTCATTTGGATCAGCTGTCAATGGCGTAATTGGTCGAGAATTCATTATGGCCTCTGCTTGGATCACCATCGTTTCCATTTCTTCATAAGTTAATGAAGCAGCTGCTAATGTGTGTTGCAGCAGGTGTTTGGCTGATTTGACTGCTGCTTCCCAAAGTCCACCAAAGTGTGGAGCGCGGGGTGGAATCAGTGAGAATTCCATGCACTTCTTATTGCATTCGCAGGTGATTGTTTCAAGCGCCTCTTTATTATGAATAGCCTTGACAAGCTCTTCAAGATATTTTTTTGGCGCCAACAAAGTTTGTTGCGTTATCGCAGTATAACTTCTTATAGTGTCCACGACGCGCTGTAAATCGTTTTATAGCTCCAATGAAAGCTTCAGTTGAGAGATCTGTCACTAGCTCGAGATGTACGGCTTTTGTGGCGAAGCAACAAAATACTGCAACTTATGACTTGAGTGGTCGTTTGCCGCGAATTTTAAAATGCGTCCAGACGGGTCCAAAGTAATCGACTCCGGATATGACAAAAGGTCTTGCTGGTTGCACCCTATCTGCTGGCAGATTTCCCATTAGCTGTTGAAATAGCTTTGGTCTAGCTCTGTTGCATTGAACGCAACCTTGAACGATTGAGCGGGCAAGAGATTTTACTTTGATTGGCCAGAAACGTTGTCTTACGATGGATATAAGTGTTTGGGGACCCGCATGAGGATGTTCCTTATGCACCTCTTCTAATAATTGTTTAGTAATTGGGTTGCGATACGGCATAAGTATCGGGTGTTTAGCATCGTAGCTCAATGTGGAAGCGTTTAATCGTCCTCCTACTCTCAAGATTTCTTTTTCGTCGATAAAAGGAGTCAAGCTGCTAATCGAACTGTTGTTTTTTACGCAAGAATGGTGTGCTATTTGAGCCCGTTCATCAGCAAAATCTTGAAGCTGTATGCTCCTTATGATGTAAATTAAGGCGTCCTCCATTTCGTGTGCCTTTGGTATTGTTGACTCGTTTCGTTTTGTAGTGGGACTCCGAGAATGTTTTATAAATCGAAGTACATATGAAACGACCCTCTGCAGACGACGGAAAGAGTTCTTGTGATTGATGGTCTCAAATATGGCTGTTGTTGTGTCGCAGTTGCTGACACTACCTTCTGTCTGAATTCCGAAAAGTTCTTCTCAAGCGGTGGTTGCAACGACCATGATGTTATTGATCTATGTAGAAATGTTGGACCATAAAACCAAAAGTTGTTGTTTATTAGTTTGTCTGGTGTCAGACCTCTTGATATGAGATCTGCCGGATTATCTTCAGATCTAACGTGTCGCCATTGCTGCGATGATGATATTTGTTGATCTGTTATTCTGCGTTGATCCAACCAAGAACTTCCGTGGAGTCAGACCAGAAAAATACGGACGTACCCTTGAAGATGTGGGTTTCCTGAAGTTTCTGCAAAACTTCTACTGCTAATTTAGCGGCACACAATTCAAGTCTGGGCAGAGTTATTTGTTTTACTGGTGCCACTCGGACATACGCCACTGCTCCGTAAGCCTTTTCTGATGCATCGGCAAATATGTGGATCTGAGGGGCCTTAGACGTGGCGTTTCCAAAGACGTGACGTGGAATGTTTATGTTTGGCAACAGTTAAAGATCATGTCTGAAATTGAGCCAGGTGTCGTGAAGATCTTGTGGTAATGCTGCGTCCCAGTCGAGCTTTAGCTTCCACAATTCCTGTAGGAACATTTTAGCAGTTACTGTTACGGAGGCGATGAAACCGAGTGGATCAAACAAGCGAGCAATATCAGCCAAAGCTGTACGTTTTGTTATCTTTTTGTTTATGACTTCTTCAACCCTGATTGTAAAGTTGTCCATTTTTGGGTGCCAGATGAGGCCCATTGTTTTGATATGTTCCTTTTCTGGGTTATTGAAGTTTGCTGATAGTTCCTGATCTGCAGTGGGAATGTTTTGAAGTAAACGTTGATGATTGGCACCCCACTTTCGAAGCTTGAATCCTGCTGAATTCAACATTATTCGCAGCTGCTCTTGCACTCAGGACATCGTCTACATAGAAGTTAGTTTTGGCAACTTCTGCTGCTAGTGGATATCCCTAAGTGTACTCTTCAGCAATGGCTTGAAGGGAACCAATAAGGAGCTGATGTTGTCCCATACGTTACAGTTGACAGTTGCAGACATTTCAAGGGTTTCGACGGCTCTTCCCTCCACCAAATAAGTTGGTATTTTCGGTCATCCTTGTCCATCAATATCTGTCGGTACATTTTTTCTATATCGGCAGTGAACGCATAACGAGGAAGGCGGAAGCGAATGAGTGTGGTGAATACGTCATCTTGAATAATGGGTCCAGTAGCCAATATGTCATTTAGTGACAGGTTTGTTGATGTTTTGGCGGAGGCGCCAAAGACCACCCTTAATTTCGTTGTTGTGCTGTCGGGTTTGAAAACTGCATGATGTGGAAGGAAGTAGTGCGGACCTTCAATGGTATTTAGTGAAACCTCCTCTAAGCTGCCGAGTTGTTCGTATTCACGCATGAAGTTCACGAACTGCTTTTTGATATCTGGATTCTTCAGGAGCTTCTGTTCCACGGCGTAAAATCTCTGAAGAGCTACGTCCTTGGAGGTTCCTAGACGCAGCGGATTTTGTTGGAATGGTAGTCGCACTACAAAATGCCCATCGGTATGTCGCTGAGTATTTTGCCTGAACATATTTTCACAACGTCTTTCAGCAGCAGTGAAATTGTTTTGTCGTGTCTCGCATTCTTCCAAGCGCCAGAATTTCTCAAGAGTTTTGGATAGAGTATCGTCCTCGGTGCTGACTCCACATGTTAGGGGTGCAAGAATGTTGTTCTGATTATTGTATTCGCCAACTACTATCCATCCAAAAAGCGTGTTTTGCAGTGTTGGTAATCCATGTCCCAATGTTATTTGCCCAGCACAAAGTGATGAGTAGAAAAGGCCAGCTCCAATTAAAATGTCGATGCTTCGAGATTCGTGGAAATTGGGGTCAGCCAATTGTAAATTTGTAGGAATATTCCAGTTGTTCGTGTTGATGTTACTTGCCGGCTGGCTGGAGACGACTTTAGGTATGACGTGGGCTTCAATTCGATTGCTGGAACCTGTTACACTTGATAGTAGTTGCAGATTGATTCTTTCGGATATACGATTTTGGCTCTGTCCAATTCCCTCGATTCCAATGGCACATGGAGATTTTTGTAGTCCAAGTTTTCCTGCCAGTGACTTTGTTATAAAATTAGCCTGTGATCCGTTGTCCAAGAGTGCGCGACAATGAATTTTGCTTCCCCATTTATCAGTTGCGGTAACACTTACAGTGCTAAGTAGTGTCGTCGATGACTGACTTCGTAAGGCAGCAAGCGATGCGGGTTTCTCAGAGAAATTTTGTGAATTTTGTGCATTTGGAGTATCAGAGAGGTGAGGGTTTGATGTAGCGCTCATCACTGTCGTTGATTTTTCCAATTTATTAGACACAGGTTTCTCCCGGTTGTTCAGGTGAAGAAGGGTATTATGCCTTTTGTCGCACTTGTTGCAAGTACCTGATGTACATGCCTTTGCGTTGTGGCCATCTTTAAGACAGTTGACACAGTGTTTGGACTTCTGAATGCAGTTCAAACGCTGATTTGGTGTCATCTCAAGAAAAGTCTGACACATGAAGAGAGCATGGTTGTGTTTGCATACAATGCAATCTGTTCTGGATGAAAATGCTGCGCTGAGTGCGCGATATGATCCATGCTTTCCTTGTTCCATGGTGCCCTTGGTTGCCTTCGAGAGATTGAAATCGTAAATTGATGAATTTCAAAAACTCCAGGATATATATTAATATTGCATCCCAGTTATCGGTATATATTCCCAAATTTTGCAGGCTGAGAATGCATTCTTGGGTGGTGTCATGAAGCGCCTTAACTGACGAAGCGCTTTCACCATTATCTGCTGGTTGTGACAACAGTTTTGCCAATGTAGCATTCACCAGACATCGGGTGTTTTCGTACCGATCGTTGACTACCTTCCATGCTGCATTATAGTTTGATGTAGTTGTAGTGAAATGTTTTATGAGGTTTCCAGCTTCGTCTGTGAGGCTTGTTTGCAGATACCACATTTTCTGGCACTCTGGAATCGGTTGATTGTTGATTAGTTCCACAAAAAGGTGATGGAACTGTCGCCACTTTAGATAGCTGCCATCAAATTTAGGCAACTCTATACGAGGCAACTTTAGAGTTGAAGTTGTTGCTTCAGCACCTTGTTGTGTGCTGATGCCTGATAGTGCCGGTCTCACCAGTGCCATATCATGGAGTCGCAGAAGGTCATTGTTTATGTCCTCTTCTATTTGGAAGTATGCATCGAAATCATGCGTGTTTATATCGATGGTATCCAGCGATTCCCAAATGGTCTTGTGTAGGTCCTGTGCCGCTTGCCAATGCTGTCCTATGCTTTTAGCATGCATAGAATAGTAATTGGACGGATGAGATGTTTCATTACCTAACAGTTTTTTCAACGACCGCATTACTGTTTCGATGATTTTACGTTGCTTCTGGATTCGAGCTAATATTGATGGTGCTGTTTTGTCTGACACCGCTGCTCCAGAAGCTGCCATCGCGGTTGCTGCTTCACTTGTTGATGCCGTGATTTGCGCTTTTTCAGTTGTCGTTTCTTTGACTTGGGCTGCTTCACAGTTGTGATTGGGGGAGCCTTCGCCAACAGATTTTCGATTTCTTCCCGCGCATCGCTGTATAACTGGCCGACCGTGCGATGAATGTCTTTGACGAAGTACATGTGCGACACCTCTGCGCCGTGCCATTGCCGAATTGTATTGTCGAGCTGGTTGAACACTGCCCACAGTTCGTCGAGTTCCTTTGCCTTGGCCTTGTAGAACTCGATGGTCCTCCTGTCCAGCGACGCCTTCCTGAGGTTGGTAACAAACTTCTGAATCTTCACCGCATTCTCGTCCTGTTGTCGTACTAAATCCTCCATCCCCATGATAGATGCAGATGTCCAATTGTCGGGGTCACCAAAATGTTCAGTCAAACTCAGGTACTTGAACCAGAGCTTGACGTTTTTGTCTGAATTGCAATATATTCAATCAAATTCCGGCACATAAACCAGAATTTGATGTTTTTGTTTTACTTGCAATATGTTCAATCAAATTCCAGCACATAAACTAGAATTTGATGGTTTAAATTGATCTGGATCAAAATGCAGCGCTTGAATTATAATTAATAACTGATTTTTTATTATTCTAACTTCCCTATTTATAACAGATTTTACCTTTACCGAAGTGCAGCGAAGTCACTAGCAAGCAAGGCACAAATTGCTTAGTTGCATATTGCCTTCAAGTGCACTGACACTTTGTATCACCTTGAGTGGTGGTATCAAATGTCCGTCACTTGAACTGCAAAAAAACGCCTAAAGCCAGGCAGCTGGAATGCTTAGCTGCAATTCGGTATTTTGTGAAAATATAACAAACTTAACAAAAAATATAAATTAAATCAGGGACTCCCAAACATCCTGCCAGGCGTTGAGCGGTTTCGTTCAACCTTCTCTGTCATACACCGTGATCTTGGACAAGTCTTGGGTGGCGTCGATATCGGCTTCGTCGTCTTTGTAATTTGGTTGTTGGTGTCCCTTGTGAGAAGCGGTCTTACAAGTGAAGATGTGATGTTTCCAAGACAGTACTGCAATGATGCAGATCACTACTACCAAACAGGTGTAACCCAGATAATAATGATGAGTGTCGTGCGGTCGAATTTTGTTCGGAAGGTTGATCTTTAATGTTGAAAGCTATTGTTGGACCCTTTCTAGTTCTTCATGGTGAGATACATATTTTGATGCATATAGTTCTGCTGAGGACGTCTTTTCAGTTGGTGTGACCAGCTTGCTTATATCAACTGCTCTTTTCATTGTGCTCTCTTTTTTCTGTGACCTTGAATTGTAAGAAGTGGTTGCCTGATGATGCAATTGTCGCCCAGTTTTAACAGTCCGGAGGTTTGCAAATGCAGCTCTTGGAGGTTCGGTCCACATACTGCATTGATTGTTAGTTCACCAGCAACGGAATAGATCCATGTATTGATGTCATGAAGCTGAATCCAATCAGGTCCCTGTCCGGCTGCTTCAAGTGAACATACGTTTGTTGGTTTGTGATGGAGTAGATTCAACTCACATGAGCTTATTGTTGAACCTTGTTTATACAGTGGATGATTAAGATGACACAAAATGGCGATCTCCTTCTGTCAGCATACAAGTCCTCAGCTCGTCTTCATTCAGCGGATAATAGGTGTCGCGATGTAGATTAATCATCAGAAATGGATACGCTGGTCGGATTCTAAAGAATGTTCCGTTATATTGCCATGGTGTGGCTGTGAGTTTCAATTTCGCTTGAATAGCTAATTCACTGAAGACCTGTGTTGCGCTTTTTCGCTTGTTGAGCTGTTGCTGGAGGCTGGCAATATTCAGATTTACCTTCAGAAACTTTTCAGTTTTTTTAAAGGCTCCTTCTATATCCCGTTGATTTTTCTTCATCATGTTTATAGTGCTGTCTAAATATGTGGTTTGGTTGTGGATTAGAGTGACCAGATGTTCCTCATTTTGCCGAATTTGATCGATGAGCGCTGCTTCCTCTGCGTAATCCGAGTCAAGTACTCCAAATAAAGTGTGGGCGACGTTGCCTACCAAGTTGAATGCTGATCTTTTAGTTCTTGAAAGGTGGGTGATGGTAAGAAGCTGGTTCTTCAGGTTGACTTCATTCACAAATCGGTCGATGAGCATCACTGTTGTGGAACAATGTGTTGAAGCGTGAATTGCTTCACATGCTGTGTTCAGGAGGGTTAAGTATCCCTTGACAATTTCAATTTCCTTCCAATACGCTCGCATTTCGATGTATGTGATTACTGACCAGTCACTGGTGATAACTTCCGCAACACCGAGATTCCCAAAATAGATACCGGGATTGGTGTTAAATGGTTGTACTTCGACAGAGGATGGTGAGCAGGACGGCAAAAATAGGCAGGGTAATAATAATGTAACTAAAGTTGATGTTGTGTGTAGGCATGTCTTCTTTGAAGGAAGGGAGGGTTCATGGTCAGTCCGTGGACAGCCTTGGTTGCTTGTTGATGGTTTGCTACTTGCTTGTGGACAGGCATTTAGAGTAGGTTCGTCACGTTGGCATTCCTCGTCGACTGGTAATGGCGCTAATTTATGTGTCGGTCTACGTAGTACGTTGGACGCTGTACGAACATCTGCGACACAAACGCGCCTTTCTTCACCTCGAAAAACTTCCACTATGCGTCCCAAAGATCATTTTAAAGGTGGTAGGTTGTCGTCCTTTATAACCACCATCATCCCTGGTTTAGCGTTGTGACATTCCTTTTTCCACTTATGGCGATGCTGCAAACTGTTGAGATATTCAGAGGACCATCTCTTTCAGAATTCCTCCCTCATTTGTGTGACCAGTTTCCACCTTGTAAGATTGTTAGCAGTGTTCCGTCCGGCCACTGGATCTACTGGTTCTCCTATTAGCAAATGTCCAGGAGTTAGAGCTTGGCAGTCATTTGGATCAGCTGTCAATGGCGTAATTGGTCGAGAATTCATTATGGCCTCTGCTTGGATCACCATCGTTTCCATTTCTTCATAAGTTAATGAAGCAGCTGCTAATGTGTGTTGCAGCAGGTGTTTGGCTGATTTGACTGCTGCTTCCCAAAGTCCACCAAAGTGTGGAGCGCGGGGTGGAATCAGTGAGAATTCCATGCACTTCTTATTGCATTCGCAGGTGATTGTTTCAAGCGCCTCTTTATTATGAATAGCCTTGACAAGCTCTTCAAGATATTTTTTTGGCGCCAACAAAGTTTGTTGCGTTATCGCAGTATAACTTCTTATAGTGTCCACGACGCGCTGTAAATCGTTTTATAGCTCCAATGAAAGCTTCAGTTGAGAGATCTGTCACTAGCTCGAGATGTACGGCTTTTGTGGCGAAGCAACAAAATACTGCGACATATGACTTGACTGGTCGTTTGCCGCGAATTTTAAAATGCGTCCAGACGGGTCCAAAGTAATCGACTCCGGATATGACAAAAGGTCTTGCTGGTTGCACCCTATCTGCTGGCAGATTTCCCATTAGCAGTTGAAATAGCTTTGGTCTAGCTCTGTTGCATTGAACGCAACCTTGAACGATTGAGCGGGCAAGAGATTTTACTTTGATTGGCCAGAAACGTTGTCTTACGATGGATATAAGTGTTTGGGGACCCGCATGAGGATGTTCCTTATGCACCTCTTCTAATAATTGTTTAGTAATTGGGTTGCGATACGGCATAAGTATCGGGTGTTTAGCATCGTAGCTCAATGTGGAAGCGTTTAATCGTCCTCCTACTCTCAAGATTCCTTTTTCGTCAAGAATGGTGTGCTATTTGAGCCCGTTCATCAACAAAATCTTGAAGCTGTATGCTCCTTATGATGTAAATTAAGGCGTCCTCTATTTCGTGTGCCTTTGGTATTGTTGACTCGTTTCGTTTTGTAGTGGGACTCCGAGAATGTTTTATAAATCGAAGTACATATGAAACGACCCTCTGCAGACGACGGAAAGAGTTCTTGTGATTGATGGTCTCAAATATGGCTGTTGTCATTGTAGCTTGTGTCGCAGTTGCTGACACTACCTTCTGTCTGAATTCCGAAAAGTTCTTCTCAAGCGGTGGTTGCAACGACCATGATGTTATTGATCTATGTAGAAATGTTGGACCATAAAACCAAAAGTTGTTGTTTATTAGTTTGTCTGGTGTCAGACCTCTTGATATGAGATCTGCCGGATTATCTTCAGATCTAACGTGTCGCCATTGCTGCGATGATGATATTTGTTGATCTGTTGTTCTGCGTTGATCCAACCAAGAACTTCCGTGGAGTCAGACCAGAAAAATACGGACGTACCCTTGAAGATGTGGGTTTCCTGAAGTTTCTGCAAAACCTCTACTGCTAATTTAGCGGCACACAATTCAAGTCTGGGCAGAGTTATTTGTTTTACTGGTGCCACTCGGACATACGCCACTGCTCCGTAAGCCTTTTCTGATGCATCGGCAAATGTGGATCTGAGGGGCCTTAGACGTGGCGTTTCCAAAGACGTGACGTGGAATGTTTATGTTTGGCAACAGTTAAAGATCATGTCTGAAATTGAGCCAGGTGTCGTGAAGATCTTGTGGTAATGCTGCGTCCCAGTCGAGCTTTAGCTTCCACAATTCCTGTAGGAACATTTTAGCAGTTACTGTTACGGAGGCGATGAAACCGAGTGGATCAAACAAGCGAGCAATATCAGCCAAAGCTGTACGTTTTGTTATCTTTTTGTTTATGACTTCTTCAACCCTGATTGTAAAGTTGTCCATTTTTGGGTGCCAGATGAGGCCCATTGTTTTGATATGTTCCTTTTCTGGGTTATTGAAGTTTGCTGATAGTTCCTGATCTGCAGTGGGAATGTTTTGAAGTAAACGTTGATGATTGGCACCCCACTTTCGAAGCTTGAATCCTGCTGAATTCAACATTATTCGCAGCTGCTCTTGCACTCAGGACATCGTCTACATAGAAGTTAGTTTTGGCAACTTCTGCTGCTAGTGGATATCCCTAAGTGTACTCTTCAGCAATGGCTTGAAGGGAACCAATAAGGAGCTGATGTTGTCCCATACGTTACAGTTGACAGTTGCAGACATTTCAAGGGTTTCGACGGCTCTTCCCTCCACCAAATAAGTTGGTATTTTCGGTCATCCTTGTCCATCAATATCTGTCGGTACATTTTTTCTATATCGGCAGTGAACGCATAACGAGGAAGGCGGAAGCGAATGAGTGTGGTGAATACGTCATCTTGAATAATGGGTCCAGTAGCCAATATGTCATTTAGTGACAGGTTTGTTGATGTTTTGGCGGAGGCGCCAAAGACCACCCTTAATTTCGTTGTTGTGCTGTCGGGTTTGAAAACTGCATGATGTGGAAGGAAGTAGTGCGGACCTTCAATGGTATTTAGTGAAACCTCCTCTAAGCTGCCGAGTTGTTCGTATTCACGCATGAAGTTCACGAACTGCTTTTTGATATCTGGATTCTTCAGGAGCTTCTGTTCCACGGCGTAAAATCTCTGAAGAGCTACGTCCTTGGAGGTTCCTAGACGCAGCGGATTTTGTTGGAATGGTAGTCGCACTACAAAATGCCCATCGGTATGTCGCTGAGTATTTTGCCTGAACATATTTTCACAACGTCTTTCAGCAGCAGTGAAATTGTTTTGTCGTGTCTCGCATTCTTCCAAGCGCCAGAATTTCTCAAGAGTTTTGGATAGAGTATCGTCCTCGGTGCTGACTCCACATGTTAGGGGTGCAAGAATGTTGTTCTGATTATTGTATTCGCCAACTACTATCCATCCAAAAAGCGTGTTTTGCAGTGTTGGTAATCCATGTCCCAATGTTATTTGCCCAGCACAAAGTGATGAGTAGAAAAGGCCAGCTCCAATTAAAATGTCGATGCTTCGAGATTCGTGGAAATTGGGGTCAGCCAACTGTAAATTTGTAGGAATATTCCAGTTGTTCGTGTTGATGTTACTTGCCGGCTGGCTGGAGACGACTTTAGGTATGACGTGGGCTTCAATTCGATTGCTGGAACCTGTTACACTTGATAGTAGTTGCAGATTGATTCTTTCGGATATACGATTTTGGCTCTGTCCAATTCCCTCGATTCCAATGGCACATGGAGATTTTTGTAGTCCAAGTTTTCCTGCCAGTGACTTTGTTATAAAATTAGCCTGTGATCCGTTGTCTAAGAGTGCACGACAATGAATTTTGCTTCCCCATTTATCAGTTGCGGTAACACTTACAGTGCTAAGTAGTGTCGTCGATGACTGACTTCGTAAGGCAGCAAGTGATGCGGGTTTCTCAGAGAAATTTTGTGAATTGGAGTATCAGAGAGGTGAGGGTTTGATGTAGCGCTCATCACTGTCGTTGATTTTTCCAATTTATTAGACACAGGTTTCTCCCGGTTGTTCAGGTGAAGAAGGGTATTATGCCTTTTGTCGCACTTGTTGCAAGTACCTGATGTACATGCCTTTGCGTTGTGGCCATATTTAAGACAGTTGACACAGTGTTTGGACTTCTGAATGCAGTTCAAACGCTGATTTGGTGTCATCTCAAGAAAAGTCTGACACATGAAGAGAGCATGGTTGTGTTTGCATACAATGCAATCTGTTCTGGATGAAAATGCTGCGCTGAGTGCGCGATATGATCCATGCTTTCCTTGTTCCATGGTGCCCTTGGTTGCCTTCGAGAGATTGAAATCGTAAATTGATGAATTTCAAAAACTCCAGGATATATATTAATATTGCATCCCAGTTATGGGTATTTATTCCCAAATTTTGCAGGCTGAGAATGCATTCTTGGGTGGTGTCATGAAGCGCCTTAACTGACGAAGCGCTTTCACCATTATCTGCTGGTTGTGACAACAGTTTTGCCAATGTAGCATTCACCAGACATCGGGTGTTTTCGTACCGATCGTTGACTACCTTCCATGCTGCATTATAGTTTGATGTAGTTGTAGTGAAATGTTTTATGAGGTTTCCAGCTTCGTCTGTGAGGCTTGTTTGCAGATACCACATTTTCTGGCACTCTGGAATCGGTTGATTGTTGATTAGTTCCACAAAAAGGTGATGGAACTGTCGCCACTTTAGATAGCTGCCATCAAATTTAGGCAACTCTATACGAGGCAACTTTAGAGTTGAAGTTGTTGCTTCAGCACCTTGTTGTGTGCTGATGCCTGATAGTGCCGGTCTCACCAGTGCCATATCATGGAGTCGCAGAAGGTCATTGTTTATGTCCTCTTCTATTTGGAAGTATGCATCGAAATCATACGTGTTTATATCGATGGTATCCAGCGATTCCCAAATGGTCTTGTGTAGGTCCTGTGCCGCTTGCTAATGCTGTCCTATGCTTTTAGCATGCATATAATAGTAATTGGACGGATGAGATGTTTCATTACCTAACAGTTTTTTCAACGACCGCATTACTGTTTCGATGATTTTACGTTGCTTCTGGATTCGAGCTAATATTGATGGTGCTGTTTTGTCTGACACCGCTGCTCCAGAAGCTGCCATCGCGGTTGCTGCTTCACTTGTTGATGCCGTGATTTGCGCTTTTTCAGTTGTCGTTTCTTTGACTTGGGCTGCTTCACAGTTGTGATTGGGGGAGCCTTCGCCAACAGATTTTCGATTTCTTCCCGCGCATCGCTGTATAACTGGCCGACCGTGCGATGAATGTCTTTGACGAAGTACATGTGCGACACCTCTGCGCCGTGCCATTGCCGAATTGTATTGTCGAGCTGGTTGAACACTGCCCACAGTTCGTCGAGTTCCTTTGCCTTGGCCTTGTAGAACTCGATGGTCCTCCTGTCCAGCGACGCCTTCCTGAGGTTGGTAACAAACTTCTGAATCTTCACCGCATTCTCGTCCTGTTGTCGTACTAAATCCTCCATCCCCATGATAGATGCAGATGTCCAATTGTCGGGGTCACCAAAATGTTCAGTCAAACTCAGGTACTTGAACCAGAGCTTGACGTTTTTGTCTGAATTGCAATATATTCAATCAAATTCCGGCACATAAACCAGAATTTGATGTTTTTGTTTTACTTGCAATATGTTCAATCAAATTCCAGCACATAAACTAGAATTTGATGGTTTAAATTGATCTGGATCAAAATGCAGCGCTTGAATTATAATTAATAACTGATTTTTTTATTATTCTAACTTCCCTATTTATAACAGATTTTACCTTTACCGAAGTGCAGCGAAGTCACTAGCAAGCAAGGCACAAATTGCTTAGTTGCATATTGCCTTCAAGTGCACTGACACTTTGTATAACCTTGAGTGGTGGTATCAAATGTCCGTCACTTGAACTGCAAAAAACGCCTAAAGCCAGGCAGCTGGAATGCTTAGCTGCAATTCGGTATTTTGTGAAAATATAACAAACTTAACAAAAAATATAAATTAAATCAGGGACTCCCAAACAGAGCTCTTATTGAATAAAGTCTTTGTTTTATTATAATCTGTAAATTTTAAATTTATTTCTGTGTACGAATCCCTGGACATCCGACGAGTCCTTACCCCAGCCTTTGCGACGTTACAAAATGCTTGAATATGCATTTTCTAAATTTTCGTATAAAATGTATTTTTTATGTCTGCATTCGGTAAATTTGTTTTATTTTCTGTTATTATTCTTTTTGAAGAAAGAAACGGATCCGAAGATGTCAGCAAATAAGAAATGAGATCCTTGTTTGTATGAATGCGTGAGTCTTTCCTTGTATGGGACAATCGAATACTCCTCATATTTTTATGATTCGCTTCCAGTGCCTCCTCAGATTATGAAATTAAAGTATAAAAATAATTACAAATACCTATTGGCAAATCAAAAAATTTCTTTACATCACTCCCATGCACCAGAATCTTGTGCACACTGCTTGGCATATAATACCAGCCGTAGCGTATCAAATACATGTTTCTCGTAATTTGTATCAATTCTTCAAATGCTGCAATATTGATTGATAGTCCACATGAAAGCAGTCTAAGCATAATTCAAAAGTTTTTAATCATATCTTCATTAATTCCAGTGATTTCAGCTGCAATATCAGTGTTGGAGAAAAATCTTCGAGCCGTATTTCCGTCATTTGTTGTGCCAAATCGCGTCTTTACTTGATCCACTAGTAAACCCGTTCTTGTTCTGAACTCATGAATTCTTCTATTATTTTCCATAAATACATCTTTATTTTCGAGTCGTACTCACCAAGTTTTGAACGGAAGACGGTAGGCAATATGCAGTAAGCATTCAAAAAATTTGATCCACGCGTGGGAGTAGCTCCACAAATGAAAAACCTGCTTGCTGCATTCGTATCAGATAAGAAGTTTGCTACAGCCCCATCTATCATAGTGCAATGCATTTCATACGAAATTTCTACGTGTTTGCCATTCCATTCAAGGACATCACATTCTAAGTTTTCCATTTTGGATAACATTGCTTTTTACTCTCCTTCGCAAAAATGTATTTAATGATTCTGCAAAACAGCGAAGACAAGCTTTTTTGATTCACCCAAAGTGGCTGTTTCGTAGCTGAATTGATCATACTAAAAAAAAAAATGTAATAATATGTTTTACCATTACCAGTATTTTTATTGACAAGTAAATACTTCAACGGGACAAATGCTATTGTGAACATCAATTCATCTGTATCTTCTTCGTTAGGCAGTTTCTGCTTATAACGAGTATGTCCAGAACTTCAATCCATTCCCCATTTGCAGACCAATAAAATATTTGAAATTGTATCATCCATATCACAGAGTTGCAAAATTCCTTGTGCTGTCTTACACATCAAAGATTTTAAATTTGCTTCTGCAGAAATTTCAGTTACTGTTAGCGACGGCAATTTATTTTGTTTTTCAGTCCGCAGTGCACAAACCTAAAAGCGTCTTCATACAAATTATTGATTTTTTGTCTCAAAATATTATATTTTCTGTCCGAAAGGTCCAGCATCATATAGAGAGCCAAAGCTTCAGGAGGAGAAAACATCTTTTTAATATTCCCCGTTTCAGAATTACATCTCCTTTTTAACTTTTGAATTGCATATTCCAATTCATTAATAGAATACTCTTCAACAATATCGTTTATGCGGCGACTCTTTGATCTACGTGATGACTCTTCGAAAATCTTCGAGGGCCTTTCCGCATTATGGCTTGTACTAGGTTGCTTA
The DNA here is from genome assembly GCA_951394025.1 of Heteromyza rotundicornis. Taxonomy (NCBI): domain Eukaryota; kingdom Metazoa; phylum Arthropoda; class Insecta; order Diptera; family Heleomyzidae; genus Heteromyza; species Heteromyza rotundicornis. The sequence continues at coordinate 43,043,650 of OX596011.1, forward strand.
AAGTATGAAAACATATGTTTACATATTTGTATATGTGCAGATTTTAAGAAGTTATTCTTGACTTACATCATCAGCATCATTGCTTACAAAAACAACATGAAAAAAAATGCAACTTAGCCATAATGAGTTGGTTTTTTCAAATCGTTCTCTCATGTAATGGCTCTTTGTCCATTTGGTGTACATGGAAGAATTAAATAAGTTAATTTTTTTTTAACAACTTCTTCCTCTCCTTTCTTTTTTTATTTCTGTTTGTTTATATTTATAATGTAACGGTACCTATCATACGTATATGATAGGGACACTTTTATTTGTAAAGTATAAACAATTACTGCTTATTATAGATTATATAAATTACATACTATATAGTGATTATTGGGCTCCAGATCACTCAATTATTATAATTTGATTGAAAAAACAAATTGTGATTTTATAAGAAATGTTTACAAAAAAAAAAAAAACATTAGCGGCCCAATGTATGACTCTCAAAAATTCGCCAGACTTCGATGATGTAAAAATTTTGGGGCAAGAGACGAATTTTGCGAGAAGCTAAAGATTGGATATACTGCACATTAAAAACGTACCAACAAAACAACGAATTCGTTTTAAAGCAGACGCAGAAATTTACACCTGATTAAAAAACGAAAAAGAACGACGAAACTAGTAGACAACTAGATCACAAATCGAGTGGGTGTTGCTACTCAAGTAATATTGAATATTTTTGTTTGGTGTTATTGTTAGTTTCTTTTGTTAATTTATATGTTTTTTTGTTTAAAAGTTCCACTGACTATAATCATTTATAGAAAATTTTTAAACAAAAAGCAATCACTTCCAATTAAATTAATTACAAATTTTCTACTTCTAAAATCCCTCGGACTGCCGGGAATAAAACGGTCAAAAATATTCCGGGAATCTGGGATTCCGGGATACCCAAATTCGGCATCCCTAGTGTATGGAAAACAAAAACAAAGCAATTATAAGAATACACTTCCATTCCTACATAAGCTAAAGTCGTAATTTAAGCTTTCTTAAATTGCATTTTTTTCAAAAAAGGGGAAAAAGGTGGACGAATTTTTTTTTTATATCAAAGTTAAAGGTTGCATTAAAAAAAAAAAAAAAGAAAAATTTTGACAATTTTTTTTTATTTTTACTATCAAACTTTGACATTTTTGTGTTTTTGTAAGCTCTACAAAAAATTTATTACCAAACATTAAAATTTTGTTTTTTTTTTGGTTGATTCCTCTATGAATACTCTTTCAAATACCGTTTATTTGAATAAGCTTCCTGTAAGAAGCCTAAAAATGCAAATTTGATTGTGCAAATTTCTGGCGCAGAAAGCTCCACTTTCCAAAGCTCCTGGTAGAGCTGTAATCAGTTAATCAAAAAATCGTTGCTAAAGTTTTTCTAGTGGAAGTATTACCTTTCCAAAAATACCATGCACTTGCATATTTGCGACACCAAATTTTTTGAATTTTGCCTATTGGACGCATCACTGTGCGCAGTGCAGTGGTTCAAAGGCAAGGAACTGAATATGAATATGGTGGCTCGATTCGGCAGCACCGTCAATTTATGGGTGATGCAGCCAATTTAAAATTACGTATCGTAATTATACCAAGGACACACCGCTATTGGTGTGATTTTGCGTAAGTTTCCAATTAATAAACGAGACGAAACAAAAAACTAAAATAAATGCTTTCAGGTTGGATGGATAAACGCGCAGAACGTATGCTACAGCGGAACAACAATCCGTCTGAGGAAATTGCGAAACTCCGCGATGTTACTACGTTTTAGATTACCTTTAAGATCCATTTATTGCTTTGGGCAAGTGAGTGCACGAATATAACGCGTACAGTTAGTTTATGTTACAAATTGCAATTTTGTTTTTCCATAGAACCGTTTGCATGGACAAGTTCAACTTCTCCCCGGCAGCGGCCACCAATGTCAACTCAATTGTGTATTTGATATCGGCAATTTCTTTACCCCTTTTCGGCTTCAAAACTCCTCTTTGTAGCTGCCAATCTGTGGAAAACCTTGAACTTGCTGTCATTATATTTGGGTTGAGCTGTTTTTCCTTTCCTGGTTGTCACGTATGTTTTGGTTTTATATTAATTTCGCATTCTTTGTCTATTAGTTAACGTTACTAAATTTTCTATATCAAGTAATTTTATTCTTATTAAAATTATTCAATTTTAATTAAATTTTTAATAAATAAATAAATAAAATACAAATAAACTTAAAAAGTGGATTTTATTATTCACATAATGGTTATGGAAACTATTATGTGAATCATGTACTTGTTCAGTTTCCAACCATGTGGATGGTTGGCTGCAACCATGTACATGTTCAGTTTCCAATCATTTCGCCAATCATAATATGGTCCCCTTAAAATATGATTGGGTCAACCATGTTTTTTCTCTGCGTGTGAAAGATAAATTATGGTAACCCCACGAATAATGATGATCCATGCAAGCTTTCGCTTTCAAATATATGAAGGCGACCCAGAAGTATGCAGAGAATTTGGCTATTTTCACGATTTTCACACTTTTCCGGGTTTTCATGACCGACATAGAATCTTGCCACCGAGAAGAAGGCAACACAAAAAATTATCCAAATCGGGTGCTCCGTTCACTTCTGGTGCGATGAGTAACACATTTCGCGACTTTGTTTTATATCAGGGTGCGGGAAAACTCGCCAACGATCGATGGGTTACTTTTTCACTCATGAGCAAAGAATTATTGGTGCGATTAGTTGTGAGAACAATCGTATTTTGATTGTTCTCCGAACCCTGTTTTATATACACTCCGCGTCAATAGAATCCGAATGTAATCATTAAATATGTGTAGGAACTGACAACCTATACACACGTCATTAGAATGCATTTGATTTTACTAAAAAAAATGGTTTATTATTAAGTATCAGTAATGACTACTACTCCCTTTATTTAGTATAATTCCGTAAATTCAGTTTGGCATGGAATCAATGAGTGTTATGTTATGGCTTCAATGAGTGTTTCCTTGTCATAGAATTGGCGGCCGGAATCATACACTTTGTGTACTAACCATTCCCAAACATTTTCAATAACATTCAAGTCGGGGGAGTATGGAAGCCATTGCAACAATTCAACCTTTTTCTCACTGATCCAACTTTTAACTATACGAGCAGTATGAATGGGAGCATTATCGTGTGGTAGGTCCATTGCAATGGCCCAAAAATGTCAGAAAATTTTGGAAAGATCTTTCGAGGATATTTGTGTATGAATTTGCGGCGTTCTGGATTTTTGAAACTCAAGCACACGTGGCGATATATGGCCACGTGTTAGAATGTTAGAAAAAGTTTTTGAAAATGGGATTGTGTGACATGTTGCGCCGTCAATTTGGAAGCGGTGTTCAGGCGTCAGTCTATTAATGTTGAAATGCCAAACCAAACAAAACACAATTCACTTGACAGCTGACAAAATGGCCGCCAGTTAAAACAGTGTTGCCAACTTAAAGCTCTATACCTCTAAAAAAAACACCCTTTATAAACGACAAGGGTCGAAAAAATCGACAATACGCAGATTCACAATAGATAGAAATTTTCTGTAATGTTTTAGAAAAATACAACAAAACAATCTAACGGTATTTTTCCAAAATTATCTTTTTTGCAAAAAAGTTTTACAACAATGCATACTCAATAAAAATCAACAACAACAATCTCTTTGAAACCTCGTTCAGTTCGAAACGAAGTTTTTGTTTTTTCAAACCAGTGAACCTATTCTAATGACGCGCAGTGTATATAGGTTGTCAGTTCCTACACATATTTAATGATTACATTCGGATTCTGCGTAGAATAATATATAAAAAAGAGTAAAAAACAAGTTTTTTAAAATATAACACTTTGGCAGAAAATAAATTTCCATTAAAATTAATTTCCGCAATTTCGATTTAAAATTAAGGGTTTTTGGCTACTTTCTTCCTAATATCATTGCAGATTTTGAAGTCGCCAAAAACCCTTAGTTTTAAATCGAAACTGCGGAAATTAATTTAGAAGAAATTTATTTTCTGCTTTTTAGTCGGTTAAAGGAAGTGTATGAAAAAGCTCGCCGCAGATTTGAGGATATATATATATATATGGTCCACCCGATGCAAGTTAATACAAGGGTTATAAAAAACAGTTTTAGTATCCCATTTAACAACATTAATGTCAATTAGAAAAAAAATTCCACACTTTTAAAACGACAAATTTTTCCAATTTTGTGGATCTGATCTCTTTTTTCATTTTATATGATATACAAATATAAAATGTTCCACAATATTCTCTAATGTTCTATAACTATGAATTTTCTATAAAAAATGTTAAAAATTTGTGTGTCTAAAAGTCCCGTTTACCGCGAAATGGAGCCTGCTGGAAAAAAGGCTTTCAACAGCAATTTAAATCGGGTCTGTTCCTCAACGCAAATAATACTTTTTTTAAATCTCACGATCACCTTTTTTCAATTTTATTTTCATTAAAAATCTTAATTAATATCGGTATGTAATTTAACTACTTTTGGTAAGTAATGGTTTGGTATTCACCTCGTAGATCTACAAGGTAGTTTACACTTCAAAGTAGGCTCGGAAAGAATCTAAACTTTTTCCCATACAAATTCTAACGGGAAGTTTACAGGCATGTAGATCTACAATGTTTACATCATTTACGGGGGTTTTACAAGTTTAAATCAGTAATATTTGACGATCGTTTCTAACTTGGATAAAACCAATTATTGGAGGAATCCATCTACATATTTATATACAATTATGTGATAGTTTTTATAAAAACGATAACTAGAAATTTGTTATATAACACTAAATTTGTTAGTAATATTTATTGAAAGTGTATATTGAATAGAATATGAAACATCTGGTAACTGTAGCTAATTCATCCATTTTCGGCAGTTCGGAGCTCCACACATGCAGGGTATTTTGTTAGCATCATCTTCAATATCGAATTTATAGTCATATGAGAGCTGAAATTAAACCGTGTGATAAAATGTTATTTTGATATTGTATTGTATATAAAACAACCTCATGAAAAAAAGTTGTCGATACAAGTAACATTTACCTAATTTTTAAATATTTTAAAACTGGTTTGAGTAAAAATTGTGAAAAAATTACACTTTTAAATAATTTTATCGTCATTCACAAAACAAATTTTTTTAAAGCCATTAGCGCTAGTGGTTTGTTTAAATTTTTGTTATCCTAATATGCTCCGCCACGCAAACTCATTTTATAAAATTATGGTTTTTCAGAATTTCAAAAACCAATTTTATCGTAAATACAACCAGAGAATGTTAATTATAGAGAAGGTGCATATAGGAATGTCTGTAAACTTTTGCTGGGAATAATGGGACAGATTTTGAGGAACTTCCAGTCCAACATCAATCAAGTATTTTCTTTAAGTTCGACTGGATTTTGATGTTCGGTTCAAACAAAAATAGAAAGACAAGAACTAAAAAAGTAAGAAAAAAAAGAGTAAAAAACAAGTTTTTTAAAATATAACCCTTTCACCGACTAAAAAGCAGAAAATAAATTTCCTTTAAATTAATTTCCGCAAATTCGATTTAAAATTAAGGGTTTTTGGCTACTTTTCGCCTAATATCATTGCAGATTTTAAAGTCGTTGAAGTCATCATTGTAGCTTGAAGGAATCGGAAGTTATGCCATGTTTAAAAAAAGGGGTTTGAGTCTCCCCACGGCCCCTACGCCTCTGATCAGTGTTCCAAATTTCAGCTCTCTAGCTCATGTGGAAGTATATGAAAAAGCTCGCCGCAGATTTGAATATATATGTATATATATATAGTCCACCAAAAGCAAGTTAATATAAAAGTTATAAATAAAAAATAACGCAACCAAACCCAGTAAACGTAATGAATCCGAAAAGAATCATAAATGACTAATTTTTCTGAGCTTTTACCCTCATAATGAATACTAAAAAGAGTCTGGAAAGAGCGTGTTTGCCATGAAACTGTCCCCTCTTTATGAGTTCAATTATTGGCTCATAATACTCTTTTATGACTTTTAATCAACTCACAAAACACTCAGAAAAGATTCTGAAAAGAGATAAAAAATGAACACTCAAAAAATGTCAAAAATTATTTAAAAAAATTTTTTTTAAATATCAAATAATTACAAAAAATCGAATATTCCATAAAAAAACGTTTTTTTGTCGGGATTCGAACACGTAACCTCATGTTTCGTAGATCTGCGCTCTATCCCCTGAGCTACTGCGCCTCTATCATTCATACCGATAAAAACAAAAATGTGGTGGGGAGTTGTAAAAACAGCTGAGCTCTGGTGTTGAGTTTCTGCCAAAAGCTGAGCTCTGGTGGTGGAAAAAATTGAGAATTTTCACGCACACCAATAAAGAAATTTCATTTTTTCACGCACACCAGTAAACAAATTTGCTGTCACTTCACTCATATTCCCTCTCGCTCAAGCAGAGTGTCGCCTCTGTATACTCTGTGATGAATATACTGACGCCTGAACAACGCTTCCAAATAATGCAAATTTATTTTGAAAGTAATGGTTCTGTTCGAAATACGTATCGCGCACTACGTCCATTTTACGGTCAACATAATCGTCCACCAGAGCAGTGATGCCAAGTTGACGTCTCTGACGTAATTTTGACGTTTTTCGACCCAAATGACGTTTTCTCCCTAAAAATTACGTTTTTAAGACTTTTTGACGTTTTTTGGTTTAAAAATAACGTTTTTTCATTTTTGAAGATTGAAAAATATAAAAACTAGAGAGTGGACTATCTTCGGCTATACCGAAGCTGAAATACCCCCACACAGTAGGAAGAAGTACCTCGAACATAAAATTATGTGGTCTCAAGACCCCATTTTGAACCACCTATAAATAGTTTTTGAGCCAGGACCATGTCCAAAATCCGTTTCTAAAAATTTCCAATCAAATCGACCAAAAAAAAAAAATTGGTCTCAAGACCCCATTTTGACTCTTATATATGAGGTTTCGGAGCCTCGGAACATGTCAAAAAAACGTTTCTAAACATTTCCAATCGAATGCAGCAATAAAAAAGACTTGAAAAATGTTGACCTTTTTTTCGGAGTATGGGAGCCACGCCCAGTTTTTGTCCGATTTGGCTGATTCTCGAACTTGATCTCAGTATTCACCACAAAAACATGTACCCAAAGTTTCAAGTCGATATCTCCAAAACTGCGACCTCTATCGTGCGGACGGACGGACGGACGGACAGACGGACGGACGGACAGGCAGACGGACATGGCTAAATTGACTCCGGCGGTGATGCTGATCAAGAATATGTATACTTTTCCATACCGGACACGCCTTTTATGGGCTTTACAAACGTTGTGTCATACCCTGCCACAGTGAGTGTGGGGGTATAAAAATTAGTATAACTTTCAAGTTAAAAAATACTTTGTATATGGAAAATTAATTTATTGAATTAATATTAATTTTTTTATATCATGTATATACATCATGAGTATTTTCTTTCTATAAAGTATTTTTTAACTTGAAAGTATGTATTTAAGGTTTCAACATATTTCAACCGAATTTGATTCTTAGCAGTTCGTTGGAAAGCTACTTGAGTTTAGAAACCAATAAGATAAATATTTATAAAATATTTATTTATTTATCAAAAGTGGTCCGATCGACGCAAAACTTCACTGACCGCGTTTTTATGTCTGAGGGAAGCAGAAAATGTGCAGGAATGAGAAATACATTTTTTGTCTGCCTAGTACCAAGGGTGGGTCCGAAGCCACTAAATTGGACCATCGCCCAATATAATTGTCAGTCTAGTGATGACCATGGACATGGATAGATTACACAACACAACAAGATTTTTGCTTCATAAATCAAAGTAAGATATTCTTATAGATTTTTGGACGCTGAACAAAATGGCCTCTATCAATTTTTCCATCACGTCAGGTTTTTGAGGAGTCCAAAATTTATTGGACAGCACGAGAAAAGAAAACCCAAACTCTTCAATTTGGGTGTAAATTCAATTCTAATTTTATTATAGCCCAACGGCGATATTTATACTAATTCGTTACACTAAAAACTACAAATATACTTATAATCTATTCTCAACACAAGAAAACCAGAGATAAAAAAAAGAGTAAAAAACAAGTTTTTTAAAATATAACCCTTAAACCGACTAAAAAGCAGAAAATAAATTTCCTTTAAATTAATTTCCGCAATTACGATTTAAAATTAAAGGTTTTTGGCTACTTTGTTCCTAATATCATTGCAGATTTTGAAGTCGCCAAAAACCCTTAATTTTAAATCGAAATTGCGGAAATTATTTTAAAGGAAATTTCTTTTCTGCTTTTTAGTCGGTTAAAGGGTTATATTTAAAAAAACTTCTTTTTACTCTTTTTTTAAATTTTGTTCTCCCCCCTTTTTCCCTCCTTTTTTTACCTTTTTTACTCTTTTTCCCCAATGCTAACCTAAGTAAAAAGTTTCAGCCCTGTAGCTTAAAAAATACGAAAGTTAGAACTTTTAATTGGCTCCATCCTGCTCCCCTTTGCCCCCACACCCCCTTTCCAAAGGGTATAAAAAATAATTTTGTCAATAAGAGCCCACCTACCAAATTTCATCATTGTAGCTTAAAGGAATCGGAAGTTATGCCATGTTTAGAAAAAGGGGTTTGAGTCCCCCACGGCCCCTACGCCTCTGATGGACCCCAAAATTTAATAGAATGCATTGTCACCGGCTCTTTCAGATCTCTAGCTCATGTGGAAGTGTATGAAAAAGCTCGCCGCAGATTTGAGGATATATATATATATATATATACTAGCAGGGCCCGGTCCGCTTTGCTGGCCCTAAAAAAGTTATTTTTGCCTTTAAGGTCATAATAAATTAATGAAACCATTTGTCACATATTTTTATTGGGAGCCCAAGTGTAGCATTTTGAAATATTGAATTGTATGAAAAGTACCACGCCCCGCTGTCGAATTCCAACCATATGTAACATTGAACTTAGAATTGAAAGCATAAAATCATGTCCCGTTGAAAAATGTTCATCGGCAGCCCAAGTGTAACATTTTTAAAATATTGAATTGTATGGGAAGTGCCACGCCACGCTGTCCAATTCCAATATGTTGCATTGAAGGCATAGCACCATTTCCCGTTGAAGAATATTCAATGGGAGCCCAATAATGGCACTTTGAAGTATTTAATTGTATGGTCGGTGCCACGCCCCTTTGTCCAATTACGCCGATATGTAGCATTTAGCTTAGAGTTGAAACCATGAAACCATTTGCTAAATTTTGTTGGAAAACATTAAATGAGAGGCCAGTTACAGCAATTTTAAATATTGGTTTGTATGGGCGGTGCCACGCCTCTTTGTCCAATTACGCCGATATGTTGCATTTAGCTAAGAGTTGAAACCATGAAGCCATTTGCCAAATTTCGTTGAAAAACATTGTGTGGGAGCGCTATTACAGCATTTTAAAATATTGACTTGTATGGGCGGTGCCACGCCCCATTGTATAATCCCGACCATTTGTAGCCCAGATTATGGCTGGGGTCTTATAGTATGTTCATGGCAAATTTAATTTTCTTGAGATCGAAAACGTCTGAGATATAGCAGTTTTTACTAACTTGTGGGCGGTAAAAGTGGGCGTGTCAAAACCTATCCTATGTCACGACTAGAACACATATATAAATTTTGGTGAGAATCGGTGCTGTAGTTTTCGCGTCTACTGGTGACAAACATACACGTCTCTATTATATATATAGTCCACCCAAAGCAAGTTTATATAAGGGTTATAAAAAATAAGCTATAGCGTTGGTCTTCTTGTGTACATACAGTGGAATTGTTATCAGTTATGCTCGCAACAGAATACCAAATATAGTGTTGGTATCCGTATGCTTACATTAGCAGATAACAATTTACGAGTATTTTGACCGCGAAGGGTCCATATGGCAATGCTACATGCGCGAGTCGATAAGAACATTTGAATTGCATTTTCTTATCTTACATGCTTGGTATAAAATAACAATGTGTTCAATAACTATTGGACATGAGGAATTCAGGATCAAAGAGTAAAAAAATGCCAAGTTTCGAAATATTTATTAAGCTTTTAAGAGATTTTGATTTTGCTCAAAGTTTAGGTTTATATAGTCGTTTATTGTAATAATTTTCTTTAAAGTTATGAACATTTGAAAAAATTCTGTGGACGACATCGTGTTCAGCACGAAAAAATATTTAAAATCTTTTGATTTTTTGAGTACCACGTTCTATTTTACTGTAACTGAGGGTTATAACACACTCCAAAAAAATTAATGCCACTGAACTAAAACATTCATATAATTATTCGAAACAAAAAATCGTAAAAAAATGATGAATAGCTTCTTTTGAAGATAAACGTTAGTACTAAAAGATGACGTAAACATTTTTTTTTAAAAAAGATTAGTTTACTCTTGAGAAATAACTGCATTTTTAAATTCGATTAATTTTTTACGTCCTTGATCCTGAATGCTACTTTTGGTTTATGGAGTATCAAAACATTCAAATTTTGCAGGGTAGTTATCCCTACATTTTATTTTATATTTAAATACATATGGGTTAATCCATAATAAATCGACAAAATTTTTCAAAAAATTACCCTTGACCTCTCCGATTTTGATGAAATTTGGAAGGTTGGTAAATAACAGCGAAAAAACAATATAAATTGTTTTTTTTTTTTGAAATTCGAATAATTTTTAAAAGTTATTGAAAAAATAAAAAAATTTTAATTTCGGCATTTCTATTTTGGCCGAAATAAAAAAGAAGCTATTTTGGTCGGTCTCTAATTGACACATTTTCTCATTAAAAAGTGTTAGCAGAATTTTTTTTAGGGATACATATTTCAAATGACAATTAACCGAAATGAATTACAAATCATTTTATATTGTGCTACTCAATTAACCCATTCACGACGAGTGTTAGCATATGGTAACGCTGATAGCGTTCCACGGTATATTCAATCAATAAAATATTTGAACAAATATCACTAATCTGTTTTTTGATTTTAATAAAGCATGCTTAGAAAAAGAAAGCTTTTGATATATAACTCTAAGCAATCGCATATCAGTAGCGACTAGGGAATTCAATCCAGGGATCCCGAACCCCGGACCTTTTTTGGTCCCGAAAATTATTATTTTTTGTTTTGTTTTGTTAATTTTCTAATCCAATAAATATATTTTATTGAATTTATGTTTGTTAAGTCGGTAATGAATAAAGACTGATAGAAACCATATTCTTCAATTGCGTTTTAACTGCTCATCTTTATCAAATTACATTGAATACATTATAAAATGAAGCTTAAAATAACGTTGTAATTTTTTTTTGGTAAATTCAATGAAAATGTTGCATAATACAAGTTGTAGGTTAATTTTGCTTGCAGTTGCATGACAAATCCTTTTTAATTACAACGTTTTTCTTTTATCAAAATACAATTTTTTTGGCAATCCCGAAATCCGGGATTGCCAAAACCCTCCGGGATTGACTTCCCTACTAGCAACCGTGGCGGATGATTAATAAGTAGTATTTTTAAAAAGTGGGAAAAAATAGCGACTTTTCCGCTAAGAAAATTTTTCAGTGTTACAAAAAGTTATATATTACGGATGTTTGCTTTCTAACATTTGAGGAGAATATCAAAGTATAATAAAACGTATTTCATAAATTATTTTACATTTTGCTGTTACCATATGGGCACGCTCGTCACAACCCTAGTAAATTTAAATTTGTACTAAGAAACATTTTTTTTTTAGTTTTTTTCATATAAAATTCTTTATGTTTTAAAGTAAGATTGTGTACTTGTTATACTTATGAAAAATTAACATAGCCTCTTGAGTGGATTTTGCCATATCCGTATGTCTGCCTGTCATTCAGTATGTTCATCCTTCTGATTGGTAACAATATTGAAGGAGCTAGAAGCAAACCAGGCGGCCCAAACTTTGGACTTAACTCCTGCAGGTCCTAGAAAGATTTTGTAATGCAACTGGCCTGAATTGGTCAACTGCCACGCCTACCTTCCATACAAGCGAAAATCGTCTTTAGTAACAAATGTACCCAATTTCATGGAAATTGTGGTTGGAAAATTCTCCATAAGATCTATTGTCCGCTTTGCAAAAGCTATATGAGCAATACCCCGATCACGACATGACATCATGATGCATACAAAATCAGCGCCAAAGATGGCTAGGTCATGCCGAGCGGATGAATGTAAAAAAAATACTGCATCTAAAAAATGGAGCACATAATGCTGTGAGTACCGCCGGCTGAAACTTACTCACTTGTTTTTTTTTAGCAAATTTTCATTACGATGAAGACATTTTGGCGAGCACAATTTTCCTGGATTTATCCGGCTGGACAAGATGATTAGGAGGAAGATGAAGGAGGTCTTCATCTGCCGATGGTCTTCATCGAACACCTCTATGTCAAATGATGACGAGGACCTTTCCAATTTCAGTCCATATAAAGATATTTCTAATGTCTACCAGGATGACTACCAGGATACTTATCAAGAAAATCCTAGTTACAAGCTACCTACTTTTCTAAATTTTTTCCTAGGAGCTATAAAATTTTTTTTTTTTGGATTCAAAAATGTGTATTTTTTAAAAATAATCCTAAATTTATACAAATTTAAAAAAAAAAATTATTTTGAAAAAAAATGGTTGATTTAAATTTTTTTTAACGAAATGAATATTTACACATTTCAAACTTTCCAAACTTTCAAAAATTAAAAAAAAAATAGTTATAAACAATAATATCTTAAATTAGGTAATTTTGCTAGGGTTGTGACGAGCGTTACCATTTGGTAACGGGCAGAGGTAGGCAAACAGCAAGCGGTGAAAAAAAAAAGTTGGAAATTTGTTTCTTGGGTCATTTTTAGGTAATCCTGAAAAAATCTTGAAAAAATTCCTATTATTTCGCTCTCGTCATTAATGGGTTAAGAGAGTATTGCAATAAAGCGGAACTCAATAAAGCGGCTAAATCCCTGTATATCTTATATTGAACTTTTTCATTGAACATGTTTTCTCTCAATTAACCGGAACAACTGTAATACAAATTTTGTTCTTTGTTTGATACCCTAACCGTTTATTCTTCACAAATCTAGCATTTAACCATTTTGACGTTTTTATACCCTCTTAAGTGCACATAGGATCTTGTGATCTTTCAAAAGAGCCATCAATGTCATTGTTACCACACCTGTGAGCAGCGCTCTTGCTTTTGAAAGATAAGCCTGATAACGGAATACACCCTGAAAAACAAAATTCAAGTAACTACAGAGGCAGACATAATTCGAATTATTGACTACTTCTATATTATCGTATACTTAGTATTATGTGAGTAGAAATTTCTTTCTTTTTTAATTTTTTTGGATTCTTACAAATCGTCATTTTATACTTTAAATCATCCAATCATCAATGGGACCCCAAAATCGTCCAAATGACGACGACGCGTCCATCTGGCAACGCTGGTCTCAAGTTTAAAAATGTTATAGTTTCTGAGAAAACTGACCTCAAATATTGAAAAATTTGATTTTGTGCAATATTTTTGAAAGCTCCTGCGGCTTTCAGCAGCATTTCTTAATCTTCATGTCGGTCTCGAAAAATTCTATCATCTTTCCCATGGTCAAAAATGCAATTATGTATATGCAGGTGCAAAATAGATACATTTTGATGTTAAATTATAATCCTGGTACTGTATACCTTAAATCTAACTTATTACTAATAATTTTCAATCATAAGATCAATATTATTTTCGCCTCTTCATGGATGTTTTAACATTTAAAAAGATACTAGAAAACTGAATTTTGTGAAAAACTTGAAAATAAACCAAATACACAAATCAAAAGCAAATTTTTCAGTTTTAAAACACTAGGCGGCGCCACAAGTTTTGAGTTGAATAAAATATTTTGATTTTTTGATATTTGCCTACTTGAGAAATGAGTTAGTTACGAAAAAAACATTGTAACCATAAAAAGAATGGATTGTTCAGAGCACAATGAAAGTAGTTCTGATCAAAATGGTCAACATTTTATAAGTATTTTTTATTGCTGTATTCGCTTGGAAATATTTTTTGTTACACACTCCGATTCTCTTTAGATACTCCAGAGAATTTTGGAGGGTAAGGTAGGCCTTAACTTTGATATGAAGAACTTTTTCTTCGACATCCTGACAGCCAAGGTAGCAGCATTCCCAGCCTTTTTAAATTCATCCCAGTTATGTTCTGTGGGATTCCTTTTCCATATATTGTATAGTTTATTTCGGGATTTTAAAACAGATTTTACATAGAAATTGAACCACGGACACGCAAAATTTATACAGAGCGACACATGAGTATCAAATATGTTATAGATATTGTCCAGGAGAAAATTAAGTTTATCATCAACAGTACATAGAGACCAACAAAAGGACCAATTTATTAAGGACAAGTCATTACACATGGAGACATAATCAATTGATTTGTAGTTGCGATATGGTGAAGAGTTTACAGTCTCGACTGGGTCAAAATTAATATTCAAGGTGCCAAAAATAGTATCATGATCAGAGACAAACGATAACTGATCAAAGAGCAATACAGAAGTATAATCGGAGACTATGAAAATGTCAAGCAAGCTTGGACAGGCATTATTTGCAAATCGAGTAGGTATTGATCTACTGACTACCTTGAATCCAACTTCAGCAAAAGTATCAAACAATTTATTCGTTAAACAGTCATTGTTAAGAATGTTAATATTAAAATCACCACAAAATGATTGTAATCAATAACACAATTGGACAAAGAAGTAAACAAAGGATCCAAACTACAATTGCGATTCGGATTATATACGCAAGATAGAAAAACTTTAGTTCTTTTCTTTTAACGACGAATCCCAACGGTCCCACTTACCCGCCCAACCGACCGAGGGGCACATCCGCATGACGCACGGATTTGTTGACCAAACAGCCGTAATCCGGATTACGCTGTGCAACCGATCGCGGGTAAACATATCGACTGGTTTCTGACTCAACCTCATAACTCAGATTTGGGCCAATTTACGTTTTTGATGCCAAAAGTTGTATTAGTCCCCTACGCATTCAGTGAGAATTCACAAAAAAAAATGTTTGTTAAATTTTAAGCAAAGAAAAAGGCTTTGCAACAACCTCGTATCTTAAAATCCAAATTTCATAACAGCTACAACCTCGTATAATATTTTGAATTTTGTTTCTTGATCAATAATGAAAAAAATATATATATTTGTAGTTTAAAAAGTAAATAATCCTTACAGAAAATATTAAAAGGAAGGCGCGTGCATTTTGCAAAGTGGTCAGATTAAGACATTTTTTAAAAATTTAACTAGTGAAAAATTTACCAAATGCAGCTTCAAAATAGTTTTTTTTTAAAATCCTCAGATGAAATGGTTGTTTGTCTCAAAATAAGTGTTCAAATATGAAATTATGAACACGTTAAATCTGCGGCGCGAAAGATTTAATTTATGGCATGTCATTAGACATGTTCACCTAAATAAATACAGTCCACTTATTCATAATGAGCTAATTTAAGGAACCTCATTTGTAAAGGGTTTTCCCTCAATATTGTCTACAATTTAGTGAATGACAATTTAATGATCGATTCTAAGAAGTAAACAAATACATCCGAACAATGTAACAGTTCGAGGAAGTACAATGATGAATGTTTCATCCCCTATTTTAAGTATTTCTAAGAAGGATATTGTAAGGAGTCGTACTTCCGCTAAATACAGTGACAAGCAGGTACACGAGGTACGCCGAATCACGAGCGTTTATAGGCTACCTACGTGAGCTATAGTTTTAAGAAATAGTTTTAAACTTGTATATAAACCCAAATTTTAATTTAATAAAAAGAGTATCATACAAATACTCAGCCGAAGCAGATATTTATTTCTCTTCGGTGGATAGAATTTACAAATCTATTCATTGCTATTCAAGTGGTCCGTCGAAGTTATATCTTTAGCTATCACCCACCAGCGGTAAGAAGCTCAAAGATCTCGAACAAGTGACATGAAGAAAACGCGAAACTACGGCGAAACAGTAGTAAAAGCGTAACCAAGGCTTCAACATTGGTTAAAAACACAAAAATCTAATTGTGTCTAGGCAAACTACGGCCAAACAGTAGTAAAAACGCGAAACTACGGCGAAACAGTAGTTAAAGCGTAACCAAGGCTTCAACATTGGTTAAAAAACACAAAAATCTAATTGTGTCTAGGCAAACTACGGCCAAACAGTAGTAAAAACGCGAAACTACGGCGAAACAGTAGTAAAAGCGTAACCAAGGCTTCAACATTGGTTAAAAAACACAAAAATCTAATTGTGTCTAGGCAAACTACGGCCAAACAGTAGTAAAAACGCGAAACTACGGCGAAACAGTAGTTAAAGCGTAACCAAGGCTTCAACATTGGTTGAAATCTAATTGTGTACAGGCGAAACTACGGCAAAACAGTAGTTAAAGCGTAACCAAGGCTTCAACATTGGTTTTTAAAAAAATCCACAAGTGCTGAGTCGAAATTGTATCTTGAGCGCAAGAAGCTCAAAGAACGCGAACAAGTGAAGTGCAGAAAAACACAAAAATCAAATAGTGTAAAGGCGTAAACTACGGCCAAACAGTAGTTCAAGCGTAACCAAGGCTTCAACATTGGTTTATAAAAAAAAAACATACCCACAAGTGCTGCTTCTGGAGCTATTCCCACCAGCGATGACGACAGAAAAAAACAAACTATTCCATCGCCAGAAGAAAATTGGAGAGGACATAGAGGTGCTACTTAAAAAAGCAACAGCACGAGTGTTTATGGAAAAAACACTACACGATGAAAGAAAACATCTGTATCAGTTATGGGAGGAATTCCAGCAGAAAAACGCAAAAATAAGAGCGTACGGAGAGACGAATGAAGATTATTTTACGAGTAATTACTTCAAATCAGCGGAGCAAAACGTGCAGCAAATAAATGCGTTAATCCAAGAGATGGAGATGGATCAGGAGGCGCCACAGCAATCTACAGGATTTAGGAAAATTCAACAAAAAGTGGAAGGTTGCAGCAAGGAGGATGAGCTGATGAAGATGTTTATACGGGGAGTACAAAACTGCAGAGGTGAAATGGCCGAATGCAATGGTAATTTGGCAAAGATAGAGATGGAAGAAATAAGTTCCACTATCAATGCAAATTACGATATGGTAAAACTATTGTTCTTGAAATTATTGAACGCCTTCATCTTCAAAGAGGAGTTTTACGAACTCTACATTAATCTTACGAAAGACTATACAAAGATTCGGATATATATTAAAAAGTATATGCAGCAAAGTGACGAGCAAGCAACGACATCGCAGTTAAAGCTAAAGCTAGAGGATATAAAAATTGCATCATTTCACGGAGACATCAACGAGTGGGCATCATTCTTTGACATATTTAAGAATTTGGTGCATAATAACTCGCAATTCTCTAGCGTGGAAAAAATGTATCGGCTAAAAGCAGTGGTCAAAGGCGAAGCTGGAAGAATGATACAACATCTCCAGATAACAGATGCCAATTACAAGGCAGCGTTCGAGCTACTTCAGCAGCGATATGAAAATCCACGGCTGTTGTTTACATCACAAGTCGACAAGATATTGGATCAACCTATGGTCAGCAATGAGTCGGCATTAAATATCAAAAAACTCTTGGATACGACTAATGAATGTATTGCCGCATTGAAAGGGATGAACATTTCAATTGTAGATGCGGAACCTTTCATCGCGAGTACGGAAACTGGACAAGGAGAGTCTTCAATTTTACGAGCAGAATGTGAAAAAACCGAAGGAGATTCAAACTCTGGAAGATGTCTTGGGATTTTTGGAAATGCACTATCAAGCCTTGGAAGCAGTTAGCAAACGACAAGGCGGTAATAGTGAATTCCAAAGGAAGGCGGAAGTACAATTTCAACGATCGGCCAAACCCTCGTACAAAACTAATATTGAGATTATAGCTTCAGCCACTGAGGAAGACGTCCCATTAATACAACGTGAGCAAGTTATAAATACAACAAACTTCGAAGTAGAAGCAGTGATTAAGGCGATGTTCCCAAACCCAACTAAGTATAAGATGAGGAGGATCACCAAACAGGAGCAAACCAACATGAGGAATACATATTTTGGTAAAGAACTACAACAAAGACGTCATCCTGAGAGCAAGAAACGGGGTAATATTTACCACCACAGCAGGCGTCACCAGGAAGGTCGTTACCGAAACAGAGGATGCCAAAGTTATCACAACAGAAGAGTACAGCGCATCATCCGTATTTATACTAATTACGACGATCTAAGCAGATACCGATGGCGTAAAGCACGTCACACACGATACAGATGCAGAAGTAGCAGAATTCAGTGGTATAAGTTCAAACGCAAACACAAAATTTACCACTATTGGATGATACCAAACACCAGAAGTCATCTAAACATGTGGATCATGCGGATTTCTATCTTGAAGCCGACTAAGAATATTGGTACCCGGAAGTTTTGGTGACCCTCGTCAGAATGTTCAAATATAAAATATGAACACGTCAGATCTGCGCCGCTAATAGACGAATGCATGGCACAGCTACAAGATCAAATAAAGAAGATTAAAGCAACTATATCAGAAAAACTGATCCTGCCTGGAAGATGTTCCGGAAATGAACTACAGGAAATCTACAGTCTATTGAAAGCAAATGAAATTTTTGTAGACAACCATCTCGTCATTAATAACTTCGGGGTGGATTCGTATCATTTGATGTCCGAAACTACATTAAATGAGTGTAGTAGAAACTTAGACAATCAATTAATTTGTGAAGGAGATTGGCCTTGGAGAGATGCGAATGACAAATCGAGCGAAGTCCGAATGACGTTATTTTGGATCCAGCTTCAGCGGAATGTTTTCAAAAAGTCTTCAGCGCAAGTACAAGGTACAAAAACATCTCAACAAAATATGGAATTACCGAAACAAGGAGTATTAACATTGAAGGCTGGATGTGACGCTCGGATAAACGGAATCACACGAGCTACCGTACACAACATTGAGTCTATCGATTGCGAAGAGATTAACATCAATTTAGTGAAGGATATCAGCACCGCGTCAGATGACTCACTTCAACACTTGGGATCAACCATGTGACGACCCCTAAAAATTAAGAGTCGTCACAATAACAAATGATTTCTTTTAGTTACTTTCATTTTTTTTAATTGTGGCATTTTGAAAACGCAAAATAAAACATGTTATGAATATTTAATACTTAATTATTGTAATACTTAATTTAGGGGCGAACAGTGGCATGACAGGCACACCTGGTCACATCGGCATGTTATTGACACGATGGTCACACCGATCATGGGAAATAGCACGATGGTCACCGCGGACGGCCAAACAGCTACCTGGTCACTCCAATAGGAAAAGTGATTGGAAATCACATAAGCAAAAGGGAGACGACAATAAGCACTACGCGACAATACCCCACACTTCGCGACAAAAACCAATGGCAACAAATCACCAACAAGAATTGGTGAACTAACGAATATAAAAGGCGAGCCCTCACACTGATTTCGGTCTATTGCGATTTGTATTCCGAATCAGGTGAGTGGTATTGTAGGGTAGATTTAGAAGTAGAACAAAAGAATGGAAGCTCGGATGATGGTAGGGATAGTGGCCGCCGGATTTATTCGAAACCTGCCATATTCCCAACCATCATCCAGCACTTTGAAAATAATAGAAAAAAAAACAAGGATAATGGTAGGGATAGTGGCCGCCGGATTTATTCGAAACCTGCCATACTCCCAACCATCATTCAGCGTTTTTACAGACAAGGAACAAGGATAATGGTAGGGATAGTGGCCGCCGGATTTATTCGAAACCTGCCATACTCCCAACCATTATTCAGCGTTTTACAGAAAAAGAACAAGGATAATGGTAGGGATAGTGGCCGCCGGATTTATTCGAAACCTGCCATACTCCCAACCATCATTCAGCGTTTTTACAAGGAAAAAAAAGAACAAGGATAATGGTAGGGATAGTGGCCGCCGGATTTATTCGAAACCTGCCATACTCCCAACCATTATTTCCAAAAAAAAACTAGAATTCCATCATACGGCCAAAGGGCGACTTCATTTTTTATATTAACTTTTCATTCTCACCTCTAAAATTTGCAAATGTTAACCCAAAATTACATTTCAGCCATTAATCCACAGTTTTCATTAAAATCATTTTCAGCAGTTAATCAAAACTTTAATTTTGTTCTTTTCCTCCATTTCTCATTGCAATTACCATATTTTTTATATTTTTTTTACACTGTCATGTATATATATTAATAAATTATTGAGAGTTTATTGACTTATTATTTGTCTATTGCGATTTGTATTCCGAATCAGGCTAATTGCGAGATCATCAAGCGTGGAGGCAACGTGAAGGATAGCAAGTAGAGGAGCATGCTCAGCAAGGACCTGGAAGTCAAGTAAAGGTTGTAAATTTGGAGAAGTTTTCGTCAACGCCCGCAAGTGGCCAAATTTGGAGAAGTTCGTCAACGCCATCAAGTGGCCTAATTTGAAGTAGTTTTATCAACGCCATTGAGTGGCCTAAATCTGGAGAAGTTTGTCAACGCCATCAAGTGGCCAAATTTGAAGAAGTTTTATCAACGCCATTGAGTGGCCTAAATCTGGAGAAGTTTGTCAACGCCATCAAGTGGCCTAATTTGAAGTAGTCTTATCAACGCCATTGAGTGGCCTAAATCTGGAGAAGTTGTCAACGCCATCAAGTGGCCGAAATTGGAGGAGTCTTATCAACGCCATTGAGTGGCCTAAATCTGGAGGAGTTTGTCAACGTCATTAAGTGAGTTTTGTCAACTCTATCGAGTGACAGAAGTTTGCGGAATTGTCGAAGCCATCAAGTGGCCGTATCGTTGAATATCATCAACGCCACTGGGCGGTGCTACACCCCTGCTCAGATCACGAAGATCTCGGAGTGGAACCTTTCAACGCAGATCCTGGAACACCTCGACCACCTTGCATGCTCTACTACCCGCACGTTCACGCCTTGCTACGCCTACGCTCGCATTAGCCACGCTCCGCGCCTATTACTCCCCAAATCACTCTACGCATCGCAACGCCTACATCGCCATCGCTACGTATCTACGCACCGTGATCCTGTCAAGCATCAATCAACAAATTGCCAACGCCGCCGACCAGCTGCAACGCCACAAAGTCGACGACCAACGCCACTGTTCGCCCAACCCAATATCTAGTTGAAAATTTTGTTTAAAATTTCCTATTTTGAATTATTTATTGAATAAAGTCACTGTTATACTAAATTCTCTGAAAAATATAAATTTATTTCTGTACGAAGCCCTGGACATCCGACGAGTCCTTACACCAGCCTTTGCGACGTTACAACCATAACCGACCATACACGTGAGATAGAACTTCTAAAGAAATATATTACAGAATTGAAAAATGAGAATATAAGTTTGAAAGGGCTTAACTTTCATCATGTAAGCGGACACACCGCACTAAGTTTAGTTAGTATAGTAATTATTATAATAATTTTATATGTTACAAAAAAAGTATTGATAAGAAGAAGATTGGTGCCCGTAAGTTTGGTGGCCCCCGTCAGAATGTTCAAATATGAAATTATGAACACGTTAAATCTGCGGCGCGAAAGATTTAATTTATGGCATGTCATTAGACATGCTCACCTAAATAAATACAGTCCACTTATTCATAATGAGCTAATTTAAGGAACCTCATTTGTAAAGGGTTTTCCCTCAATATTGTCTACAATTTAGTGAATGACAATTTAATGATCGATTCTAAGAAGTAAACAAATACATCCCAACAATGTAACAGTTCGAGGAAGTACAATGATGAATGTTTCATCCCCTATTTTAAGTATTTCTAAGAAGGATATTGTAAGGAGTCGTACTTCCGCTAAATACAGTGACAAGCAGGTACACGAGGTACGCCGAATCACGAGCGTTCATAGGCTACCTACGTGAGCTAGAGTTTTAAGAAATAGTTTTAAACTTGTATATAAACCCAAATTTTAATTTAATAAAAACAGTATCATACAAATACTCAGCCGAAGCAGATATTTATTTCTCTTCGGTGGATTGAATTTACAAATCTATTCATTGCTATTCAATAAGAAAGGGTTAAAATATCGTTTTGATCGGATTATATCTGGGCCTCCACAAAGCAGTTAAAATGAGCTAATTTTAACCGATTAAGCTGTGGGTGGTCTCAAAAGTTTCGTATTGACTTCTATAATATATGTTTAAAATTTCGTTCCAATCGGAAAATTTCTTTTCCCTCCGCAACACGGTTAAAGTTTTCCTGTTTTGGTGAAAACAAAAACCAATATATCTGAAATATTGGAAATGGTCCGATCGGACCGTACTGGGTCTCAAAAGTTGCGTATTGATATCATTAAAAAATCGTTAAAATTTCATTCCGATTGGATAAGTTCTTGGGCCTCTTTATTTCAGTTGCTTAAATAATACATAAACCATTTCTACGTTAACATGAAATTACAAAATTATTGCGAGCGAAGCTGTGGGTATAAGCTAGTATATCATAAATCTAATTGTGTGTCTGTACGTCTGCACGTCTGCACGTCTGTTTGTCCATCAATCACGGCATGGAGTTGTACAGTACGTTTTCCCAGCTATGTGTCGAATAAGGGAATAATTGGACAAAGGGGCGTGGCACCTCCCATACAACACATAACTTAAATACCAGCTAATTAAGCAACGATTGAATATATTCCAATGAAATTTGGCATGAAGTTGTGCAGTACGTTTTCCCAGCTATGTGTCGAATATGGGAATAATTGGAGAAAGGGGCGTGGCACCTCCCATACAACACATAACTTAAATACCAGCTAATTAAGCAACTATTGGATATATTTTAATGAAATTTGGAATGGAATTGTACTGCTATGTGCCGAATATGGGAATAATTGGATGAACCATGACGGGTGGGATTACAGCTGCCACCAAGTGCGTCCTTGGACATTTTTTGGGTGAACCATGCCGGGTGGGATTGCAGCAGCCACCAAGTGCGTCCTTGGACATTTTTTGGGTGAATCATACCGGGTGGGATTACAGCTGCCACCAAGTGCGTCCTTGGATATTTTTTGGGTGAACCATGCCAAGTGGGATTACAGCTGCCACCAAGTGCTTCCTTGGACATTTTTTGGGTGAATCATAACGGGTGGGATTACAGCTGCCACCAAGGGCGTCCTTTGCTATTTTTTGGGTGAATCATGACTGGTGGGATTACAACTGGCACCAAGTTTCACTGGGGGAATTAACCATCAATTACAGCGTCCATTGAACTTGGCGCAAATTCCTATATATATTTGTTTTAAAATTTTATACAACCCGTGCAACGCCGGGTATGTAACAGCTAGTACCTAAATATATTATTGCAGAAAAAAAATGGAAAAAGTTAAGTCAATTTACGCGCTAACTTTTCTTGCCCTCCATCAAGGATTGTACAACCGATTCACTCACTTTAGTGGATGCTTTTCGCCACATAGCTTTCATTTCCGCGACAGAATTGGTTAATTTACAGCAGAAGGGCAGCAGACGTTTCTAATAAATTTCCGTGTTAATTGTGCCCACAGTGAAATACGGTGTCGATTTTTTGCCGCATTGGCAAATGGCTTGCCAAATTAAAAATGTTTTCCCAAACTTTTTTACACGAATGGTTTTCTCCGATTCAGGAATATCTTCCTCAGGCTGCATTGAGTAAAACTGGTGACCAGGCAAAGTGCTTAAGTCAATTTTCACGTATGTTTCGTCGTGGATCACTCCATAACTACGCATAAGTTTTTGTTTGCCAGTTTCGTTACGTACAATTTCCGTGCAAGAGAAATGCATTATGTTTTGGAACTTTTTTCTTTTTGTATGTTTTTATACCATATCGCTGTTTGATTCGAATGACTTGTACATGTGTAGTCCCTGCATTTTTGGCAATATCTCTTGTTGACATGGAACGGTTCTTCTTCACAATGGATACCACGTTCTTATCCAGATTTTTTTGCGGAGTTCTTCTTTGGATCTAATTTTTTTAGCTTGTGATACTGCTATCGCAACAACCAAACCAGTTTTGTAAATGACAAATATTACAGTTGCAAACAAAAAAAAGTCAAAGCGAATAGAAAAAAAATTGTAGCAATTTCAAAATTTGTAAAAATTTCTGTGACGGTCCTTACTTGGAAGGTGTATACATTTTTTGTATATATTTTTATTTTACATACAATATTTTGTTATTGTAAGTAACATGAGCTTTTATTGACTATAAGTATTGTTGTAATTGAAGGCTGATACAACCATTTGTAAAAGAGAACTACTATGGACAATTTCGGAAATGCCAGTCCCTCATCTGAGGCTAAAAAAAAACATTGTATTAATGTCCCACCTTACATGAATCACCATAAAAGTTCCAAAGTCGCACCTGGTGGCAGCTGTAATTCCGCCTGGCATGATTCACACAAAACAGATGCAAAGACGCACCTGGTAGCAGCTGAAATCCCATCTGGCATGATTCTTCAGTAAAAATCGAAGACTTCGAAGCTTCGAAGTTTTTTAACCTTCGTAGCTTCTATATATTCGAAACACCTTACAACTTCGAAGCCTCGAAATCTTCGAAGTGTTTTAACCGATTCCAAAAAAGTTGTATAATTTTCACATAAAGGCTCTTTTAGTTATTGCACCATTGAATTTTTTAAATTTCTTTTGTCTCAACAAAACATTTGTATCAACAATTTGAACTTTGACTTTATTTGGAAAAATAAAAAGGAAAATATTATATGCATTTACTAAAGGAGCCTGTATGAAAAAACTTTACAACTTTTTTGGAATCGATTAAAACATATGGTATAAGATATGTCAGATCTATTAAAGAAAAAAAGAATGTTAAAATCAAAGCTTGCATTTAGCTACCAGGAAATTTAAAAAAAATAGGAAAATTTCGATTTGAATTGCAATTATTTGCAAAACCAACAGTGTTACATTCGAACCGACTTCATATTTGAGATCAGTGACACCAAATTAACTAATATGAATATTGTCATCAAAATCCGAGCACTATTTCCAATGTTTTTCATTTTTGAATGGGGAAAAAGAAGTGCATTCTGCGTAACACAAGGTAGTGTTAGGTGTCAACGCTAGTCTTGTAGCAGTGTTGTTTTCTTAAAGGTGTCAACTTTGGGTCGAAGTTATTTGTGATTATGTCAAACATGATTTTTTATGTGTATATGTAGATTAAAGCGTTGTGCATATAGCTTGCTGAAGTTAATCGATATTAGCTAAAGGTATTGTATGAGTCAAAGAGGCTTTGGTGAGTAGGCGTTTGGTTGGCTACTTCATCTTACGCTGCGTCGTGTGAACATTCTGAACTGCAAACATTTAAAAAAAAAGAAGGCTAACAACTTAAAAATAATTTTTAAGTTGAGTCGCTAATTTTGAATCGGTTAGCGTTAGGGACAGAAATACAAACAGACAGACCTGGACAAATATATATATTAATTCCTTTGAGTGGTGAAGATTAATAGTGGGTGGTCAAGAATTTTTAACCTCTTGCAAGTAAAAAACATAGAACCACAAAAAAATATTTTTAATACAAAATATCAACCTTCTAAAAGCAAGAAAATATTTCCACAAAATGCTAGAAACAGGTTAAAAGGCTAAATCCAAAATTTGAGGCTAAATGAAAAAATAAAAAGCTCAATCTAGCTGGGAAAAGGCTATCCTGCATACACTGGTTGTTAGTGATTACATTACCTCTTCACCTCTGCTGATTCTACGTTTAGCAAATATTATAATGCGGACCTCACGATCAACTTCAACAATTTCGGTAACACAGTTAGGATTGCAGGAGTGATTAATATATCTAGCCAAGCCACCAGACAAAGTAGCATCCACAACTCTATCTTCATCCAAACGGAACATATATATCCCCCGATTCTGAAATTAAAAATTACGGAAATAAATACTATGAAATTGAGCCTACAACTTTACTCACCCTTTCTTCATACTGTTTCTCTCTTATTTCGGATACTTCCGTACGAATTACCTCTCCAATGTATTCTATTATCATTGTGTGTTTTTCCACATCACGAGCTGCATATAATCCTAATCCCTGAATTTTGGATCTAAAGTATGTAACTTCATTAATTGCGAACACAAATCAAAGACAGATCTTCACAAACCTGGCTAGGTAGACATTATTCCTCCACTCTTGCTTCATTTTTTTGTATTGCGAACTTTTTGAATGAACAAATTGTTTGCTATAGGGACAAGTGACTTCACCGGCTATTACTGATGATGTAGAATTCACCAATCGCTGTGTTGAAGTTGTACCTGTACGTTGCGTATGTGGTTTCCGCCAACCTAGCAGCTGACGTTGTTTTCGCTCCGTTCTTGCCGCACCAGAGGGATTTATTGCAAGAGGTAAGTCTAGTAAAGGGTTTCGTCCATATTTAAAACGGTAGTCAGTTAAAGTTTCGATGCCGGGCAGACTCTCTATGATCCGAACAATAGCTGGTTCCGTAAGTCCGAATAAATCTTCACCTGATATAAACTTTGGAAAAAGTTGGACGAGCTCATGCTTCTTACGCATAGAAATAATTGGTTCTATAACTCTCTGCCAAACAGCTTTCGGCGAGGAGTCACTAAGCTCAATATCGTTTTGCATTGGTTCTTGTACTTGTATTCGAAACTCTGGACGTCCGGCCGCCTCCGCAATCGAACAAATGTATCGACATCGTTTATTTGGTTGCTTCATTGACCAGTAAAAACGAATCTGAAATGAAGCAAAGTTCGATCTTGCTTTTAGTACTTACACTTTAACAAAATATGTTATTTTGTCAGCACCAAAGCATTTAGTTTTGCATGGATTCGAGCCCAGAATTCGTTTTTTTTATACAACTAATACCAACTTTAAAAATATGTGTTCATGGTAATAATCAAAGTTTAAATGACTACTCATTTTCAACTTAAACCGTTGAGGCAAGATTGCCTCAAGAAACGCATCAAAAAACTGGTATTAACTAACGGTGCCTTTTGTAAAATATCTAGTAACATTCTTTCGAAGGTTCAAACTGATTCTTACTTTTGGTTTCGTTTCAGTTAACAGTTTTGTGTGAAAACAGTATTGGCAGTAGGGTTCCCAACCATCCCGTATTTTCCGGGACGTCCCGGATAAGGGCCTCGTAGAGACCTGCTGCGGGATGCAGGACATGCCCCGCATTTCAAACATTTCAATGAATTTTATGTATTTATTGAAAAGATAACGCTCATGTAAATTTTGGTTGTTATCACTCAGTTTATAAGCTATTTCTAAAAGAAAATAAATTTATGATTGTCGTGGGTTGTCCTGCACACACTTTGAATAAATCGGTCAGATTAGCATTAGATCAGTGTCAGCCATCCAGAAGCACACACGCGTGCGGAATTTTTCTCTCATGTTTTCACTCGTATACGACGAAAGCTATCGTGTTTTCACACCGACACTACCGAACGTTCTAGCAGCAGCGATCAGTCGATGTACAGATTGTATGCGAGCAAGACTACGCTGCGCTATTTTATGAATTACATGAATGCACTGAAAAAATGGTTAATGCAAGTTGGGAAGAGGATTTTTTAATTAAATTTAAAACAATGCATTAAATTTTTATGATAATTTTAAATCTTAAAATGAAAATCATCCAAAAGCTAAATTCAGAAAAGTAAAATGGCCCATATTATAAACTGATAGTATTGCAAACACGCTACAATCACCAATCCTTCTAAACTTAAAAAATTTAAACAAAAAATCGCGCTTTTGAAAAATTGTTTCCAAATTATTACCGCTCGCTCTTTTAATAAAAAATTTGTTTAATTTTTCAGCGCGGTTGTAGCGACCGAGTATATAGGTTTGGAAAAGTAGTGGAAAAAAGGAGTTTATCACGTTAATGCTTTATTCGAGAAGAAAAAAGTGAAAGTTTCACTATTCAGAACTAACTATTCAATGCAAAACTGTAGAGTGGGGTGACACCCTCGGACCCGCCCCTGATGACACACTTCAGGAACGCCACTGCATTGACAATTTGAAAAACCAATTTTGATTTAACCTTTCAGGATAATGCAAATTGTATAACATTAGACTTTGGGAAAAACTTCGGTATTTTGTATTACAAAATTGTCCCACATTTCTGGGTCATTTCCCGCATTTTCACCAGCGCTGTTTTGGAGTTGGGAACCCTAATTTCCAGAGAACTTTCGTAAAAAATGTTACAGTCTTTTCCCCCATTTTCTGAATGTAAAATTTACGACACACAGTGTTTTAAAACAAACAGACAGACACACAATTAGATTTATAATATACCTGTGCCTCGACACGCTTTGAGGGCCTAAAAAACTTTTATAGTTGCATTGTTCAACTTATCTCATAAGCAAATTTTTTCCCTGAAACCGAAAGGTAAAAATTTCACTGTTTGGGTGGGGAGAAATTCAGTGGTAGGTGGAAGCGCCACCTTTGGGAAACAATTCGCAGATGAGCAACCGCAACCATGTCAATTGATGATCATATGGTATTTGCTATAAAAAAAAATGTAAGAGAAATACCTATTTTCTAACCTGTGGGCGGTAAAAATGGGAGTGTTAAAACCTATCCCACCTCACGACCCTTAGAAAAAATGTTTGTGATAATCGGTGCTGTAGTTTTTGCGTCTACTCGAGACAAACATACACGTCTCTTTTATATATATAGATATAGGGATCTATCTTTCTTCTTTCCATAGCACTTGAAAATCAAGAAACATTAGTAAAGTTAGAGAAAAGAGTTGTGTGGGACACCTAAAAATCTCCAGATTTTGGAGTTGTATTTGAAATTCGTACTATGAAATTTATTATTTGACTAGACTTACAACATGCGCTATATGTCGTACCTAGTTTTGTTTCACTGAAACGTAGTGTAATTTTTGTATTTCAGTACCAATTATAGCATCAATATTTAGCCAGTATTTTAGTATATTAGTTCAGGTACCACGCCTTTTTATCTAATCAAGCCCATTTTTTTAAAAGTTCTTTAAAAAGACCTTGCCTACCTTTGTAAAAATATCATGAACCTCAATATTTCAGCTTCAATATTACAGTATTTATAGTAATTTTTCGCTGAGTAACTCGTAAATTAGCGTTTTGAAACAGCCTTGGTAATTCTAGTTTTTATACCCCCCACAATGAACCAGTCCAGAATGACAATATTCCCAAAGTTTCATTTCAATCGGATAACTCTAGACCACCGACCATCTAAGTTCAATAATAACCCTTTCTCGAATTTGTTACCATATGGCAACATCACACTTTAAGACTACGTAGACCAGCCTCGATACAATTTACAAAAAAAAGTTAATGCCATTTTTGTCTCTGGTTTATTAGAAATATTTCTGTACAACCATTTTTTTTCGGTTTGTTGAATAGCAACAAATTTCGTTTTTTATTGCACCATATCGACGCGAGAAATTTTTTTAACGAAAACATCACTTAAAAAATAAAAATTTAATAATTTAAAAAAAATTATTTTTGCAATATTGTGAAAAAATAGTCATACTTAAGGCATTCAATCCCGAAGTGTTTTTGAAAATCCCGGGATTTCGGGATTTGAAATTACAATCCCGGGATCCCGGGATTTGTTAGGGATTTTCCAATTAAATACAATAATTAATATAAAATTAAAGAAAAAATTGTTGCAACAATATTTTAAGTTTAATTTCATTTTAATTGGACAAAGAAATAATATTTATTAAATATTACATTAAACAAAACAAATAATATTTAAAATAAATATAGTGGAACAAAAAGTAATTCTTTTTAAATTACATTGATCGAACAAGTCATTTTTCCGATTATAATCATAAAATTCTGCCAGCTCCATTTCATGCTACGAAAAACTTATTTTCAGTAGTTTTAGTATTATAGCGGGAACAGATACACCAATTGTTGTTTAAAACTATTGAAATTGGTGTCCATTCAAAAGTAAAACCCACACAAAACCATTTATCCAATTCGTAAAGTTTTCAATATACGGTCAATAAATTAATTTTAATATATATCTTTTTTGTAAAAAAAAAATTGTTTTAAATTGAAAAAATTTGATTCAGATCGATAAAAATTGTTTGTTAACACAAAAATTTTGTCAATTTTTGTGTGTTTGTAGCACTAAATCTACAAAAGTAGGTTTTTTAAATTTACCAATTAGATTGAATATCTTAAACAATGCATAAAAAATTCATTTTTTGAATCCCGGGATTCCGGACTCAAAATCCCGGGTTTCCGGGATTGAGAAAACGTCCGGGATCCCGGGATTGAATGCCTTAGTCATACTACATGTTTGCATTTTTAAAAATTCAAAAATTAAATTCTCGGAGAGGTGACGATTTTTTAAAACGCACGTGTAGTAATTTTGCGACAGTTGTTACACGTTCAATTAAAATATACCTATCATTTTGTCGTTCTTACTTTTTTTCCGACTTTTTATATTATACTAGCTTATAACTAGCTTCGATCGCAATAATTTTGTAATTTCATGTTAATGTATAAATGTTATATGTATTATTTAAGCAACTGAAATAAAAATAGATTTTGCAAGTCATCCCTCTGCCTAATCACTACTCAACACCAAATACAAAATTTCAGCGAAATCCCTTGAATAGGACCCAAGTAAATAAAAACACCATCGGAAAAGTGGACGAGTTAAGTTTGAAATTTTTTACTATTGCGTTCAATTCAATTCATTTATGCGTCATATAAAAACACCATCGGATAGTTTCTTCATGTAATGCCGTATATACAAATATGAAATACGCAGTGCAGAAATTTGTATCATTACATGAATCCCATTAGTATGTATGTTTGTATATGTAATATTCTTTATTAAATATGTACATATTCATAAATTCGTACAAAATCCATATATATAAAAGAGACGTGTATGTTTGTTACCAATAGACG
Organism: Heteromyza rotundicornis; assembly: GCA_951394025.1. NCBI lineage: Eukaryota > Metazoa > Arthropoda > Insecta > Diptera > Heleomyzidae > Heteromyza > Heteromyza rotundicornis. The sequence goes on from OX596011.1 coordinate 43,074,647, forward strand.
CGAAAACTACAGCACCGATTCTCACCAAAATTTATATATGTGTTCTAGGGGTCGTGAGTCGTGACATAGGATAGGTTTTGACACGCCCACTTTTACCTACAAGTTAGTAAAAACGTTTTTGATCACAAGAAGACCCCAGCCAAAATCTGGGCTTTAAATGGCCGGTGTTTCGCTTGCTCGTATAGTAAGTTCCACTCTATTAAATCGAACACTGTGTTACACAGTGTCAATTGTTGTATTCTTGAAGTACGGTGTTGCACGGTACTTTAAGACTAAATTGAATGTCGAATTAAAACAATGACTGCTTGGTTTCAATTATCTGATTTAACTCGCCGTTCTTTATTTAATTGGTTGCTTATATAGAACAATATTGCTGATAACAACATTAATATTTGCAATGACAATTGCTATGCAAAAAACATTATGCAGCTTGGATTGGCACGCGTGACTGATGATGCGAAGGTGAGTGAATACAGTTGCCTCGTGGTGTATCAATTCACTTCCTAATGTAAGGTTGATTTTTGGTTGAAATGATTGACTTAACACCTCGGAGTGTACAGGCCTTCCAGATTATATGATGACATCATCATTCTTCATTTCACATCCAGCTGCCAAGGTTACAAGTCCGATGCCATTTAAGTGAGTGGGAACAGCAGTGTTGTTGCAAATGAAGGTGATGAGTTGCTGCTTGTATAATGAAAACAACCACTGATTTGGCATTTGTAACTGTATCCATGAATTGTGTGCTGGCATACTGCTTACCATGCATGTTGTCGGAGCTGGGTGCTGGAGGAATAGCTCAATTTCACAGGTGGTTGACTGCGGATTTTTAATCTTAATTGGATGTTGTTGTTCACAAAAGTAGTGCTCATCGTTAACTTGATCGCAATGACTGAATTCGAGTGAGGTCATTAAGTAAAATTGATCTCGGTATAAGTTCGTAAGAAACACTTCGAACTGACTGGTAATGGCAATAACGGAAGATTTAACTATTGATGGTAGTGGAACCAGCTTATATATGTCAAAGTCCGTTGACTGCAATAGCGGTAGCGTTATTCCGAATATAATGAAATTGTTCACCACTAGATAATGGATTTTCATTAATCTGTAAATGAGTGTTATTTCAATGAGTCCGTTGTTTGTAGGAAGTACCGTGTTCGGGGGAAGATGTTCCTTTATATACGCTAATTCACTCTGAAGCTGAGAGGGAGCGATGACGAGAGTGTTGGCACGGTTGTGATGAGTATCCGTAATTATATCTTGAATAGCTCCTTGAGTAAATTTACATTCTTGTATTAGTGACGCTGCTAAAACTGACAGTGTATGAAAATTTTGGATTGATTTTTGTTGCCTTGATTCCATGCTCAAGTTTCGTAGTTTCTCATACACAATGTCTTACTCCTTGTTGATTTCCTTTGTTTGATTTCCTCTTTCTGCTTCAGTTTTTCGTAAAATGTTTGTCGTTGTTTCGAGCACCGATGTCTGGTTTTTGATCAGTCCGTACATATGATCTTCATTGTTTTTTATCTTCTGGATTATCTTGGTCATCTGAGTTTCGTACTCACTGTCCAGAGTTCCAAACAATGATCTGGCGATGTTGCCTACGATGTCCAAGGGTGCTCGTTTGCTGCGTCTTGGAAGTGACCTTGTGGAGTCCTGTATTACTAGACTATTACGTAACTCGCTCGATTGGTGAGAATACTGGTCGATGATTTCCAATAAATGGCCTTTGTAGTTAATACCCGTTGATAATTTCCTGAGGTGCCGTACGATGCTGTCAATTGTATCCAATGTAGCCCAGTAACCTCTAAGATCGTGATAGATAAGAAAATTCCAATGGTTCGATGAGATGCTTGCTCGTCCAAGTTCTTCAAAATATACACCCGGATCATGATTGAATTGTTGGATGCTAACTGAAGTCGATGGACTGGTTGCCGCATGCGAGATGACAGGTAGCAATAACATTGTCAGCAACATCATCTTGAGCGGGTTTTTTGATGACGTTGAGCACCTTCTTTTGCGCTCCTCATGCCCCTTTCCTTGGTTGACATCGGGTTCCAATGTCGATATGTCCTCCCGAACATCTTCAGGTCCAGATTCTTCTTCTCCAGGTAATGGTGCTAATTGATGTACTGCCCTTCGTGTGATTCCAGTTTTTGTCTTAACATCCGCAACTCTGACCTTGCCGTCCGGTCCGATGATTGGTTCGATAACTCTCCCCATGGCCCATTTCAGCGGTGGTAGATTGTCGTCTTTAATTGTGACGAGTGTACCTGCCTTGATGTTTGGAAATGACTTAGTCCATTTAGCTCGTGCTTGCAGCTGCCCCAGATATTCGTCATGCCACCGTTTCCAGAACTCATTTTTTAGATGACTCACCAGTGCCCATCTTGATAGTAATGACATCTTAGTATCAGTGTCTCCAATCAAAAAATGACCTGGTGTTAGAGCTCTTAAATCATTAGGATCTGACGACATTGGTGTAAGTGGCCTGGAGTTCAGGACTGCCTCGGCTTCGGCAGTGCATAATTCTTCATAAGTTGGTGAGGCTGATGCTAGAGTTCGACGCAGAAGAGTCTTGGTTGATTTCACTGCTGCCTCCCACAGACCACCGAAATGTGGTGCTCTTGGCGGAATAAAATGAAATTGAATCCGATTGTTAGAGCAAAGACTTGATATTTTCTCCTTTGATTTGTAAGTCGTCATGATCTTCTCTATTTCCTCCAGTTGGTTGCGAGTGCCGACGAAGTTAGTAGCATTGTCTGAATAAATATTTTCACACATGCCTAGTCGCGCTATGAATCGTTTTAGAGCTCCTAAAAATCCTACAGTTGTGAGGTCCGAAAACACCTCCAGATGAATTGCCTTGGTAGCGAAGCAACAAAATACGGAAATATAAGTCTTTTGTGGCCGTTTTCCCCTTATTTTGAAGTGAGTGTATAATGGACCGCAGAAATCTACGCCACAATTGCTGAAAGGACGTGCTCTTCGGACTCTGTCTGTGGGTAGGTTACCCATCTGTTGTTGGCAAAAACGTGGACGAATTTTGGCACAGATAACGCAGTTCACCACAACCGATCTGGCGTTGTTCCGGCCTTGGAGAATCCAGTACTGTTGTCTTGAAATTGCATGTAGCGCCTGAGGCCCTGCATGTAAATGTCTATTATGTATGTCGATCATAATCAGCTTTGCCACAAAACTGTTTGCTGGCAGTAATGATGGGTGTTTTGAATTGTACCCGATATCGGCTGCTTGTAATCTCCCACCGACTCTGGGAAGTCCTTGGTCATCGATGAATGGAGCTAAAGTGGCTAATTTGCTTGAGTTGGAAATTTGTCCTGACCCTCGAAGCTGTTTTATGTCATCGCTGAAGCTTACTCGTTGCACCTCCTTGATGATTTCGTTGGTAGCTTCTTCTAACTCTCTTGGTGATAACCATTCTTCGCTGCTATGGCTCTTGTTTTTAAGGTGGTTGATGAATCGACGAACGTATGCCATTACCCGTTGCAACTTTTGAAATGAATTACCATGATTGATGCAGTATAATGGATGTCGGTTTTCAGAGTTCGTCACGGATAGTATGCATTTTAGTTGTTTTTCCTCAACTTCCAGTCGCACCGTGTGTTCTGGATTTTGTGGCCAGCCTGATCTTGAATGTTTAAGGAAGCTGGGCCCTTCAAACCACAGTTGTGATGCTATTAATTGTTCTGGATACAGTCCTCGTGAAACAAGATCTGCTGGATTTTGTGTTGTACTAACATAGCGCCATGAACCCCTTGTAGTTAGTTCTTGTATATTTGCAATTCTATTCGCGACGAACGTTTTTAGTAGCGCCGAATCTCCTTGAATCCATGAAATGACGATTTGAGAGTCAGTCCAATAGAATATTTCGTCGAGCTCAACGGTTAGGATGTCCTTAATACGATCGACAGTCTGAGCCGCCAGTGCAGCAGCGCAGAGTTCCAATCTCGGAATCGTTGTTGGCTTAACAGGAGCTACACGAGTTTTAGCACATAGCAGTCTCACAACGACAGCTTCTCGCCATCTTCCGCGAGATATGGTGCGGATTTGGTGCCGTATGTCACCGTCTTGAGTTGATAATATTTAACAGGGTCAGACGGCTGTTCCCTCCACATGATCAGTTGGAGATTTCGATCTTCTGGTGCAACGATGATTTGTCTATACATCTTGGCGATGTCTGCTGTAAACACATAACGCCTCATCCGGAACCGAAGTATGATTGTGAATAAGTCGTCTTGTATCCTTGGGCCATTTAATAACAGATCATTTAGTGACAGATTGTTTGACGTCTTTGCCGATGCATCAAACACCACTCTTAGTTTTGTTGTCGAACTTGTTGGTTTGAGGACGAAGTGGTGAGGCAGGAAACAGTGTGGAACGGTGAGATCCTCCGGTCTTACTTCTTGCAAATGGCCCAGTTCTCGATATTCAGTCAAAAATTTATTGTATAGTTTCTTGTTATCCTCCTCCTTGAGAAGCTTTCGTTCGATGCTTAGTAATCGTTTAAAGGCAATCTCTTTAGATCTGCCGAGTAACTGTGGATCACTCAGCATCGGTAAGTTGACACCATACCTTCCGTTATTGTTGCGGAAAGTTGTTGATATAAAAAATTCTTTGCATTTCCCATCTGATGATGAAATTAAAGGTCTTGCTGACGGATACTCTTCTATCTCCCAAAAATGTTGAAGTTGTTTGTCAAGATCAGCATTCGTCAATCCGCAGAATCGCTGATCATTGTACGCCGAACACACTTTTCCAAGTACAACCCATCCAAACACCGTGTTCTGAAGCATTGGAAGTTGTTCATGGAGCTTATAGCGGCCGTTCCGAGTTAGTTCGCCATAATATGCAGCTCCCAATAATAGGTCACATCCCTGTGGGGTATTGAAGTTGAGGTCTGCCAAGACCATATTTGCTGGTATTTTCCAATCGTCGATGTTCACGTGTATTTGAGGATGGTGAGAAGCAATTTCCTTGATGGTGTTCACCTCAACTTGTGTTGAAAAATTGTTGATTCGAGATGTAATTGTTATGATGTTAACGTTCGGATCTATTTTGACATCAGTATTTCCGACACCGTTAATAGATTTCGAGAAGTCTGTATATGGCAGTCTTAATCTCCTGCGTCGATCCGTGATTAAATTCATCTGGGCGCCCGAATCGAGAAGAATTCTGCATGGAATCTGTTGTCCATCTTTGTCAAGTATATGGACGGTCGCTGTTGCTAAAAATACGTAACCAGATCCTTGGTCAACATGTTCTGCTCCCAGATTTGTTATTGATGTAATAGCACCGGATTTTGGTGCCTTGTTTGCTGACTCGGATGTGGCGCTGCATGTTGACCCGAATGCTGAGCTAGACGCCGACTCGGGTGCCGTCTTGATGATTGATTCCTGATGCAACAATGTGTTGTGTTTTTTGTTACATCTTGAACAACTGCGGGAATTGCAATCCTTGAATCCATGCCCTTTTCTTAAGCAATTGAGGCATAAATTCAACTCCTTGGCTCTTGAATATTTTTGGCTTGTGTTGAGTGCCAAAAAATTCTCGCAGTGATATATTGCATGTTTTAGTTTGCAATGCGGGCACTCCATCATTCCTTCCTTTTGCCCTGTTAGAACGCATGGATCTGCTGCATGCACGGAGAGAAATGTTGGCTCATGATTTACGATTATGGAGTCCATAAAATTATTGTCACTTAATTACTAACTATTGTGAATATTAGTCACAAATTATGCAAATTCGTACATAAACTATGCATATGGATTGTGAATACATTATGATAAGGGTTTATGAATTTCGTGATTTATTTTATTATTCTTGAAGAATAATTGATGATTAACTAGGTCATGAAACTGCACGTGTTATCATGAATTATGAGTAACTGGGTTGATTGTCATGAATTGCTGAGCAATATACAATACGCTTTTACAATAATGCCAGGGTAGCCGAATCGGTTAGGCGTCCGGTCTGGAGAGGATGATGTCGGTTCGGATTCCGGGAAAACTGAATTTGTGAAAAAGTTATTACAAATTATTCTAAGCAAGTTGGCAAATAAAAAAGTAAAATTAAATAAATAATTAAGTAAAAAATTAGCAAATAAAAAAAATTTTAATTTATTTATTTGCAAATATGTGCTCAAATTATTATTACGAATGATTCACTTATTCTCACTTAAGACTAAAATTATGAATTTTTAATCATAATTTATGATTTTTGTTTGCACAATTTATTCCATCTGGTCATTGATTATGTCAAAAGGGAAAATAATAATTCATGTTTAAGTGGAACAAATCAAGCAAACAAAAATCACAAACTATGATTTTCACTTTTAACAGTTCCTATAAGGCATGATTTCAGCCAGCATTTCCCTCCGTGTGATACGAAAGTTTTTGCCCTTGCCCACCTTGTTTATCCTTGAGGCCAATTGCTTCAAGAGACTGGAACTGGCCTTCCAAAAATGATAAGAAGCATTTTATTGTTGGTAAATCCTTCGGATGCTTAATTGACTGCTCATATAGCATATGCGTTGATCGATCCAACTTCTTTACCAAAATGTGTAGTAAAAGTGGGTCCCATGAAGTGGTTGCAACTCCTAAATTTTCCAAAGCTTGAAGGCACTCGTTTGTGGTATCGTGTAATCCCTTGATTGATGCTGCAGTTGATGTGGTGGCTGATTGTGTCAACAATTTCTGTATTAGTGTAGACGTTAGCACTCGTAAGTTGTTGTACCGATCTTGTAAAGTTTTCCATGCTGTTTCGTAATTGTCATCAGTTAGTGTAAAATGACGAATTAGTAGCTCTGCTTCTCCGGATAAGTTGGTTTTTAGATACCACATCTTTTGAATCCTTGGTATTGCCTGGGTATGAATCATTTGATTAAAGATATCAAAAAATTGCCGCCACTTCAGGTAATCTCCGTCAAAATTGGGAATGGTCACCTTAGGCAACTGTAAACATCTGGTAGTGCCGTAGTTGTCTCCAGTCATCGGTCCCTGGTGTTCCGTACTGGTTGTTATGCTGAGTCAACCAACAGCTCCTGGACCATGTCTTCGGTGCTGTTGTACAGTGATTCGCCGTATCCGACGGCTGCGGGATCCTCGTGCTGCTCCCAAATTACAGGATTGAGCTCCTCAATTTGTTGCCACATCCGATTCAACGTTTTTATTTTGATTTCGTAAAATTGAATCAGATGCTCGCCGTCGGAAACAGTCCACTGCTGATTCGGTCGTTGACTTCTGCTGGGAATACAAACTGCATTTATTGTTGCATAGCAATTGTGAGTCAAGCTTAATTCTTACAGCATTTGACAATTTGTTTCCAAGTTAGGGCGGGACTCAACAGCCGGGATTAGACAATGGGGCGTGGCACCGCCCATACAAGTCAATATTTGAAAATGCTGTAATAGCGCTCCCACACAATGTTTTCCAACAAAATTTGGCAAATGGTTTCATAGTTTCAACTCGAAGCTAAATGCAACATATCGGCGTAATTGGACAAAGGGGCGTGGCAACGCCCATACAATTAAATACTTCAAAGTGCCATTATTGGGCTCCCATTGAATATTCTTCAACAGGAAATGGTTCTATGCCTTCAATGCAACATATTGGAATTGGACAGCGGGGCGTGGCGTGGCACTTCCCATACAATTCAATATTTTTAAAAATGTTATCTTGGTCTTCCAATGAACTTTTTTCAACGGGACATGATTTTATGCTTTCAATTCTAAGTTCAATGTTACATATGGTTGGAATTGGACAGAGGGGCGTGGCACTTTTCATACAATTCAATATTTTAAAATGCTACACTTGAGCTTCCAATAAAAATATGTGACAAATGTTTTCATCAATTTATTATGACCTTAAAGGCAAAAAGAACTTTTTTAGGGCCAGCAAAGTGGACGGGGCCCTGCTAGTTTAAATAAAAGACAATTTATGATCACTTGGATGCAATTCGAACCATTTTTTTTAAATACACCCTCCAACCCTCAAAAGCGGACATCTCCAATAACCGGACAAAAATACTGCGACGGTGAGTGTCCGGTTATGAAAGATTTCACTAAGGGTATTCATTTAAAAGTGGAAGTTGTGCAGGTGGTGACTAGCGCAGTTTTCCCCGGTCTGTGCACTTCTTTTAATTCTTCTTCTTCGATATTCTGCACAGCTTTGACAATTATAATATTATACATTTTTATAACCCTTATATTAACTTGCTTTGGGCGGACTATATATATATATATATATATATATATATATATCCTCAAATCTGCGGCGAGCTTTTTCATACACTTCCACATGAGCTAGAGCGCTGAAATTTAGAACACTGATAGAACTCCGGTGACAATGCATTCTATTAAATTTTGGGGTCCATCAGAGGCGTAGGGGGCCGTGGGGAGACTCAAACTTTTTTTTTTAAACATGGCATAACTTCCAATTCCTTCAAGCTGCAATGAAATTTGGTAGGTGAGTTCTTATTGACAAAATGAAATTTTTTACCTTTTGGAAAGGGGGGTGTGGGGGCAAAGGGGAGCGGGATGGAGCCAATTTAAAGACCTAACTTTCGTATTTTGTAAGCTACAAGGCTGAAATTTTTTACTTAGGTTCGCATTCGGGAAAAAGAGTAAAAAAGGGGGAAAAAAGGGGGAAAAAGGAGGGAGAAAAAAAAATTTTTTTTTTAAAAAACAAAAAAAGAGGAAAATAAAAACAGAGTAAAATACAAGTTTTTTTAAATATAACCCTTTAACCGACTAAAAAGCCGAAAATAAATTTTCTTTAAATTAATTTCAGCAATTTCGATTTAAAATTAAGGGTTTTTGGCGACTATAAAACCTGCAATGATATTCGGAGGAAAGTACCCAAAAACCCTTAATTTTAAATCGAAATTGCTGAAATTAATTTAAAGAAAATTTATTTTCGGCTTTTTAGTCGGTTAAAGGGTTATATTTAAAAAAACTTGTTTTTTACTCTGTTTTTATTCTTTTTAATTTGCAGCCGCATTTTATTACTTTTGATAATTACTTTTTTAATTAATCGAATATCAATTTTATTGTTCGACATCACTACTGTATGTATGTATGTATGTTTGTTCCCTTATAACTCAAGAAATACTTTACCGATTTTAATGAAACACATACCAAAATGTAGGTAATTTCATTGATCTCATCATAGGCTATATATTTCATTAAATTTGGGCGTTCGAGGTGGGCGTGGCAAATTTTATTCTAAAATGCTATAATTTATGCAGTGCTTAACCGATTTCGCTGAAATTTTGGGGGATGAATGGGTAGCATGTTGATTCTGAAAATTTGCGGTCCGCCCACTGCCACGCCCTAAAAAATTGTAAGCTCTGTTACTCGGGTACTATTCAAGGGATTTCACTGAAACTTTGGATTTGGTGCTGGGAGGTGAATGGGCAGAGGGATGAATATTGAAATTTAACTGCCACGCCCTAAAATTTTTAAAGCTCTGTAACTCGGCTCCTATTTAAGGGATTTCGGTGAAATTTTGAATTTGGTGCTGGGAGGTGAATGGGCAGAGGGATGACTTGCAAACTCTATTTTCATTTCAGTTGCTTAAATAATACATTTAACATTTCTACGTTAACATGAAATTACAAAATTATTGCGAGCGAAGCTGTGGGTATAAGCTAGTATATTATAAAACTGATTGTGTGTGAGGTTGAGATTGGACAAAGGGGCGTGGCACCTCCCATACAACACATAACTTAAATACCAGTTAATTAAGCAACTATTGCATATATTCCAATGAAATTTGGCATGGACTTGTGCAGTATGTTTTCCCAGCTATGTGTCGAATATGGGAATAATTGGAGAAAAGGGCGTGGCACCTCCCATACAACACATAACTTAAATACCAGCTAATTAAGCAACGATTGAATATATTCCAATGAAATTTGGCATGAAGTTGTGCAGTACGTTTTCCCAGTTATGTGTCGAATATGGGAATAATTGGAGGAAGGGGCGTGGCACCTCCCATACAACACATAACTTAAATACCAGCTAATTAAGCAACTATTGGATATATTTTAATGAAATTTGGAATGGAGTTGTACTGCTATATGTCGAATATGGGAATAATTGGACAAGGGGCGTGGCACCGCCCATAAAATTTTCTATCCCATGTCATTGTTAAACGGCTTTACTGATTTTATTGAAATTTTAAGGTAAAATTGAGTAAGTAAGGGAATTTACAATAGGACATAAGAGATTGGATTTGGACAACGGGACGTGGCCACCAAGCGCGTCCTTGGACATTTATCGGATGAACTATGCCGGGTGGGATTACAGCTGCCACCAAGTGCGTCCTTGGACTTTTTTAGGTGAATCATACCGGGTGGGATTACAACTGGCACCAAGAGCGTCCTTGGACACATTTTGGATGAACCATGCCGGGTGGGATTACAGCAGCCACCAAGTGCGTCCTTGGACATTTTTTGGGTGAACCATGACGGGTGGAATTACAGCTGCCACCAAGTGCGTCCTTGGACTTTTTTAGGTGAATCATACCGGGTGGGATTACAACTGGCACCAAGAGCGTCCTTGGACACATTTTGGATGAACCATGCCGGGTGGGATTACAGCAGCCACCAAGTGCGTCCTTGGACATTTTTTGGGTGAACCATGACGGGTGGAATTACAGCTGCCACCAAGTGCGTCCTTGGACTTTTTTAGGTGAATCATACCGGGTGGGATTACAACTGGCACCAAGAGCGTCCTTGGACATATTTTGGATGAACCATGCCGGGTGGGATTACAGCAGCCACCAAGCGCTTCCTTGGACATTTTTTGGATGAACTATGCCGGGTGGGATTACAGCAGCCATCAACTGCGTCATTGGTCATTTTTTGGATGAACCATGACGGGTGGGATTCCAACTGCCACCAAGTGCGTCCTTGGACATTTTTTGGGTGGATCATGCCGGGTGGGATTACAAGTGGCACCAAGTTTTTGCTCATGAGCAATGAGCAAAAAATGTTTGGTTTTGCTCACTGCTCATGAACAAGGAATTTGCTCATTGCAAACTGCTCATGAGCAAGAAATTCTTTTGCTCATGAGCAATTTTTTTTCTGTTCATGAACAAAATTTTTTTATGTATAAAATGGTTTCTTGTGCTGTTAAGAATATTAGTTGATTGGATTATTTTGTTGTTATTGAAATCGATATTTATGTGTTAGTTATGTGGAATAATGCATTTTAAGCCGCAAACTAATTTGTTGAGTACATATATGTATGCAGAGCTGTGCGGTATCGATTACTTTTGTAATCAATTACACAAAAAGTACGATTACTTTGTAATCGTACTCAAATTTATATGAGTACGATTACTTTAAAGTAATCGTACTCAAAATATTTTACTTGTAATCGTATTCAAAAAATTTTGAGTACGATTACTGTAATGGTACTGAAACTTTTTTGAGTACGATTACAGTAATCGTATTTAAATTTTTTTTAGTACGATTAAAAGTAATCGTACTCAAACCGTTTTGAGTACGATTACAAGTAATTGATTACAATATTTTTAGAGTACGATTACAAGTAATCGATTACATATTTTTTTGATTACTTTTACTATTGTATCAAGAAGAAGTAATACTATATATTACAGCTTATTACATTTTTATTTCTTTTTGGCCTGATTATCTTCTTTCTGAAAAACAAAAGCTTCTTACAGTTAGGATTTGCAACATTTGAGCGATCCCGACACAAGCATGGACATTTTTTTAAAATATCAGCTACTCAAAGATTATTTTCTTTCGCAGGGCTCATAAATAGTCCCAGGCGACATGCACTTTCGGACAATAATTTTGAAAAATTGGTTTTGCTAAAGGCTAATAAAGACTTAATTTAATTTTTATTGTTTTTGTGTATGTATTTAGAAAACACGGTTAAATTTAAAAAAAAAATGTTTTTTAAAATTTTACTGTTCTATATTTCACTAAGTTCTGATATTTCATATTAAGTTAAACCGAAATAAAAATGTAATACTTAATCCAATAAATATCAAGGAACAGAAAATTTTGTAATCAATTACTCGGAATCGTACTCAAAAAATTTTGTATTCAATACATGTAATCGTACTCAAAAAAATTTGTAATCAATTACTTGTAATCGTACTCAAAAAATTTTGTAATCAAAGTTTTGAGTACGATTACAGTAATCAAAAATTTTTAAGTACGATTACAATAATCGTATTCAAAATTTTTTTCAAAAATATTTTGAGTACGATTACTGTACGAAATCGAAGATCAAAACTTGGGGTACGCTAATACAAGATTAATGTACATTTTTTAAATCAGCCCACGTTTGACTCTAGCACAAAGAGGTCAAAACTCGATTCAATTCGATAAAAACACAAATATAAAAAGTTTGGGGAAAAAAATAAAATTATGCATTGTAACTAGAAAAAAAAAACAAAATTAGTGATTCCACATGTTTGTTCCCGAAAGATAAAATTAGCCTCTTTTCCCAAAGTAATCTTTTCTCTTCTAAAAATTGTGAATTGTTTGCATTATTCTTGTGTTAGCGTACCCCAAGTTTTCTGCACTATTACATTTCGATCAGCAAAAATTTTGGTTTTTCGGTCCACCCTAATACAACTATAGTTGACTATAGTCCAACGCTTTCGTTCCTTTACTGCCGCCTATACGCCACTACACACACGCAAATTCCCAGGCAGAAAAGGGTTGAAATAACAGAAGCTGACATACAATTTTCCATTGTTCTTGCGCCGCGATCAGTGTAAAAGACCTGTTTATGACTAAATGCCCAATATGTATGTGGTTGCTGTCGACACCATCGTTTTTTTTCAGGGTGGGAAAAGTTACTGAGTTCTACAATATCGCTGCACCAAAGGCAAATAAACTTTACATTTTTTTTTTGCCGATTTGTTCTTTGCACTTTTCTTTCATTCGTAAAATACACATACGAGCGATTCAGCAGGGCAATTAATTTCGCTCGTTTTCAAAAATTTAAACTTTACTTTGTGCATTCAATAGTTTTGATCGCGGACAAAACAAAACGAAAATTTTATTTCGTTTTGTCAAAGCTGGGCATAGTTAATCGAGAATTTAACTTCGTTAATCCGGAAAAAGTTAATCAAAAATTTAACTTCGTTAAATTAAAAAGTTAATTGCGTTGAAAAGTTAACTTCGTTAATAGTTAAATTAAATAGTTAAATTCTCTATAGAAAAAATTTTTTTTTCTAAAAAACGCATAAAAAACATTTTAATTATATACAATAGAATGCCTGCACTCACAGACCCTTTTTTCGATCGATTTCAGCCTTCTATATGCAAATTTAACTTTAAAAAAATGCTAAAAATTTTTATAGAAAGCGAAGATTTGTGTATGAAAAAATTTATTTATATAAGGCATACAAATTTGATTTTTTTTAAAATTAAATGTCAGATATCAGGTTGAATTTTCCTGCGCGATTTTACTCAGGAGATGCATGTTTCCTTTCATAAATAGCAACATCTTAAAATTCTGGTGCGACAATGAGGACCTCTTCGCCCTCAAGATGTCCTTGGCCGTTGAGAACAAGCGCTCCACTGCAGCACTGGAGGGGATAGCTGTGTTGTTCTTAATGAACCGATTTTCTCTGGCCTTGCCCCGAATCGATGTACCCAGCTTGGTCTTCTCTTGAAACCTTTTCAGGGAAGCAGGGTGGGCCCGACTTATATGCTGCTTCAAGTTATTGAAACTTGATATATGCATTTTTATTTGCACAGCCTTTGGCCTGCACAACTTGCACAAAAAAGAAAAATTGTTTCCGTCCTTGCTTTTAAATAAAAAGATTTCATTCAAGTGGGGAAATGGATTCTGATCGACAGCAATTATTTGTACTTCACTTTCACTTCCCGACGACATGTAGCGGCATTGAATTTTTAATTAAACCGAAAAAATGAAAACTTTGTAAAAATTTTACAAAACGAATTTACCGACGCGCTTTTTTTGATTGTCACTACGCACCCAGAGTTCCAAGTTGATTGGAAAATGTCGGGGGCGGCTAAACAGTTTCGCGCTGACCATAATCGGCTTCAATCGACGTGTGAACAAATCGATGTCAATATCGGTTGAGCCGACAAAATTGCCTCAATATTTCGCCGCCGACCAAGCCGATACATTTGACGGCGGGTTAGGCACGCCGTCTCGACTTGGAACTTTAAATTTTTTCAATAACACGAAAGAGTTCTGTGTTTACAATTTTTCAACAGTGTGTCTAGGTAGATTATTAAAAATGGTATGATTTCTTAATTTTTACCTTTTTTTTTACATTCAATAATAAAAAATTTTTTTTCGTTTCAAAGTTAACTAATGCTAGTTAATCGAAGAAATTTTACTTAACTAAATGAAAAAGTTAATGGTTAATGGTTAATGGTAAATTAACTGAAACGTTAAAAGTTAACCAAAAATTTAACTTCGTTAATTAACTATTAACGATTTAACTAGTTAGCCGAAAATAAATTTTCTTTAAATTAATTTCAGCAATTTCGATTTAAAATTAAGGGTTTTTGGCGACTATAAAACCTGCAATGATATTCGGAGGAAAGTACCCAAAAACCCTTAATTTTAAATCGAAATTGCTGAAATTAATTTAAAGAAAATTTATTTTCGGCTTTTTAGTCGGTTAAAGGGTTATATTTAAAAAAACTTGTTTTTTACTCTGTTTTTATTCTTTTTAATTTGCAGCCGCATTTTATTACTTTTGATAATTACTTTTTTAATTAATCGAATATCAATTTTATTGTTCGACATCACTACTGTATGTATGTATGTATGTTTGTTCCCTTATAACTCAAGAAATACTTTACCGATTTTAATGAAACACATACCAAAATGTAGGTAATTTCATTGATCTCATCATAGGCTATATATTTCATTAAATTTGGGCGTTCGAGGTGGGCGTGGCAAATTTTATTCTAAAATGCTATAATTTATGCAGTGCTTAACCGATTTCGCTGAAATTTTGGGGGATGAATGGGTAGCATGTTGATTCTGAAAATTTGCGGTCCGCCCACTGCCACGCCCTAAAAAATTGTAAGCTCTGTTACTCGGGTACTCTTCAAGGGATTTCACTGAAACTTTGGATTTGGTGCTGGGAGGTGAATGGGCAGAGGGATGAATATTGAAATTTAACTGCCACGCCCTAAAATTTTTAAAGCTCTGTAACTCGGCTCCTATTTAAGGGATTTCGGTGAAATTTTGAATTTGGTGCTGGGAGGTGAATGGGCAGAGGGATGACTTGCAAACTCTATTTTCATTTCAGTTGCTTAAATAATACATTTAACATTTCTACGTTAACATGAAATTACAAAATTATTGCGAGCGAAGCTGTGGGTATAAGCTAGTATATTATAAAACTGATTGTGTGTGAGGTTGAGATTGGACAAAGGGGCGTGGCACCTCCCATACAACACATAACTTAAATACCAGTTAATTAAGCAACTATTGCATATATTCCAATGAAATTTGGCATGGACTTGTGCAGTATGTTTTCCCAGCTATGTGTCGAATATGGGAATAATTGGAGAAAAGGGCGTGGCACCTCCCATACAACACATAACTTAAATACCAGCTAATTAAGCAACGATTGAATATATTCCAATGAAATTTGGCATGAAGTTGTGCAGTACGTTTTCCCAGTTATGTGTCGAATATGGGAATAATTGGAGAAAGGGGCGTGGCACCTCCCATACAACACATAACTTAAATACCAGCTAATTAAGCAACTATTGGATATATTTTAATGAAATTTGGAATGGAGTTGTACTGCTATATGTCGAATATGGGAATAATTGGACAAGGGGCGTGGCACCGCCCATAAAATTTTCTATCCCATGTCATTGTTAAACGGCTTTACTGATTTTATTGAAATTTTAAGGTAAAATTGAGTAAGTAAGGGAATTTACAATAGGACATAAGAGATTGGATTTGGACAACGGGACGTGGCCACCAAGCGCGTCCTTGGACATTTATCGGATGAACTATGCCGGGTGGGATTACAGCTGCCACCAAGTGCGTCCTTGGACTTTTTTAGGTGAATCATACCGGGTGGGATTACAACTGGCACCAAGAGCGTCCTTGGACACATTTTGGATGAACCATGCCGGGTGGGATTACAGCAGCCACCAAGTGCGTCCTTGGACATTTTTTGGGTGAACCATGACGGGTGGAATTACAGCTGCCACCAAGTGCGTCCTTGGACTTTTTTAGGTGAATCATACCGGGTGGGATTACAACTGGCACCAAGAGCGTCCTTGGACACATTTTGGATGAACCATGCCGGGTGGGATTACAGCAGCCACCAAGTGCGTCCTTGGACATTTTTTGGGTGAACCATGACGGGTGGAATTACAGCTGCCACCAAGTGCGTCCTTGGACTTTTTTAGGTGAATCATACCGGGTGGGATTACAACTGGCACCAAGAGCGTCCTTGGACATATTTTGGATGAACCATGCCGGGTGGGATTACAGCAGCCACCAAGCGCTTCCTTGGACATTTTTTGGATGAACTATGCCGGGTGGGATTACAGCAGCCATCAACTGCGTCATTGGTCATTTTTTGGATGAACCATGACGGGTGGGATTCCAACTGCCACCAAGTGCGTCCTTGGACATTTTTTGGGTGGATCATGCCGGGTGGGATTACAAGTGGCACCAAGTTTTTGCTCATGAGCAATGAGCAAAAAATGTTTGGTTTTGCTCACTGCTCATGAACAAGGAATTTGCTCATTGCAAACTGCTCATGAGCAAGAAATTCTTTTGCTCATGAGCAATTTTTTTTCTGTTCATGAACAAAATTTTTTTATGTATAAAATGGTTTCTTGTGCTGTTAAGAATATTAGTTGATTGGATTATTTTGTTGTTATTGAAATCGATATTTATGTGTTAGTTATGTGGAATAATGCATTTTAAGCCGCAAACTAATTTGTTGAGTACATATATGTATGCAGAGCTGTGCGGTATCGATTACTTTTGTAATCAATTACACAAAAAGTACGATTACTTTGTAATCGTACTCAAATTTATATGAGTACGATTACTTTAAAGTAATCGTACTCAAAATATTTTACTTGTAATCGTATTCAAAAAATTTTGAGTACGATTACTGTAATGGTACTGAAACTTTTTTGAGTACGATTACAGTAATCGTATTTAAATTTTTTTTAGTACGATTAAAAGTAATCGTACTCAAACCGTTTTGAGTACGATTACAAGTAATTGATTACAATATTTTTAGAGTACGATTACAAGTAATCGATTACATATTTTTTTGATTACTTTTACTATTGTATCAAGAAGAAGTAATACTATATATTACAGCTTATTACATTTTTATTTCTTTTTGGCCTGATTATCTTCTTTCTGAAAAACAAAAGCTTCTTACAGTTAGGATTTGCAACATTTGAGCGATCCCGACACAAGCATGGACATTTTTTTAAAATATCAGCTACTCAAAGATTATTTTCTTTCGCAGGGCTCATAAATAGTCCCAGGCGACATGCACTTTCGGACAATAATTTTGAAAAATTGGTTTTGCTAAAGGCTAATAAAGACTTAATTTAATTTTTATTGTTTTTGTGTATGTATTTAGAAAACACGGTTAAATTTAAAAAAAAAAATGTTTTTTAAAATTTTACTGTTCTATATTTTACTAAGTTCTGATATTTCATATTAAGTTAAACCGAAATAAAAATGTAATACTTAATCCAATAAATATCAAGGAACAGAAAATTTTGTAATCAATTACTCGGAATCGTACTCAAAAAATTTTGTATTCAATACATGTAATCGTACTCAAAAAAATTTGTAATCAATTACTTGTAATCGTACTCAAAAAATTTTGTAATCAAAGTTTTGAGTACGATTACAGTAATCAAAAATTTTTAAGTACGATTACAATAATCGTATTCAAAATTTTTTTAAAAAATATTTTGAGTACGATTACTGTACGAAATCGAAGATCAAAACTTGGGGTACGCTAATACAAGATTAATGTACATTTTTTAAATCAGCCCACGTTTGACTCTAGCACAAAGAGGTCAAAACTCGATTCAATTCGATAAAAACACAAATATAAAAAGTTTGGGGAAAAAAATAAAATTATGCATTGTAACTAGAAAAAAAAAACAAAATTAGTGATTCCACATGTTTGTTCCCGAAAGATAAAATTAGCCTCTTTTCCCAAAGTAATCTTTTCTCTTCTAAAAATTGTGAATTGTTTGCATTATTCTTGTGTTAGCGTACCCCAAGTTTTCTGCACTATTACATTTCGATCAGCAAAAATTTTGGTTTTTCGGTCCACCCTAATACAACTATAGTTGACTATAGTCCAACGCTTTCGTTCCTTTACTGCCGCCTATACGCCACTACACACACGCAAATTCCCAGGCAGAAAAGGGTTGAAATAACAGAAGCTGACATACAATTTTCCATTGTTCTTGCGCCGCGATCAGTGTAAAAGACCTGTTTATGACTAAATGCCCAATATGTATGTGGTTGCTGTCGACACCAGCTAAATTTCATTTCGTTTTTTTTCAGGGTGGGAAAAGTTACTGAGTTCTACAATATCGCTGCACCAAAGGCAAATAAACTTTACATTTTTTTTTTGCCGATTTGTTCTTTGCACTTTTCTTTCATTCGTAAAATACACATACGAGCGATTCAGCAGGGCAATTAATTTCGCTCGTTTTCAAAAATTTAAACTTTACTTTGTGCATTCAATAGTTTTGATCGCGGACAAAACAAAACGAAAATTTTATTTCGTTTTGTCAAAGCTGGGCATAGTTAATCGAGAATTTAACTTCGTTAATCCGGAAAAAGTTAATCAAAAATTTAACTTCGTTAAATTAAAAAGTTAATTGCGTTGAAAAGTTAACTTCGTTAATAGTTAAATTAAATAGTTAAATTCTCTATAGAAAAAATTTTTTTTTCTAAAAAACGCATAAAAAACATTTTAATTATATACAATAGAATGCCTGCACTCACAGACCCTTTTTTCGATCGATTTCAGCCTTCTATATGCAAATTTAACTTTAAAAAAATGCTAAAAATTTTTATAGAAAGCGAAGATTTGTGTATGAAAAAATTTATTTATATAAGGCATACAAATTTGATTTTTTTTAAAATTAAATGTCAGATATCAGGTTGAATTTTCCTGCGCGATTTTACTCAGGAGATGCATGTTTCCTTTCATAAATAGCAACATCTTAAAATTCTGGTGCGACAATGAGGACCTCTTCGCCCTCAAGATGTCCTTGGCCGTTGAGAACAAGCGCTCCACTGCAGCACTGGAGGGGATAGCTGTGTTGTACTTAATGAACCGATTTTCTCTGGCCTTGCCCCGAATCGATGTACCCAGCTTGGTCTTCTCTTGAAACCTTTTCAGGGAAGCAGGGTGGGCCCGACTTATATGCTGCTTCAAGTTATTGAAACTTGATATATGCATTTTTATTTGCACAGCCTTTGGCCTGCACAACTTGCACAAAAAAGAAAAATTGTTTCCGTCCTTGCTTTTAAATAAAAAGATTTCATTCAAGTGGGGAAATGGATTCTGATCGACAGCAATTATTTGTACTTCACTTTCACTTCCCGACGACATGTAGCGGCATTGAATTTTTAATTAAACCGAAAAAATGAAAACTTTGTAAAAATTTTACAAAACGAATTTACCGACGCGCTTTTTTTGATTGTCACTACGCACCCAGAGTTCCAAGTTGATTGGAAAATGTCGGGGGCGGCTAAACAGTTTCGCGCTGACCATAATCGGCTTCAATCGACGTGTGAACAAATCGATGTCAATATCGGTTGAGCCGACAAAATTGCCTCAATATTTCGCCGCCGACCAAGCCGATACATTTGACGGCGGGTTAAGCACGCCGTCTCGACTTGGAACTTTAAATTTTTTCAATAACACGAAAGAGTTCTGTGTTTACAATTTTTCAACAGTGTGTCTAGGTAGATTATTAAAAATGGTATGATTTCTTAATTTTTACCTTTTTTTTTACATTCAATAATAAAAAATTTTTTTTCGTTTCAAAGTTAACTAATGCTAGTTAATCGAAGAAATTTTACTTAACTAAATGAAAAAGTTAATGGTTAATGGTTAATGGTAAATTAACTGAAACGTTAAAAGTTAACCAAAAATTTAACTTCGTTAATTAACTATTAACGATTTAACTAGTTAATGCCCAGCTTTGCGTTTGTGCATTCTGCTTGGATTTTTTTTGGAAAATATTTTGATATTTGTAATTTTGAGTCTTATTCTAGCAATAATAGACAATGACAAGTCTTGTCACCTTCTATTTAGTTTATAAAAATGTTTGTTGTCACTTTTGTTGGTAGAATAAGACAATTTGTGATGTTCTGAAGCGCATGTATTTCTCAAATTATTGATTATGAATATGAATATTGATTTTTTCTGCAATAAATAATTAAAAATGCATTATAGTAATAAAAATGTTTGACTAAGCAAAAAAACAGATGCGTAGTTTGTTGTAAGCGCGACAGTATTTAAATTTAAATAAAATTTTTGAAAACGAGCAATTTTAATTGCCCTGCTGAATCGCTCGTATGTGTATTTTACGAATGAAGGAAAAGTGCAAAGAACAAATCGGCAAAAAAAATTTAAAAGTGTAAATCCGCCGCGAATGCACGATTCAAAGAAAATTAAAAGTTCAGTTAAGTTTGTTTTCCAACCCTGTTTTTTTTATTCACACCGTCTCACATAATTTCTTTGCAGTTAAATTTTGAAAATGCCTAAATATAAGCGAATAACTACGGATATTGAAAAAAAACATTTCCTCCATTTTTTGCAACTAAAAATGCGTTGATATGATATAGTACGTGCCTACTAGTTAAATGATGATTTTCATTTCCAATAAGTACTTTCTTACTTGTTCGAAGCTTCATTAGTAATAATTAACTACATACATATATGTAATCAACAAATAAAATGCATTATTCCACATAACTAACACATAAATATCAATTTCAATAACAAAAAAAAAAATTTTTTTTGCTCATGAGCAGTGAGCAAGTGAGCAGTGAGCAGTTATCCAATCGGAATGATTTTTTAACTATTTTTTAATGATATCAATACGCAACTTTAGAGACACAGTACGGTCCGATCGAACCGTTTCCAATATTTCAGATATATTGGTTTTGTTTTTACCAAAACAGGAAAACTTTAACCATGTTGCGGAGGGATAAGAAATTTTTCGATTGGAACGAAATTTTAAACATATTTTACAGAAGTCAATACGAAACTTATGAAATCACCCACAGCTTAATCGGTTATTGTGATCTTTTTTAAATTTTTTTAAATTTTTGACCAAAAATCAGCACTTTTTAACTGCTTTGTGGAGGCACCAGATATTATCCGATCAAAACGATATTTTAACCCTTTCTTATTCGCATTATTACGCTTCTTTTGAGACAAGCAACAATTAGATCTGACGATTTAAAAAAAATATATATTTTGAAGCTGCAAGTGGTAATTTTTTCAGTAGTTAAAATTAAAAAAAATTTCTTAAGTTTATCTGACTACTTTGCAAAATGCAAGCGCCTTCCATTTAACATTTTCAGTAAGGATTATTTACTTTTTAGACTACAAATATATATTTTTTTTGTTCATTATTGAGCAAGAAACAAAATTAAAATATTATAAGAGGCTTTTATCAAATTTTGACTTTAAGATACGAGGTTTTTGCACAGCCTTTTTTTGCATAAAATTTAACAAACATTTTTTTTGCGAATTCTCAACTTTAGGCATCAAAAACGTAAATTGGCCTAAATCTGAGTTAAGAGGTTGAGTCAGAAACCAGTCGATTTCACAAAACAATTAAATACACAGGACGATATTTTTGGAAGCGTTGACTACTTCTATTTGTATGTATAAATGAACCATTCTAAACACAATGACGTTCTCGGCCATCACATGAGGTTTACATCGTCAGGATGTTTACATCGTATTTTCCATTTCTACAATTTCTCAAAATTGCGAAAAACTTTAGAATGGCCTGTGATACTTCATTCGTTTCATTATTATTATATAATATTCTAATAAAATTTGTATGCCTCTATATGAATATAAATTGTTTCATACACGAAAACTGGTCCAGATAATATTCCTAGCTGTATTTTGAAAGTTTGTGCTGAACATTTATACATTCCACTTTCAAATATATTCAATGCATCTATTCAAAAAGGCTATTTTCCGAATTCATAGAAAGAATCATACATTATTCCTCTTTATAAAAGTGGAACTAAATCATTCGTATCTAACTATAGAGCTATTGCTATACTTAGCACAATACCAAAGTTATTTGAACAAGTTGTCAAAAAGCAATTGTTTCACAACATTAATATCTCCTTCACAACATGGGTTTCTGAGAGGTAGATTAACATCTACAAATTTATTGGAATTTTCAACATTAACAATAAAGGGATTTTCAAAGAATCTTCAAACAGATGTCTTATATACTGATTTTAGTAAAGATTGTGATAAAGTTAATCACTTTCTGTTGATTGAAAAGCTTAAAAGATATGGATTTCCAGACCTTCTTTTAAAATGGGTAGAATCGTATCTGACAAATCGTATCCAATCATCAACATCAAAAACAATAGATGTCACCTCTGGAGTTCCTGAAGGAAGTCACTTAGGTCTTATTCTGTTTAATCTTTTTATAAATGACTTACCTTCTGTCATTAAACATTCGAATGTACTGTTGTATGCTGATGGCGTTAAATTGTTTCTATCCTATGACATCTTAGATCAACATAAGTTGTTACAATCAGATCTGACCAGTATAGCTATCTGGTGTGATCATAACTTAATGGAACTGAACTTGAAAAAATGTAAATTTATGACATTTGCTAGAAGACACCACCTTTCATCGCTGTCTAGAAAATCTAGAAAAGGTTTTTACTTTTGTGGACCTGGGTGTTACTACGGATCCAAAACTTCGCTTTCATCTACATATTGATTTATGTGTGAATAAGGCGAGGGGTGTTCTAGGTTTCATTAAGAGATGGTCAAAGAATTTAATGACCCATTCGTTACCAAAAGCCTTTATGTATCACTTGTAAGACCAATTTTGGAATATGCATCAGTCTTGTGGAATCCACAATACAACTGCCACTCTGATAGGATTGAATCGGTTCAAAAACAATTTTTATTATTTGCTTTAAGAAACCTTCGCTGGAATCCGAAACAGAACCTACCTCCATACGAAAATCGTTTAAAACTCTTGGACATCCCTACTCTAAAAAATAGAAGAACGATGCTTAATGTAACATTTTTGATTAAATTGATAAATGGCTCTCTGAATTCTACATTTTTGCTTCAGGAAATTGATTTTAATATTCCAACCTGTCGTTCCAGATCTTTCATTCCTTTGATATTAAGTATGTGCCGTTCTAATTACGCGCAGAATGAACCTTTTCGTTGTATTTGTAGCGATTTTAATAGCCTATATTCTGTCTTTGACCTGTCAGATTCACTTAATAAAACTAAAATTTCTCATTTTTATTTTTGGGGGATTTTTCCAAATTTTTGGGTGATTTTTCTATTTCAGTTTTTGGGCGATTTTTACTTTTTTTTTTGGGTGATTTTTCCTTTTTAATTTTTGGGCGATTTTTCATTTTTGTTTTTGGGCGATATTTCCTACAGCCCGTGTTTTATGTTTTCAGACTAACATTTTTTTTAAATCCAGACTTGAACACTTTAATTGCGTTGCAGAGGTCCAAGAACTTATCCAATCGGAATGAAATTTTAACTATTTTTTAATGATATCAATACGCAACTTTTGAGGCACAGTACGGTTCGATCGAACCGTTTCCAATATTTCAGATATATTGGTTTTGTTTTTACCAAAACAGGAAAACTTTAACCATGTTGCGGAGGGATAAGAAATTTTTCGATTGGAACGAAATTTTAAACATATTTTTCAGAAGTCAATACGAAACTTATGAGATCACCCACAGCTTAATCGGTTATTGTGATCTTTTTTAAATTTTTTTTATTTTTGACCAAAAATCAGCACATTTTAACTGCTTTGTGGAGGCACCAGATATTATCCGATCAAAACGATATTTTAACCCTTTCTTATTAGCATTATTACGCTTCTTTTGAGATAAACAACAATTAGATCTGACGATTTAAAAAAAAAATATATTTTGAAGCTGCAAGCGGTAATTTGTTCACTAGTTAAAATTTAAAAAAATTTCTTAAGTTTATCTGACTACTTTGCAAAATGCAAGCGCCTTCCATTTAACATTTTCAGTAAGGATTATTTACTTCTTAGACTACAAATATATATTTTTTTTGTTCATTATTGAGCAAGAAACAAAATTTAAATATTATACGAGGTTGTGCTTTATCAAATTTGGATTTTAAGATACGAGGTTTTTGCACAGCCTTTTTTTGCATAAAATTTAACAAGCTTTTTTTTTGCGAATTCTCAACTTTAGGCATCAAAAACGTAAATTGGCCTAAATCTGAGTTAAGAGGTTGAGTCAGAAACCAGTCGATTTCACAAAACAATTAAATACACAGGACGATATTTTTGGAAGCGTTGAATACTTCTATATTCCATTTGTATGTATAAATGAACCATTCTAAACACAATGACGTTCTCGGCCATCACATGAGGTTTACATCGTCAGGATGTTTACATCGTATTTTCCATTTCTCCAATTTCTCAAAATTGCGAAAAACTTTAGAATGGCCTGTGATACTTCATTCGTTTCATTATTATTATATAATATTCTAATAAAATTTGTATGCCTCTATATGAATATAAATTGTTTCATACACGAAAACTGGTCCAGATAATATTCCTAGCTGTATTTTGAAAGTTTGTGCTGAACATTTATACATTCCACTTTCAAATATATTCAATGCATCTATTCAAAAAGGCTATTTTCCGAATTCATAGAAAGAATCATACATTATTCCTCTTTATAAAAGTGGAACTAAATCATTCGTATCTAACTATAGAGCTATTGCTATACTTAGCACAATACCAAAGTTATTTGAACAAGTTGTCAAAAAGCGATTGTTTCACAACGTTAATATCTCCTTCACAACATGGGTTTCTGAGAGGTAGATTAACATCTACAAATTTATTGGAATTTTCAACATTAACAATAAAGGGATTTTCAAAGAATCTTCAAACAGATGTCTTATATACTGATTTTAGTAAAGATTGTGATAAAGTTAATCACTTTCTGTTGATTGAAAAGCTTAAAAGATATGGATTTCCAGACCTTCTTTTAAAATGGGTAGAATCGTATCTGACAAATCGTATCCAATCATCAACATCAAAAACAATAGATGTCACCTCTGGAGTTCCTGAAGGAAGTCACTTAGGTCTTATTCTGTTTAATCTTTTTATAAATGACTTACCTTCTGTCATTAAACATTCGAATGTACTGTTGTATGCTGATGGCGTTAAATTGTTTCTATCCTATGACATCTTAGATCAACATAAGTTGTTACAATCAGATCTGACCAGTATAGCTATCTGGTGTGATCATAACTTAATGGAACTGAACTTGAAAAAATGTAAATTTATGACATTTGCTAGAAGACACCACCTTTCATCGCTGTCTAGAAAATCTAGAAAAGGTTTTTACTTTTGTGGACCTGGGTGTTACTACGGATCCAAAACTTCGCTTTCATCTACATATTGATTTATGTGTGAATAAGGCGAGGGGTGTTCTAGGTTTCATTAAGAGATGGTCAAAGAATTTAATGACCCATTCGTTACCAAAAGCCTTTATGTATCACTTGTAAGACCAATTTTGGAATATGCATCAGTCTTGTGGAATCCACAATACAACTGCCACTCTGATAGGATTGAATCGGTTCAAAAACAATTTTTATTATTTGCTTTAAGAAACCTTCGCTGGAATCCGAATCAGAACCTACCTCCATACGAAAATCGTTTAAAACTCTTGGACATCCCTACTCTAAATAAAAAAAGAGTAAAAAACAAGTTTTTTAAAATATAACCCTTTAACCGACTAAAAAGCTGAAAATAAATTTCCTTGAAATTAATTTCAGCAATTTCGATTTAAAATTAAGGGTTTTTGGCTACTTTATTCCTAATATCATTGCAGATTTTGAAGTCGCCAAAAACCCTTAATTTTAAATCGAAATTGCTGAAATTAATTTCAAGGAAATTTATTTTCAGCTTTTTAGTCGGTTAAAGGGTTATATTTTAAAAAACTTGTTTTTTACTCTTTTTTTATTTTCCCCTTTTTTTTAAAAAAATTTTTTTTTTTGGTATATTTCTTTTTCATTTATATTTTGCCCGTATAGTTTTTCTTCTTAAATTTTTACATTTAAAAAATTTTTTTGGGTTTAAAAAAAAAAAAATTTTTCCCCCCCTTTTTTTTTTCCTTTTTTACTCTTTTTCCCAATGCTAGCCTATGTGAAAAATTTCAGCCCTGTAGCTTAAAAAATACGAAAGCTAGAACTTTAAATTGGCTCCATTTCGCTCCCCTTTGCCCCCACACCCCCGTTTCCAAAGGGTATAAAAAATTATTTTGTCAATAAGAACCCACCTACCAAATTTCATCATTGTAGCTTGAAGGAATCGGAAGTTATGTCATGTTTAAAAAAAAAAAGTTTGAGTCCCCCCACGGCCCCCTACGCCTCTGATGGACCCCAAAATTTGATAGAATGCATTGTCACCGGAGTTCTATCAGTGTTCCAAATTTCAGCTCTCTAGCTCATGTGGAAGTGTATGAAAAAGCTCGCCGCAGATTTGAGGATATATATATATATATATATATATATATATATATATATATATATATATATATATATATATAGTCCGCCCAAAGCAAGTTAATATAAGGGTTATAAAAATAGAAGAACGATGCTTAATGTAACATTTTTGATTAAATTGAATTGAATCTGAATTCTACATTTTTGCTTCAGGAAATTGATTTTGATATTCCAACCCGTCGTTCCAGATCTTTCATTCCTTTGATATTAAGTATGTGCCGTTCTAATTACGTGCAGAATGAACCTTTTCGTTGTATTTGTAGCGATTTTAATAGCCTGTATTCTGTCTTTGACCTGTCAGATTCACTTAATAAAACTAAAACTTTTATTTTAAATGCACTTGATCACACTTAAGCCTTTGTTGCTCTTTGAGTTTTTGGACCGCTTAGGGTCTAACGAAATGACAGGGTTGCCAAACTCCACAAAGATCGGCATTGTCGATTTTTTGAAAGTGTTGTATTTTTGTTGTATTTTGTATTTATATTTCAGCAGAATTTTGTTTTTTACTGTATACAAATAAAACAAAATTTTTAGCTGAATTCACATTCGTTCCGTTACTGTTCTATTTGTATTTGATTTTTTATATTTCGTATAAAAAAATAAAATACTAAAATTAATATTTGTAATCTTTGTCGCGTACATAAACTGATTGGATTATTTTGTCTTTGTATTTGTGTGAAATTTCCACTCTCAAACTGCACTATTTGCTTCAGCAGAGCTTACTTTCCACAGTCCACATGGTCACATTTCGAACTGACACGCCCCCTTTTGGAAAAATCCAAAATCCTGCTCAAGAATCTCTAGCCATGGTCTCACAGAATATATATCTTGAATTTCAGCTTCCACTGGTGCCTGCAGGGGAGGATACTATAATTGGCATATTTTGAGGTCCCACGCATCACAGTGATGCGTCCCCATATAACAAGTGGGCAAAACTAAAATAATGAACCGATTGTGATGAAATTTCGTTCCTTGGTGGGTTTGGGTCCGCTGAGCTCAAAAATTTAATCGGACCTCTACTTTCATTTAAAAATGTTGTTCCAATTCCTTTTTATTTCAGTCCAATTCCATTTCCAGCCAAATAAAAAAATGAACTCTTTTCATTTCTGTTTTAATTTTTTCAATTACAAACAATTTTGCTTACCACTAAAAATTTATAATTACAAAACTATTTCTACACACTGACCGAGTTTTTACTATCGCTGCCAAAAGGGCAACGGCCGCATTTGCCATAGTAGCCAGGATCTCTTATTTCAATCCCGAAGTCCAACATGACGACAGAATTAATAAACAAAGAAAAAAGTAAACGAAGAAAATAATGAACGTAAACAAACGTAGGTTCCACATGCTAGCTCGTTGTTCTACCATAAGAGCGATCAATGCATGGTATTGATCAATGTATATCACCTACTAGCATGCTGTTCTCCCATTCAAGTATACGATAATGACATAATTAAATTATTGTTTGTGTATTGAACTTTGTGTACTGCATTTGAATATTTGGTTATTGGTTTGTTGGAATGCGGTATACACAGAATGTAGAGTATATTATGCATATACAACACAATACAAATTGGGCGCCATTTTGTACGAGTGGTAGGTGTGTTTCTTAGCCGATGTTGCCCATTTTCAATACCGTCCAATCATTCGTCAAAATAATAGGAATGGCCAAAGCTGGGCATAGTTAATGGAGAATTTAACTTCGTTACCCTGGTAATAGTAAATCAAAAATTTACCTTCATTAAATTTAAAAGTTAATGTCGTTGAAAAGTTAACTTCGTGAAAAGTTAAATTAAATAGCTAAATTTTCTATAGAAAACAAAAAACACAAAAAACTTAGAACACCCCTCGCCTTATTCACACATAAATCAATATGTAGATGAAAGCGAAGTTTTGGATCCATAGTAACACCCAGGTCCACAAAAGTAAAAAACTTTTCTAGATTTTCTAGACAGCGATGAAAGGTGGTGTCTTCTAGCAAATGTCATAAATTTACATTTTTTCAAGTTCAGTTCCATTAAGTTATGATCACACCAGATAGCTATAGTGGTCAGATCTGATTGTAACAACTTATGTTGATCTAAGATGTCATAGGATAGAAACAATTTAACGCCATCAGCATACAACAGTACATTCGAATGTTTAATGACAGAAGGTAAGTGATTTATAAAAAGATTAAACAGAATAAGGCCTAAGTGACTTTCTTCAGGAACTCCAGAGGTGACATCTATTGTTTTTGATGTTGATGATTGGATACGATTCTACCCATTTTAAAAGAAGATCTGGAAATCCACATCTTTTAAGCTTTTCAATCAACAGAAAGTGATTAACTTTATCACAATCTTTACTAAAATCAGTATATATGACATATGTTTGAAGATTCTTTGAAAATCCCTTTATTGTTAATGTTGAAAATTCCAATAAATTTGTAGATGTTGATCTACCTCTTAGAAACCCATGTTGTGAAGGAGATATTAATGTTGTGACCGAGCGAAACAATTGCTTTTTGACAACTTGTTCAAATAACTTTGGTATTGTGCTAAGTTTAGCAATAGCTCTATAGTTAGATACGAATGATTTAGTTCCACTTTTATAAAGAGGAATAATGTATGATTCTTTCTATGAATTCGGAAAATAGCCTTTTTGAATAGAAACATTGAATATATTTGAAAGTGGAATGTATAAATGTTCAGCACAAACTTTCAAAATACAGCTAGGAATATTATGTGGACCAGTTTTCGTGTATGAAACAATTTATATTCATATAGAGGCATACAAATTTTATTAGAATATTATATAATAATAATGAAACGAATGAAGTATCACAGGCCATTCTAAAGTTTTTCGCCATTTTGAGAAATTGGAGAAATGGAAAATACGATGTAAACATCCTGACGATGTCAACCTCATGTGATGGCCGAGAACGTCATTGTGTTTAGAATGGTCCATTTATACATACAAATGGAATATAGAAGTATTCAACGCTTCCAAAAATATCGGCCTGTGTATTTAATTGTTTTGTGAAATCGACTGGTTTCTGACTCAACCTCTCAACTCAGATTTAGGCCAATTTCCGTTTTTGATGCCTAAAGTTGAGAATTCTCAAAAAAAAATTTTGTTAAATTTTATGCAAAAAAAGGCTGTGCAAAAACCTCGTATCTCAAAGTCAAAATTTGATAAAAGCCTCGTATAATATTTTAATTTTTATCTTGCTCAATAATGAACAAAAAAAATATATATTTGTAGTCTAAAAAGTAAATAATCCTTACTGAAAATGTTAAGTGGAAGGCGCGTGCATTTCGCAAAGTAGTCAGATAAACTTAAGAATTTTTTTTAAATTTTAACTAGTGAAAAAATTACCGCTTCAAAATATTTTTTTTTTTAAATTGTCAGATCTAATTGTTGTTTGTCTCAAAAGAAGAGTAATAATGCGAATAAGAAAGGGTTAAAATATCGTTTTGATCGGATAATATCTGGTGCCTCCACAAAGCAGTTAAATTGTGCTGATTTTTGGTCAAAAATAAAAAAAAATTTAAAAAAGATCACAATAACCGATTAAGCTGTGGGTGGTCTCAAAAGTTTCGTATGGACTTCTGTAAAATATGTTTAAAATTTCGTTCCAATCGAAAAATTTCTTATCCCTCCGCAACATGGTTAAAGTTTTCCTGTTTTGGTAAAAACAAAACCAATATATCTGAAATATTGGAAACGGTTCGATCGGACCGTACTGTGTCTCTAAAGTTGCGTATTGATATAATTAAAAAATAGTTAAAATTTCATTCCGATTGGATAAGTTCTTGGGCCTCTGCAACGCAATTAAAGTGTTCAAGTGTGGGTTTAAAAAAAATGTTAGTCTGAAAACATAAACCACGGGAAATATCGCCCAGTGAAAAATCGCCCAAAAACAAAAATGAAAAATCGCCCAAAAATTAAAAAGGAAAAATCACCCAAAAAAAATGGAAAAATCGCCCAAAAACTGAAATGGAAAAATCACCCAAAAATTTGGAAAAATCGCCCAAAAATATTATATAAAAAATTGTTGGGCTATTTTTCCTTTAAAATAAAAATGAAAAATCAAATTTTTGTCAAATTATGTTTTTGAAGCCAAAAGTTATATTAATGCCCTCCGCATTCAGTGAGAATTCGCAAAACAAATTTTGTTAAATTATAAGCAAAAAAAGGCTGTGCAACAAACACGTAAGTTAAAATCCAGGGTTCGGAAAAACTCATTTTTGAGTACTCACTAAGGCATTCAATCCCGAAGTGTTTTTGAAAATCCCGGGATTTCGGGATTTGAAATCACAATCCCGGGATCCCGGGATTTGTTCGGGATTTTCGGGATTTTCCAATAGCTAATATAAAATTAAAGAAAAAATTGTTGCAACAATATTTTAAGTTTAATTAGACAAAGAAAACATATTTAATAAATATTACGTTAAACAAAACGAATAATATTTAAATAAATATAGTCAAACAAAAAGTAATTCTTTTTAAATTAGATTGATCGAACAAATTATTTTTTTTGCCACGCTGAATCCGAATATAATCATAAAATTCTGCCAGCTCCATTTCATGCTAAACACGAAAAACTTACTTTCAGTAGTTTTAGTATCATAGCGGGAACGGATACACCAATTGTTGTTTAAAACTATCGAAATTTGTGTCCATTCAAAAGTTAAACACACACAAAACCATTTATCAAATTCGTAAAGTTTTCAATATACGGTCATCAAAATAAAAAAAAATTTGTATTCAGATCGATAAAAATTGTTTGTTAACCGTTATTGACAAAATCTTGTAAATTTTTGTGTGTTTGTAACACTAAATCTACAAAAGTGGGTTTTTTTAATTTACCAATTAGATTGAAGTAAATGCACGAAAGTATTTTTGTGGAAAAACGTCAAAAATATCTTAAACAATGCATAAAAAATGCATTTTTGAATCCCGGGATTCCGGACTGAAAATCCCGGGTTTCCGGGATTGAGAAAACTTCCGGGATCCCGGGATTCGGGATCCCGGGATTGAATGCCTTAGTACTCACTCACGCTCATTTTTTGCTCACTGCTCACAAAATTTGTTTTGCGAATTCTCACTGAATGCGGAGGGCATTAATATAACTTTTGGCATCAAAAACATAATTTGACAAAAATTTGAATTACAAGGTCGAATTACCTGTCGAAATGAAACCGAAAAAATTCCAAAGTTGTGAATAAATACAACAAAAAAATTAATTTAGTATTTTTAATTTAAAATTAGTTTTATAAAATAAACTAAATTGGAAATTTAAAAATTTGTCGAATGTGGCATTATACATTTTTATCATTGACTAGTAAATCATCCGCGTTTTCGCACTGACCATCATTGAAAACGGCCATTGTCACGCCCTTTTTAGAAAAAAATTCGTCTCGGTAATCTGACATGGTCTAACAGAAAATTTGTGTGAAATTTCCACTCTCAAACTGCACTATTTGCTTCAGCAGAGCTTACTTTCCACAGTCCACATGGACACATTTCGAATTGACACGCCCCCTTTTGGAAAAATCCAGCTCAAGAATCTCTAGTCATGGTCTCACAGAATATATATATTGAATTTCAGCTTCTTAAGTCCACTGGTGCCTGCAGGGGAGGATACTATAATTGGCATATTTTGAGGTGCCACGCATCACAGTGATGCGTCCCCATATAACAAGTGGGCAAAACTAAAATAATGAACCGATTGTGATGAAATTTCGTTCCTTGGTGGGTTTGGGTCCGCTGAGCTCAAAAATTTAATCGGACCTCTACTTTCATTTAAAAATGTTGTTCCAATTCCTTTTTATTTCGGTCCAATTCCATTTCCAGCCAAATAAAAAAAACCCCGTCCAAATCGGTTCAATATTTCTCAAGATAAACGAAAATGATACTGAAATACTTATTTATCCTCCAAGAATTTGGTTGTTTAGAGCGGACCTCCGCTGTAAGTTGCATATGCATATAAGCCGCAATGTGTGAATTGATTACACGCCAGAGTTCTGTGTATCAATGTCTGTTTATTTCAGAGTCACCAGGGCTTTTATACCCTGATGAACTCTTTTCATTTCTGTTTTAATTTTTTCAATTACAAACAATTTTGCTTACCACTAAAAATTTATAATTACAAAACTATTTCTACACACTGACCGAGTTTTTACTATCGCTGCCAAAAGGGCAACGGCCGCATTTGTCATAGTAGCCAGGATCTCTTATTTCAATCCCGAAGTCCAACATGACGACAGAATTAATAAACAAAGAAAAAAGTAAACGAAGAAAATAATGAACGTAAACAAACGTAGGTTCCACATGCTAGCTCGTTGTTCTACCATAAGAGCGATCAATGCATGGTATTGATCAATGTATATCACCTACTAGCATGCTGTTCTCCCATTCAAGTATACGATAATGACATAATTAAATTATTGTCAAAAATTTACCTTCGTTAAATTTAAAAGTTAATATCGTTGAAAAGTTAACTTCGTGAAAAGTTAAATTAAATAGCTAAATTTTCTATAGAAAACA
The DNA here is from genome assembly GCA_951394025.1 of Heteromyza rotundicornis. Taxonomy (NCBI): domain Eukaryota; kingdom Metazoa; phylum Arthropoda; class Insecta; order Diptera; family Heleomyzidae; genus Heteromyza; species Heteromyza rotundicornis. The sequence continues at coordinate 43,108,021 of OX596011.1, forward strand.
AAAAACACAAAAAACTTAGAACACCCCTCGCCTTATTCACACATAAATCAATATGTAGATGAAAGCGAAGTTTTGGATCCATAGTAACATCCAGGTCCACAAAAGTAAAAACCTTTTTTAGATTTTCTAGACAGCGATGAAAGGTGGTGTCTTCTAACAATGACATAAATTTACATTTTTTTCAAGTTCAGTTCCATTAAGTTATAATCACACCAAATAGCTATACTGGTCAGATCTGATTGTAACAACTTATGTTGATCTAAGATGTCATAGGATAGAAACAATTTAACGCCATCAGCATACAACAGTACATTCGAATGTTTAATGACAGAAGGTAAGTCATTTATAAAAAGATTAAACAGAATAAGACCTAAGTGACTTCCTTCAGGAACTCCAGAGGTGACATCTATTGTTTTTGATGTTGATGATTGGATACGATTTGTCAGATACGATTCTACCCATTTTAAAAGAAAATCTGGAAATCCATATCTTTTAAGCTTTTCAATCAACAGATAGTGATTAACTTTATCACAATCTTTACTAAAATCAGTATATAAGACATCTGTTTGAAGATTCTTTGAAAATCCCTTTATTGTTAATGTTGAAAATTCCAATAAATTTGTAGATGTTAATCTACCTCTCAGAAACCCATGTTGTGAAGGAGATATTAATGTTGTGACCGAGTGAAACAATTGCTTTTTGACAACTTGTTCAAATAACTTTGGTATTGTGCTAAGTACAGCAATAGCTCTATAGTTAGATACGAATGATTTAGTTACACTTTTATAAAGAGGAATAATGTATGATTCTTTCTATGAATTCGGAAAATAACCTTTTTGAATAGAAACATTGAATATATTTGAAAGTGGAATGTATAAATGTTCAGCACAAACTTTCAAAATACAGCTAGGAATATTATCTGGACCAGTTTTCGTGTATGAAACAATTTATATTCATATAGAGGCATACAAATTTTATTAGAATATTATATAATAATAATGAAACGAATGAAGTATCACAGGCCATTCTAAAGTTTTTCGCCATTTTGAGAAATTGGAGAAATGGAAAATACGATGTAAACATCCTGACGATGTAAATCTCATGTGATGGCCGAGAACGTCATTGTGTTTCGAACGGTCCATTTACACATACAAATAGAATATAGAAGAAGTCAACGCTTCCAAAAATATCGGCCTGTGTATATAATTGTTTTGTGAAATCGAATGGTTTCTGACTCAACCTCTTAACTCAGATTTAGGCAAATTTACGTTTTTCATGCCTAAAGTTGAGAATTCGCAAAAAAAAATGTTTGTTAAATTTTATGCAAAAAAAGGCTGTGCAAAAACCTCGTATCTTAAAATCCAAATTTGATAAAACAACCTCGTATAATATTTTAATTTTGTTTCTTGCTCAATAATGAACAAAAAAATATATATTTGTAGTCTAAAAAGTAAATAATCCTTACTGAAAATGTTAAGTGGAAGGCGCTTGCATTTTGCAAAATAGTCAGAAATTTTTTTAAATTTTAACTAGTAAAAAAATTACCACTTGCAGCTTCAAAATATATTTTTTTAAATCGCCAGATCTAATTGTTGTTTGTCTCAAAAGAAGCGTAATAATGCGAATAAGAAAGGGTTAAAATATCATTTTGATCGGATAATATCTGGTGCCTCAACAAAGCAGTTAAAATGTGCTGAATTTTGATCGGATAATATCTGGTGCCTCCACAAAGCAGTTAAATTGTGCTGATTTTTGGTCAAAAATAAAAAAAAATTTAAAAAAGATCACAATAACCGATTAAGCTGTGGGTGGTCTCAAAAGTTTCGTATGGACTTCTGTAAAATATGTTTAAAATTTCGTTCCAATCGAAAAATTTCTTATCCCTCCGCAACATGGTTAAAGTTTTCCAGTTTTGGTAAAAACAAAAACCATTATATCTGAAATATTGGAAACGGTTCGATCGGACCGTACTGTGTCTCAAAAGTTGCGTATTGATATCATTAATAAATAAAAAAAGAGTAAAAAACAAGTTTTTTAAAATATAACCCTTTAACCGACTAAAAAGCTGAAAATAAATTTCCTTGAAATTAATTTCAGAAATTTCGATTTAAAATTAAGGGTTTTTGGCGACTTCAAAATCTGCAATGATATTAGGAATAAAGTAGCCAAAAACCCTTAATTTTAAATCGAAATTGCTGAAATTAATTTCAAGGAAATTTATTTTCAGCTTTTTAGTCGGTTAAAGGGTTATATTTTAAAAAACTTGTTTTTTACTCTTTTTTTAAAAAAAATTTTTTTTCTAACCCCCTTTTTTCCCCCTTTTTTACTCTTTTTCCCAAATGCGAACCTAAGTAAAAAATTTCAGCCTTGTAGCTTACAAAATACGAGAGTTAGAACTTTAAATTGGCTCCATCCCGCTCCCCTTTGCCCCCACATCCCCCTACAAAATTTCATCAATGTAGCCTGAAGGAATTGGAAGTTATGCCATGTTTAAAAAAAAAAGGTTTGAGTCCCCCCACGGCCCCCTACGCCTCTGATGAACCCCAAAAAATAGAATGCATTGTCACCGGAGTTCTATCAGTGTTCCAAATTTTAGCTCTCTAGCTCATGTGGAAGTGTATGAAAAAGCTCGCCGCAGATTTGAGGATATATATATATATATATATATATAGTCCGCCCAAAGCAAGTTAATATAAGGGTTATAAAAAAATAGTTAAAGTTTCATTCCGATTGGATAAGTTCTTGGGCCTCTGCAACGCAATTAAAGTGTTCAAGTCTGGGCTTAAAAAAATTTTAGTCTGAAAACATAAACCACGGGCTGTAGGAAATATCACCAAATTTTGTATGAAAAATTTTTGGGCGATTTTTCATTTTTGTTTTTGGGCGATATTTTATTAAGCGATATTTCCTACAGCCTAAACCACGTTGCAGAGGCCCAAGGACTTATCCAATCGCAATGAAATCTACAACGTTATTGAAGTGAATACGAAACTTTTGAGACCACAACGATTTGAACTCACTCTTTTGCTCCAGCCCACAGCATATTCGGTAAATATCACAACCTCGTATATCCAAAATTAAAATTCTAAACTAAAATTTTCATAAAAGTCGCAACCTCGTAAGTTATTTACAGCGCTTTTAAGGCGTGAAAAATATTACATTTCGCATGGATTATCTTTACATATATAACAAATTGTCGTCTTTTCTATTTTTACAAAGAGGATGGTCGAATTCATGCACCAGAAGCCTGCAAATTGATTTTTTGCATCTCCTGAAAACCTAACATTTTTCCGTTACGAGAGTCAGAAACCAGTCAAAATATCAGTTCAAAAATAGTATACATTTTTAATTTTTTTTAAATTCAATAATAAAAAAAAAGGTGGAACCCTTATATAAAATATATTGAACTTGGTTTAAAAAAATAATAAAAAAAAACTTTGACATCATTTTTTTATTTTTACTATCAAACTTTGACATTTTTTGTGTTTTATCAATAAAAACATTGAGTTATTGTAAGCTCTACAAAAAATGTATTCCCAAACACTTAATATTTTTTTTTGTTAATTCATCTATGAATACTTTCTCAAATACCGTTCATTTGAATCACATCGTGTGAAAAATGTATTTTTTATAGTGCAAATTTCTGGCTCAGAAAGCTCTACTTTTTAAAGCTCCTGCTAGAGCAGTAATCAGTCAATCCAAAAATCATTTTTCTGGTGGTAGTTACCAAAAATACCAAACACTTGTATATTTACGACACCAAATTTGAATTTTGCCTATTGGACGCATCACTGTGCGCCTTTTGGAAAAATCCCAAATCTCGCTCTGAAATCTCTAGCCATGGTCTCACACAATATTTATGCGCATTGCAGCTTCGTAGGTCCAATTGTGGATTCAGGAGAGCTACTATATCTGATACTTTCAAAACTGCCACGCCCCCTTCGGAAAATTAAAAATCCATAGGACATATGTGTGAAATTTCCGCTCTCTAGGTCCACTAGTGTCCTCTGGAAGGTGAGGACAGACATCCGGACAGACAGACTAATAATGGGATTTTATATATTGTGACACGCTTGAAAAGTAGCCTCATAAGTTTGCTAAATGTATGAGTGCAAAATTCTTATTGCGGATGTATTGGAGACCTTTTTACATATATGTAATACTTCTATATTGCCAGTATCCTATCTCTGCAATGTGTTTTAAGCTCGCTGTAAGAGCGAAATAGCAAGCATTGAATTTTGTATTAGTTTGACAGAGAAATCCGAACTGCGAATGTACATTTTCATATATTAAGTCTCTTGATATCAGTGAATGTACTTTCACTATACTGGCAATATAGAAGTATTACATATACGCTTTTTTATTTTTATGAGTGCCAATTCCAAATTGCTTTATTTCTAGAAGTATTACTTACAATTTTATAACCAATCGGATAAATGTAATTGGCTGTGTGGAATGCCTCGAGTTGGTGAGGCAGCAATTGACCTACATTGAGGAACGTGAGGCTGCCAATACGCAGTAAGTTGCTGAGTTCTGAGTGATGCATGACAGCTGCCACCTGCCGATTTTCATCACGCTCTACAAAAACGCGCCGTTGTACCATGAGTGAATCAAGTTCGTTCTCCTTATCAGTTCGAGGCGCGTGCTCCTGGCAGTGAATAGTCTTATTCTTATAAAAGATACACTGTTCCCTAATTGCACACGGTAAATGAAAAACGGCACCGCAACGATTTTTAAAACATTTAACTGAAGCCCCTAACTGTTGGCACGCACCACACGACTGATTTAGGGCTACCTGTAAGGCCGTTTGGAAGTTCATTAGACCACCGCTTATTGTCTCGTAAACGCCGTTTGACCAAAGAGCACAATTCAGATGAACCTATAAATATAAAAAATGTATATCAATAATTTGAGAATAAAGATTCAGTAACATTTTTTTGAAAAACAATTTTGTTTTCAGATATTTTTTAAAATTTAGTAAGTTTTAAAAAATTTTAGAAGTGGGGTGTTCTATCTAGAGATTGACCGAAACCGCTTTTTTATTTCGGCCAAAACCGTAATAGTCGAAATCGAAGCTGAAACCGAAAAAATGTAATAAAGTAGTACATAATGAAGCGTTTCAGTAGCCTGAATCGATAATTTTAAGTTCAGATCACGAATTAGATGAATTTTGGAAGCAAACTATCAAATGCGTGCAAATCAATTGAAGGGGTTTTTAATTTTTCTTTTTTCAATACAAAGTCTGAGACATGTCATCTTTGTCGCTTCTGATTCTTCGAAACTATGATTCTTAAATTTGCGAGGGATATGTGCGAGACGTGACCCTTGCCACTTCACTTATGCCAAAAAGTTAATTTGGAAATTTGTGTTACATACCGCTTTTATCCACTCCCCGTTCAATTCTGTGGTAAGTTGCGATTACCACTTACATTTTAAAATACGACTAATTTTTAAAAAATATCTTAATGCGATTAACAGAATAGTTTATCAGCCATTCGATGTTTTTCGATTTATCCGACATGTGTGATAAATGGCATTACTGCATTGATATTGATTGAAAAATGCATAACTAGATGTCAGAGTTGCTATTATTTAGTTAAATAACACTGAACAACAGCCAAAAAAGCTCAAGAGATTTGATTGTTGGTCTTGTATAACACTGTGCGACAAAAATGATGGAATTCTGATAATTGGGTGTAATGGGGTTTTGCCACATCACGTCTGAATTTTTTTTTTAAATTTTAAAATGGCTTGTTTTACATAAACTTGGTCTATTTAAATATTTTGAATTCCTAAACTAAAACTGGTGAGCAAAAACGGTTACCATATTTGAAATCAAGGACTGGACATTTTTCGAAATGTAATTGTGGAGTTGTATTATATAGAGACCGACCGAAATTCGGTTTCGGTTTTTCGGCCAAAAAAGCTGTTTCGGCCGTGTTTCGGATTCGGCCGAAAAATAAAATATCATTTTCGGCCAAAATTTCGATATTTCCGCCGAAAAATTTCGGTTTGATACGAAAAATGTAACAAATAAATAACAAAGATTACACTGATCGACAAAACTGAACATTTTGTGTGTTAAATATACTTGATAGACAAATTCTTATGTATCTTACAGTACGCACAAAAATTCAATTTTTGTGCAATTTTCATTATTATTTTTGGATTTGGCATGGCAAAATACATAAGGAACAACCAAGTGGATAAAAGCGGTATGTAACACAAATTTAAGTATTGATCATAGTTTCGAAAATCAGCAGCGACAAAGAAGACAAGTCCCCAATTTGTATTGAAAAAAAAAAAAACTTTGAAACTTATTTTCTTGAAAGAATTTGTATGTTACATACAGCCTTCATCCATTCACCCCTTCACAGCGTTCTCACTCTTCTCCTATCGGAGCAGATCTATTACTCTCGCGATGATTTTTAAATTTCTGCTCCTCTACTACTATTGTAAGAAATCTTCTCCTCAAAATATTATGTGAGTTTCATACAATGCTACTACTCTTTCTACAAATCTACTACCATGACAGAAATTTTTACTACTCTCGTAGAATTTCTACTCTACGTAAAAAATTAAATCTACTCCCTGATTGATTTTAGATTACTGATTAGAGCCCGACCGATAAGCATTTTCAGGCCGAAGCCGAAGCCGATGCCGAAGGTCAATTGGCAGCCTATTACTTCGGCCTACGCCGAAGGCCTATACCGAAGCCGAAGACGATACTTAAATAAAAACCCTTTAAAAACTTGTTTTTTCGTGTAAATTCATTCAAATTCGAGTATATAAATACACATTTAGTTTTTTAAGGAACTAAAAATGTATTTAAACAAATAATAAAAGTAACCAAAAGAATTCACAAACAAATTTGGGCCTCCTAGGTCAAAACTAACAATAGCCTCAAATTATCTTATATATCCCGTGTAAGAACAATTGGATTTTTTTAAAATCACTTTTAAAAATTTGGAGTAAAGCTTAAAAAAATGGGAATTTAGAAGAAATGGTAGAGAATTCTTCACAGAATAAATCCATCTAAGTAGCTGTTTTTTAAGGACTCCCCAAATCCGTCAGGTGATGGGCAAAGGATGTTCTAGTTGATGGTAAAAACCACCTGTGAAGCTTTGAACTTTAAATGTAAAATTTTACCAAAATCGGTCCCGGATTTCAGCATCTTTTCATATATGTTGGTGCAGCAATTTGGGCTACATTTCTAAGAGGTAGAATCCTTCCGTGAGCCTCCTTCACCTATATTTGAAATTTCATACAGTTTACCAGGACTCCTTTTAACATATACATCAGGGCAAGTAGTAGCTTCTAAATCTATATTTAAAATTCAGTAATCCACCCAGAAAATGTCCAAGGATGTACTTTGTGGCAGTTTTAACCCCGTGCCACGCAATTTGAGGCGAGATTCACTCAATATTCGATGATTACTAATTTAAATTTTAATCATATTTTTTGTTTTGTGGGCCTCTTATGTCCCATTGGAAATTCCATCAATTACACAATTTTACATTCAAGTCTCAAGAAAATCAGTAAGACCGTTTAGATGTGATGTGGGCTAGAAAATCGTATCGTAAAAAATTAGTTTTGGTTTTCGGTGTCGCAAAAATAAGGAAAAAAATTGAAAAGCTTCGGCCAAAACTTCGGCCATTTTTTGGAAAAACCGAAGCCGAAGCTGAATGTGCATTTTCGGCCGATAACGGCCGAAGCCGATTAATCGGTTGGGCTCTATTACTGATACGCTTAATTATGTACAACTTTATTACATTTATATTCACAATTTTTTCTTTTATTTTTTCGGTTTCGACCGAAATTAAAAAAATGAAAATTCGGCCATTTCGGTTTCGGCCGAAAAAAATAATAAAAAATTTCGGCCATTTCGGTTTTGGCCGAAATTCAAAAAAGCGATTTCGGTCGGTTTCTAGTATTATATACATCAGACTTGTAAAGTAATGAAATTTTCATTACGCATTACCATTACCATTACCATTACAGGTAATGAAATTTTATTTCATTACCATTACCATTACTGCAATGGTAATTGTAATGGTAATGGTAATGAAGTAATGAAAATTTCATTGCAATGGTAATGAAATTACCATTATTTCATTGCGATAGTAATGATAATGAAGTAATGAAATTTCATTACTTCATTACTTCATTACCTATCTGCCCCAATGGATGAATCATGTCAGGTGGGATTAGGACACCTTCTGAGTGCGTCCTTGGACATTTTTTGGATGAATCACGTCAGGTGGGATTAGGACAGCTTTTGAGTGCGTCCTTGGACATTTTATGGATGAATCATGTCAGGTGGGATTAGGACAGCTTCTAAGTGCGTCCTTGGACATTTTTTGGGTGAATCATGTCAGTTGGGATTATAACAGCTTCTGAGTGCGTCCTTGGACATTTTAATAGTACGTATTTAAAAGAAACGACCTCTATTAAGTACAAGCCATTCTATTGTCCACTGGCAGCGCCGTTATATCAGTCATAATGTAGACTTTTAGCTGTTCCACCTAGAAACAAATTTGAACACTTTTAGCGAAAAAATTTGGTTTGGGTTAACTAAAATTTTCAGAGAAATTAATTTTTTACTAAACCAAACTATATGACTTAAAATAGAAAATTACCTAGATTTGCACTACTTCTACTTTTAACAGCAATATATCAAAAAGTTATATAATCCCACCAAGTCCAAGGGCGAACTCAGAAGCTGTCCTAATCCCACCTGACGTGATTCATCCAAAAAATGTCCAAGGACGCACTAATCCCACCTGACATGATTCATCCGTAAAATGTCCAAGGACGCACTCAAAAGCTGTTATAATCCCACCTGACATGATTCATCCAAAAAATGTCCAAGGACGCACTCAGAAGCTGTTATAATCCCAACTGACATGATTCACCCAAAAAATGTCCAAGGACGCACTTAGAAGCTGTCCTAATCCCACCTGACATGATTCATCCATAAAATGTCCAAGGACGCACTCAAAAGCTGTTATAATCCCACCTGACATGATTCATCCGTAAAATGTCCAAGGACGCACTCAAAAGCTGTTATAATCCCACCTGACATGATTCATCCAAAAAATGTCCAAGGACGCACTCAGAAGCTGTCCTAATCCCACCTGACGTGATTCACCCAAAAAATGTCCAAGGACGCACTCAGAAGCTGTCCTAATCCCACCTGACATGATTCATCCGTAAAATGTCCAAGGACGCACTCAAAAGCTGTTATAATCCCACCTGACATGATTCATCCAAAAAATGTCCAAGGACGCACTCAGAAGCTGTTATAATCCCACCTGACATGATTCATCCAAAAAATGTCCAAGGACGCACTCAGAAGCTGTTATAATCCCAACTGACATGATTCACCCAAAAAATGTCCAAGGACGCACTTAGAAGCTGTCCTAATCCCACCTGACATGATTCATCCATAAAATGTCCAAGGACGCACTCAAAAGCTGTTATAATCCCACCTGACGTGAGTCACCCAAAAAATGTCCAAGGACGCACTCAGAAGCTGTCCTAATCCCACCTGACATGATCCATCCATAAAATGTCCAAGGACGCACTCAGAAGCTGTCCTAATCCCACCTGACATGATTCACCCAAAAAATGTCCAAGGACGCACTCAGAAGCTGTCCTAATCCCACCTGACGTGATTCATCCAAAACATGACTATGGACACACTTGGTGATAGCTACAATTAAACTTTTGCCCAAAAAGTGTCAAAAACGCAATTGGGGCAGATAGGTACAGAAGTAATGAAGTAATGAAATTTCATTACTTCATTATCATTACTATCGCAATGAAATAATGGTAATTTCATTACCATTGCAATGAAATTTTCATTACTTCATTACCATTACCATTACAATTACCATTGCAGTAATGGTAATGGTAATGAAATAAAATTTCATTACCTGTAATGGTAATGGTAATGGTCGCTCAATTTCCCAAGTCTGATATACATTAAACCGCTTCACGTTGTATGGACGAAAAAAAAGTGGGCCGGGTACCTCCTGGAAATGTACTTTGGTCTATATTAAGGTTATTCTCAAAATATTTCGGCTCTAGCAACTGGAATCCGTGAGCTGGACAATTTACAAAAAACCTCTATAAATCATATTTTTTACATGCACGTATTTCTTTATATTGTTTTGGGTCAAATAAACTTTATGAAATAATAGAAATTGCAAAACTACACAAACCAACACAAGTCCCTTATTTTTGCGATTTTTTAACGCATTTTTATTGAATTTTTTTATAGTTTTTTTGCATTTTTGGTTCTGAAAAATAGTACAAAAAAGCCACAAAGTATACTTCACAAAGCTATTTCATCAATCTCGACACATAATATTCAAATTTCATTTCAATTGTGAATTTACTTTAATATTGTGGTTTGAATAATAAATATTCCCAACCAACTTTATTTCTGACACCTAGGAAAACGCAAAAAAAACGTTACAACATGAGAAACAGACATATTTTTGTTTCGTGTATTTAGTGACGGGGAACATTTTTCTTGAACACATTGACCCTCTAATTCCCTTATTTCTGTCACTTTTTAACCGAAACCATAAAAAATGTGCAAAAAATCGATTGTCCAGGTTTGTCCAGTTTTTCAATGTCTATTATTTAATAAAATTTATTTGACCAAAAGCAATATAAACGCTCACGGATAACAGTTGCTAGAGCCGAAATATTTTGAGAATCACCATAAAATAGACCAAAGTACATTTCCAGGGGGTGACCCGAGCAATTTTTTTTAGAGGCTGTTTAATATACATAATAAAACCTACCATAAAATTCAAAATTTATTCAAACAAGTGAGTTTCAGTCGGTCAAAGCCGACAGGGTGGCCAATAAAAACTGTCGTAGTTTTCATTAATGCTTTCATGCTTTCCAATCAAGCCAAACATAAAGAAAAAAAAAAGTGTACTATGTCATAATTGGCGAAATTTAATTCTGAAAAGCGACGAACCTCAAAATTATATTTTATTATATTTCATTCAACGCTATAGACGCAAAAAGCGACCAAGTCTAAATTGTCGAGAATTGCCATTCTGGACAGCCACGATTATCAAAATTGTCGCGTGTATTCAGCAAGCCTGGTAGATGCTCCTAAAGACAGTCCCTCATCATCACCAGACCTGAACCCATTCGATTTCTGTGTGTAGGGATATATGTTTGGTAAAATTGGTAACACAAAGCGTCTAATAGTGGGTCGAATGTTTCTCATTTCCCTGTTTCACCATAATAAAAAGGAATTCTCTGCATACACTTTCAAGTAAAGATTTTTACAAAGATGAACCAATTTTCGACTTTTAAAAGAGTTGAAAGAGGAAAAATAATGGGGGTCCTACATTTTACCACTCTAGGGTTACCCTGGGTGGAGTTGGAGCCAATCTCAGATAAACGTACATTTTGTATGGTGGACCCTCTACGGAATGGATATAGGGCTTGTTGTGTTCCGCAAAACTATTAAGGGAGGAAAAATAATGGGGGTTGGTTATATAACCCAACTCTCTAGGGGCAGGTTAGGTTAGTTTATGTTAAGGTGGCTGTCGGTACACCGACACACTTAGACCAAAAGAGGTCCATTGTGATACCATAGGATCCATATTCCTTCCCCCTATGCCCCAAACCATTTGGAGTTCAAGATTAACCTATGAAGGCCTGAAATGCCTTCATGCCTATGTGCTTGCACGTGCTGAGCGGGATAACTAGCTTTACCTTATCCTGTAGAAACTGTAATGTCCCTATGCCCCGGCCCCCAGACGAGGTGGATGTTAAACTGGGGCGCAATCGTATACCTCGATATTCAACGAAAACGAGGTTCTGCACATCGTTTTTGCTTCACGTAAACCAATTCTCGTTCGAAAACGTTTCAATTCTCGATTGCAGCGCACGACATCACTTTACATGTCGTTTTCACTTGTTTTAAGAAGTTTTCAAGCAAAAAAAAAAGTGATTGCTCCAAAAAATGAAAGATGTAAGTTGTAAATTATATTTATTGTTAAACTTTGATTCAATAAAATTTTTTTTTAGGGTTTAACAAAGCAAGCAAATGCAAATAAAAGTAATGATCGAGTTCATGGAGAAGCATTCCTGGATTGCAAAAAATGCATTGCAGAACACTGAACATGGGAAGGAACAAAAACAAAAATAATGGAACAAGTTGCTTGCTATGATAAACAGTAATGGCGCAGTTGGCTGGAGTGCATAATGTGGAACGTGCTGCGCAGGAGCGGTTGTTGAGACTTCCTGTTCCACTTCGAAGGCAGTTGCTAATCAATGAGCAATTCTTTCGGCCTTACTGTATGTTGGTGCAACATGCAGCACCTCCTTTCACGCAATTCCAATGGACTTGAAGCATCCGTTAGTATCCTTCGCTGCCTGGCAATGTTATCTGCCTCATCGCTTTCGTCAAGAAGGAAATATCTTGTAATCATTGAATTATAACACACCAAATTTTACATCTTTTAATCTTTCACAATCGCGAAGTGTTTGGAAAGTGCTTTTTCACACCGGATAAAATCGCGTAAGGGTTCGGAAAGTGTTTTTGGATAAAAGTAAAACGAGAATTGGCTAAAATCCGAAACCGCTGTACACTCTGCCAAGGCCGGTTTTTGCTTGTTGTTGTAACAACCTATTTTGCCAAAATAATTTTTTGGTAAAAATGAGATATAGCTCGATAAAATCTGAATTTAACTAAACAAAAGGAGTATAAGCCATACAACAACAAACAATTTCGTTTTTTGTAAATTCCTGACAGTGGATTGTTGTGTGTGTCTCAGTCACACACAATATTAAGATTCACTTGTCAACAGTCTTAAGCTGGACTTTGAAGAAACTTTTCAACCAGCTTAAGTAGAAATGCTGTATTTTACAATAACAAGCAAAAACCGGCTTGCAATTTTTGCCATTCGCGCTTCTTCAGTGGAATCGCTTTGATGCAAGGAATGAATAATTCTGTGTTGTATCATGACTTTTTCCCCTTATAGACCGGTGTTGGATTAACAAAAATTGCCGAAAGAGTGCTGATGAGGATTTTGTGGCTAAAATCCGAAACAGCTGTACACTCTGCCAAGGCCGGTTTTTGCTTGTTGTTGTAACAACCTATTTTGCCAAAATAATTTTTTGGTAAAAATGAGCGATAGCCCAAAAATAAATAATTGAACGATTTTGTTTTTAAAAAAGAGCTTTGTACAGATTCGTTCAATTTTAAAACACGTGTGGTAAAAACAAAACATTTTTTTAAGAAAAAAATTTGTTTGTTTTTTTTTTGGTTGCAATTATTTAATTTTTTTATATTTAGTTAACTTTTTATTTTCTCAAATTCGAGACCGGGATTTGAACCCACGCCTACAGAGTTTGGATGGCGCGCTAAACGCTCAACAGGTCTACGTGCATGTGAAAAACATGATTTATAGAGGTTTTTTGTAAATTGTCCAGCTCACGGATTACATTTGCTAGAGCCGAAATATTTTGAGAATCACCATAAAATAGACCAAAGTACATTTCCAGGGGGTGACCCGAGCAAATTTTTTTTTCCATGCGGTTTAATATACATATCGATACCTTAAAGCACAACCATCCTATGTCCATTTTTTCGAGACTCTAGAAAATGAAAAACAAGTTTTCAAATTGGTATGTTTTGTATGGAAACTGATTTTTATTTCCTCATTTTTCAAGTACTTTCATTGCGATTCCCACAAACCACTATAGTCTGTCTGATGCAGCTTCTTCTCAGGAATCCAAAAATGCCAAAAACTCGATTTTCATGAAAACGGACATAGGATGGTTGTGCTTTAAGGTATCGATATGTTGTACTTTGAATTTTAAAAAAAAAACTTGATTTTTTTAAATATAAAAAAGAACAACAGTATTATCAATTTCAATCGACTAACGAAAGAGCAAGACTATTGAAATTGAAAGCATTTGTTTTAAAAATGAAAACATAAATGTACTGCAGAAAAAAATTTACTATGTTTTAAAATGCAAATTGAAAAAAATTTTTAATTTTAAAACATGTTTTTTCTTTCAGTGCATGTTTTTTTATTTAACAAAAAATCATAAAAAACCATTCAATTTTCATTTAATATATACTTAGTACAATAAGACATTGATTCTTTTATAGTACATGTAGGAAGGAAGTATATATTAAGAACAGACTTATATAATACAATTAAAGTGGAAATTATAGTTTGAACAAAAAAGAAAATAATAATAATAAATAAATAAGAAGAGAAAGAAAGATTACAGCAATAAATCAATAAAAAAAAAAGTAAAAGAAAATAAAAAAAGAAAAGAAAAGGAAAAATAGAAAGAATAAGATACTTGGTCTTAGCTAAATGAGATCAGATGGTAGAAAAATATAGAATTATGGAATGCTTAAAGTTATTCGCTTTATCGATAATTTGTATACTAGTAAAGAATTCCAAAGTTTAATGGCGTTGACAAAAAAAAATCTTGTAGAATTAAGACACTTGAATCTCGGTATTATAAGGTTATGACTTCTTTTAGAAACACTGGAACGTAGCTTATTATAAAGGTATGAGGGAGTTTTACCAGCTATCAACAGTTACAGTTTCTTGCGTTCAAATAACCAAGCAGGCTACAACCCAAGATTTCTTTGCTTTTAGCAGAAACATGGTCATAGCGTCTGAGATCAAAAACAAATCTGACCGCATTATTAAATGCAACTTGTGATTTGTGTGAAGAACGTGAATCAAGATTACTGTATATTAGTTCAGAGTATGTAATTAAAGGAACTACTAGTTGAATGACAAGTCTTTTCTTCATCTCCATGGGAGTATATTTGGCAGATAGTCGAAGGCAACGTAAAGTAAAAAATATTTTTTTAATTATATTATTAACATGGTCAGTACATGTAAGACTAGAATTTATATGGAACCCCAAATTTTTCACTTTGGTCACAATTTGTAATTTTTTATCATTTAAATATATGGGAGGGATTATGCTATGGTCCAGTTTATCCTTAGAGATAGGCAAAATGTAAGATTTCTTGTCATTTAAGCAAAGATCATTGTCACATGCCCACTTGGAAATAGCCATCAAGTCTTCATTTAATCTGCAGCTAAGATCTTCAATTAAACCCATTCGGTTAGAAAAATATAGTTGAATATCATCAGCATAGCCATGCATCAACATAGTATTGCACACAGTAAAAATATCGTTTATAAATAAACTAAAGAGCAGAGGCCCAATGATAGAACCCTGGAAAACATTGCCCACCTTGACTCTCTGCATGCTGCCATTCAGATAGTTAGCAATTAAGTCAGCAGAACTATTACTGAAAATAAAGAGAAATTTCAATTTCCTAACCAAGATAGAGTGATTCACAGAATCAAAGGCCTTTGAAAAATCTAATAAACAAAGTAATGTGACATTCCCTATGTCATATTCGATGCAATTCGATCATCAATAACTTTAAGCATAGTAGTAGCACAGCTATGTCCTGAACGAAACCCAGATTGATAAGGCGACAGCAATTTATGGGTGTCAACATATTCGGTAATCTGATTCACATACTTTAGAAAACGCAGACAAAACACTAATTGGTCTATAATCCTTCATATCAGAAGCGCAAGCAACTTTGGCAATATGTATAACTGTAGCTATTTTCCATGAACTAGGGAAACTTGATGTAGTAAAACAGGGGTTAATAATGTGCGCCAATGGACTTATAATAGAAGGTAAAATTAATTTAATAAAACGAATGGGAATACCATCATCACCAATAGCGTTAGAGCATATTTTCATAATAGACTTAATGACTTCAATCTCATCCACATTATGAAAAGTGAATAGATCTGTTTCAGGAAAACTAATAGTTTGACAATGAAAATTATTAGAAGGGACAGTGCTAGTAGGAAGGAAAAAATTATTAAGAGTGTTAGGCTCAACATTACGCACAGAATTGTCTTTACGACACACTCCAAGATTTCGGATATTTTTGCAAAGAACTTTTGAAGAAAGAGAGCAATTCAATTTTTTATAAAAAAAATGTTTTCTTGGACTGTCTAACTATTGAGACAGCCTCATTACGAGCATGTTTGAAATGCTCCCAATTTTCAGCAGTTTGGCGCTTCTTCCATTTAAAGTGCAGTATGTTCCTTCTTTTTATAGCCAATCTAACTTTTGACGTATACCAAGGACACGAATTATTAGCAACAGTTATATGACGAAGAGGGACAAAATTATTAAAGGCATTGTATACATGAGAAACAAAAACATTTAACTTATCATCAACAGATTCGAGAAACCAGCAATCATTCCAACAAATTTGAGACAGGTGATCAAATAGAGCGGCACAGTTAATGGATTTATAGTCACGATACGAAACAGGCATAGGAATGACATTGCGACAAAAACGAACATTTAATGTGCAGAAAATTAGGTCATGATCAGATATAAATGAAATTTGGTCAAAAAGTTTCAGAAAGAATAAATAAATCGAGAAGGTTAGGTGCCACATTTGGGGCAAAACTAGTAGGTGACACACAATTAATAATGGTCATACCAGCTGAGCTAACTTGGTCACAAAAATTATCAGAGACAGTGTCAATAGAAAGCAAATTCACATTAAAATCACCACAGATAGAAAAAGAACCAAAATCAGTAACAAGTTTACAAAGTTCACAAAAAAACGGTTCAAGACTGTAGCTTCTATTTGGATTGTAAACGCAAGAGACGAGTAATTTCGTGTTATGGTCAGATACTTCAACATTCAGGTACTCAATTTTAGACTCACAGGATTTACTAACAACTCTGGTGTTTAGATAATTTTTGCAATATCAAAATAAGAGTTCGCTATGTCACTATTAAGCCAGGTCTCAGTGACACAAATTACATCCACATTGGAATTTTCAAAAAGATATTTAACGTAATCAAGCTTAAAAGTATTTAAACTTCTAGCATTGAAATGTACAATAGAAAACGCATACCGTATGTACATAAATATGTACACTCAGAGAAATTTTTCCTCGTTTGAGAAGAAATAAGATTGGTGTTGCGCCATAGAAACGTTTCCTCATTTGAAAGACAAAATTCGATAATTTAAGAAAAATTTATTAAATTTAAAAATTCCGTAAATTTAAAAAAAATTTCTTGAAATTATCTTATATATTATTCTTGAATTTGTTTTATAAATGATGCGCAACACCAATCCCATTTTTCCTCAAATCGACAATTTCGATTTCAAACTTAAACGATTTTAAAATTTAAAAACAGTAAATGCCATCTGCTGCAAAATTGAATTACCTTTCCATTAAGAATCGGTAGAGATTTGAATGCGTATCGTGGAAAAACAATGAGAGTAATTTTTGTAAAATTTAATAAATTCGGGCTGTGACATCCACATCCGCATCCGAAGAGTAATTAAATCTTGTTTGTATAATTACATATATTGGCAAATTTGCATACATTTTGGCTTCGGCACGCAGATACAGTTAAAGAGGAAAGTATGACCATTTGTTTGTTGTTGATGGGATAATATGCAATATGAATTAATGGTGGTAAAGAGCGGCATACCATTTTTATTTTTTAAATCAACGGATTTTTTTTATTAAAAAAAGAGTAGAAATTTGTTATTTGTTATTGTAGTCATGCGTATTTGGAAATAAAAATGTAAAGTCGATTACGCCGCATTGGTTGGTGTGAATACAAAAAAATGACTTATGCAATTTACAAAGCATTAAAAAACCACACACATAGTGCGCGTCAGTTTCAACCCTTTCTGTGCGTTGGAATTTACTTGTGTATTTTGCCATTTTTACACTTGTATTTCCAAATACAATAACAAGAAAAAATGTTAACTCTTTTTTTCAATAAAAAAATCCGTTGATTTAAAAAAGAAAAATGGTATGCCGCTCTTTACCATCATTCATTCATATTGCACAAAGCTGGACATTAACTAGTTAATTAGTTAATCGTTAATTAACGAAGTAAAATTTTTGGTTAACTTTTAACGTTTCTGTTAATTTCGAAAACCATAAACTTTTTCATTTAGTTAAGTTAAATTTCTTCGAAGAACTAGCATTAGTTAACTTTAAAACAAAAATTTTTTTTATTATTGAATATAAAAAAAAGTTAAAATTAAGAATTCATACTATTTTCGAACTGATATTGACACTTAATTTAAAAATTATTTCACAAAACAATTAAATACACAGGCCGATATATTTCGAAGTGTTCTACATTCTATAGAACATTCTAAACACAATGGCGTTCTCAGCCATCACAATTGCGTTCTCAGCCATCACATCGTCAGGATGTTTACATCGTATTTTCCATTTCTCAAGTTTCTCAAAATGGCGAAAAACTGAGAACTCCATTGTGCTTAGAATAGCCTGTGCTATTTGTTCTTAACCAGACTTAATTAATTTCATTATTATTATTTAATATTCT
Source organism: Heteromyza rotundicornis (assembly GCA_951394025.1). NCBI lineage: Eukaryota > Metazoa > Arthropoda > Insecta > Diptera > Heleomyzidae > Heteromyza > Heteromyza rotundicornis. Next base: position 43,126,471 of record OX596011.1, read on the forward strand.
AACAAAACTTATATTCCTTCATATGAATATAAATAAATTGTTTCTTAGACGAAATTTTGCTTTTGATAAAAATTTGTATCATTTATTTTAAAGCAAATTTTCATTGCTGAAACCGATTGAAAAAAGGGTCTGTGAGTGCAGACATTCAATTGAATATAGTTAAAAAGTACTTTTTATAACCCTTATATATATCTATATCCTCAAATCTGCGGCGAGCTTTTTCATACACTTCCACATGAGCTAGAGAGCTGATAGAACTCCGGTGACAATGCATTCTATTAAATTCTATTTTGGGGTCCATCAGAGGCGTAGGGGCCGTGGGGAGACTCAAACTTTTTTTTTTTAAACATGGCATAACTTCCAATTCCTTGAAGCTACAATGAAATTTGGTAGGTGAGTTCTTATTGACAAAATGAAATTTTTTACCCTTTGGAAAGGGGGGTGTGGGGGCAAAGGGGAGCGGGATGGAGCCAATTTAAAGACCTAACTTTCGTATTTTGTAAGCTACAAGGCTGAAATTTTTTACTTAGGTTCGCATTCGGGAAAAAGAGTAAAAAAGGGGAAAAAAGGGGGAAAAAGGGGGGAGAAAGAAAAATTAAAAAAAAGAGTAAAAAACAAGTTTTTTAAAATATAACCCTTTAACCGATTAAAAAGCAGAAAATAAATTTTCTTTAAATTAATTTCTGCAATTTCGATTTAAAATTAAGGGTTTTTGGCGACTAAAAAATCTGCAATGATATTCGAAGGAAAGTATTATTTAATATGAGAAAAACATAAAATTTGCCAATATATGTAATTATACAAATAAGATTTAATTACATGTCATTGCCAAGTGAAGACATTGCAAATTAATAGTTCGATAATTTCACGTACTACATACACACATGTACATACAAATAACATAAAAGCCTGCAACATAACATCTTTCTCATTACCCAACTATCCCAACACCCAAAAGCATGCGCACACAAAAAATTTATGAACCGCTATTCAGCAATGAACTTACTGCAGCATTCTGTTTTATGAAGCAAACAAAAATAAAAAAAAAGAGTAAAAAACAAGTTTTTTAAAATATAACCCTTTAACCGACTAAAAAGCAGAAAATAAATTTCCTTTAAATTAATTTCCGCATTTAAAATTAAGGGTTTTTGGCTACTTTGTTCCTAATATCACTGCAAATTTTGAAGTCGCCTAAAACCCTTAATTTTAAATCGAAATTGCGGAAATTAATTTAAAGGAAATTTATTTTCTGCTTTTTAGTCGGTTAAAGGGTTATATTTTAAAAAACTTGTTTTTTACTCTTTTTTTATTTTCCCCTTTTTTTTAAAAAAATTTTTTTTTTCGGTATATTTCTTTCTAATTTATATTTTGCCCGTATAGTTTTTCTTCTTCAATTTTTACATTTTAAAAATTTTTTTTGATTTAAAAAAAAAAATTTTTCCCCCCTTTTTTTTTCCTTTTTTACTCTTTTTCCCCAATGCTAGCATAAGTGAAAAATTTCAGCCCTGTAGCTTAAAAAATACGAAAGTTAGAACTTTAAATTGGCTCCATTCCGCTCCCCTTTGCCCCCACACCCCCCTTTCCAAAGGGTATAAAAAATCATTTTGTCAATAAGAACTCACCTACCAAATTTCAACATTGTAGTTTGAACAAATTGGAAGTTATGCCATGTTTAAAAAAAAAAAGTTTGAGTCTCCCCACGGCCCCCTACGCCGGAGTTCTATCAGTGTTCCAAATTTCAGCTCTCTAGCTTATGTGGAAGTGTATGAAAAAGCTCGCCGTAGATTTGAGGATATATATATATATATATATATATATATATATATATATATATATATATATATATATAGTCCGCCCAAAGCAAGTTAATATAAGGGTTATAAAAAATAAATTACAGTGTCATTAATAATAACAAAAACAAAGTTATGTATTAAACAAACATTTTATTTCGATTCCTTGTACCAATTTTCATCATTATGACACAATTTCGCATAAATCGCAGTTTTGAATTTTTGCAATAAAATACTCAATTATTATAATACAAAAGTAAGCCAGAATTTGAGTGTATGTAAAGCAAAGAAAAGGTGAAGTACAATTGGTGAGTAGACTTGTGAAATTTCTTTTGGATGACTGGCCAAAACATCAAAGTTACGAACTCTACCAAAATATAATTCTGCCCGTTCCTGGTATTTCGTCGTCTTCGATTTCGTTGCTAAATGCGTGATAGAACAAATTAATTAAAATTGGAACAGAATAGTGATTTCTATGTGTCTGTCGAATGTCAAGTGAGGTTAAACTAGATTGAAACTTAAATTTATGAAAGCAAAATGTGGGAAAAGATGCACGTTGGCAAAGAATTTCGATGCAGTTAATTTAATTCTTCACATTTTGGTTTTGATTTTACATAAATTACTTGGAAAAAAATATAAATATAAAATGTAAATAGATACTTAGGCTTAAAGTAATTAAAACTAAACAATTTAGTGCGCCAACGAGAATAGAACAATGTATTAGCTACGTCATCAATGGCGGTCGTCCGATATTCAATTAATTGCCACTGGAGGGCGGACACGGACACGTTGCAATGGAAGGCGTGAGCGACGAGCACGATTTCGGGCACAAGGCATATTTTCTGCTTTTTAGTCGGTTAAAGGGTTATATTTTAAAAAACTTGTTTTTTACTCTTTTTTTATTTTCCCCTTTTTTTAAAAAAATTTTTTTTTTCGGTATATTTCTTTCTAATTTATATTTTGCCCGTATAGTTTTTCTTCTTCAATTTTTACATTTAAAAAATTTTTTTTGATTTAAAAAAAAAAATTGTGCCCCCCTTTTTCCCCCCTTTTTTTTTTCCTTTTTTACTCTTTTTCCCCAATGCTAGCCTAAGTGAAAAATTTCAGCCCTGTAGCTTAAAAAATACGAAAGTTAGAACTTTAAATTGGCTCCATTCCGCTCCCCTTTGCCCCCACACCCACCTTTCCAAAGGGTATAAAAAATCATTTTGTCCATAAGAACTCACCTACCATTTCAACATTGTAGTTTGAACAAATTGGAAGTTATGCCATGTTTAAAAAAAAAAAGTTTGAGTCTCCCCACGGCCCCCACCGCCTCTGATGGACCCCAAAATTTAATAGATCTAGCTTATGTGGAAGTGTATGAAAAAGCTCGCCGCAGATTTGAGGATATATATATATATAGTCCGCCCAAAGCAAGTTAATATAAGGGTTATAAAAAACATGAAATTTGACCATTTCATTATGCAAACAAAATTTAATTACATATAATGGTCAACTGAAGATATTGCAAATCCTTTTTTGTATTGTCTCAATATACTATTTTCCATAATTGCACGTACAACATACACATATATACGTACATACAAATGACACAAATGCCGGTACAATAATATTTTTCTTATTATCAGCGCATATAAATTGTAAATCGCATTAAACTACGCACCAATAACCAAACCGAAAAAAAATATATAAAAAGTATATCAAAAAACACAATTGCCAAAAATCTTATTTTTTACAAGTACATATATCAAAAGTTTTTCAAAAACCGTATTGTCCAAAATTATTGGGTAAAAAAAATCAAAACTCTTTGCTAAACTCCGAAATATCTCGAGTTGCTTCTTTTCCCCTCAGCGATGGTTTATTATAAGTTCCCTATCGTTGAATTTGTTCTTTTATTATACCCTACACCTCATGAGGTGTAGGGTATAGTATGAATTTTGATGTCGCATTTTCAAAATTCAAGATGGCGGATCCAATATGTCCCAGTAGGTGTAGGGTATATATAAGTTAAATTTGTCTCCTTTTTTTTTTGCGCAGACATTTTTTTTCTTTTTTTTTCATTCTGAGGGTATCATGTGATACGCTCAGAATAAAAAAGCGATGAAATGTATGGAACGTCAGTAAATTTCATCGCTTTTTTCCTCTGAGTATGTAATATGAATATCTGTTTCTCATGTTATAACGTTTTTCTTTGTGTTTTTAAATTTGAGAAACAAAGTTGGTTGTGAATAATTAATTTCCAAGCCACAAATTCACAATTAATGGTTCTAAAATTTGATAAACATGTATCAAAATTGATGAAATATGTTCAAAGTTCTGATGTTATTCAGTTTTTTTTTAATTTGTGAAGTATACTTTGTGGGTTTTTCTGTACAACCGATTAATTCGTCCAAAAGTTATGGTATTAAATCTACCCAGAGGTTAGTCTTACACTGTTTTGCTTATAACTCAAAAACTAGAGCCGATGGAGAAAAACCGTTAACATATATGAAATCTCTGGCACCTTTTTCAGAGTAAAATTTTTTTGAGTTGTGTTATTTATGAAATACGCTGAATTGTCGTCGCTGGTCAGACCCGTGCGCAAGGGGGTGCGCAAGGGGTTTCAACTTCTCCCCCCAGAGGTTAATTTTTCAGTACAAAATTATTCAAATAATACTCCAATTTAATAATTTTTAGAAGTTATTATGGCATTGATATTTCCTTTTGCAACAAAATTTCTTTTTTGTGCTGCATCATCCTGCATTATGAAGCAAATTTTCGTTTGTAAGTTGGACAGTTTGGAAGAAATCTCTAAAAATTCAATTTTCTATGGAAACATTTTTCGCTATAGCAAATAAGCATTATGAAAAATTTTAAAAGCAAAAACATGTCTGTTTTTATGTTGAACTAGCTGACCCTACGAACTACGTATCGCCTCAAATTCGAATAATAGATGCGGTTTTGTGGGATCCAGGATTTGAAGGAAATCAAAATTTTTTTTATTTTGGAACCGGAACCGAAACCGTTTTATTTTTTTGGTTCTAGTTCCTAATTTTATAAGTCAAAAATACAAATAAAAATTATAATTTTTAACGAAAGCATGACAAGAAAGCTCAAAGTTAAAAGTTAAATTTATGTATTCTTAAACGAATTCCTTTATTCTTATCTTGTTTATTTTGGTCTTTTTCTAAGCAAACCCAGCCAATTTACCACAAATTTTAACAATTTCGAAAAATCGAAAAATAAGAAATACTCTATTGTACATACTTATGTATTTAATATAAAATAAAAAATAACATTTTAAATTTAAAAAGAATGATGTCATTGTTGAAACATATCAGTAAAAGGTTTGAAATCCGATACGAGAATTTCTTCGTTACCTATAAAAAAAACTTCGTCAATTACCAGTAAATATCTATAATAATTTTCTATATTTTTTATCGTTTTCGAAGAAAAAATGAAAAAAACGAATTCTAAACGACTATTTTTTATTCGTTATCGAATGTTCGTTTCGATGGACAAATTAAAAGCGACATCGGATTCGTATTTGTGTCGTTTTCGAATATCGTTTACGATTGTTTTCTTCGAGAATTACGAAGAAGAAATGTTATTGTTTTCAATTTGGGCTTATTGGTCGTAGATGCATATGCAATTAAAAATATTTAATTCGTTATTTTACCAACGTTTCGATGCTTTATTGGCATCTTCTTCAGGGTTGTTTCTTTATTAAATCTAAAATAACAATAATACTTTATATAAACAAAAAAGAACAAAAACTCAATTACACTTGTTTATACTTATTAATATTGCACTCACATTAATTTACATCACTAAAATTTTATTGTATTTGGCAACTATTTTTGGGAGTTAGAATAGCAGAGCACGAAGCAGACACAAATAGAGGGAAAACGGCAACAGCATTAGGACAACACATATCGGAAAGCGGACACCAGATGGACTTCGATGGAGCGCGCATATTGAATATCGAGAAGAGAGAAAGAAGGAGATACACACTAGAAAGCTTAAGAATACAGGAGAAATGGACAAACACAATTAACTTTAAAGAAGACATAGATAACATTAAACAATCGTACGCAGTGGTGATCGATGGTAACCAAAAATAGTTACCAAATACAATATAATTTTAGTGATGTAAATTAATGTAAGTGCAATATTGATAAGTATAAACAAGTGTAATTGAGTTTTTGTTCTTTTTTGTTTATATAAAGTATTATTGTTATTTTAGATTTAATAAAGAAACAACCCTGAAGAAGATGCCAATAAAGCATCTAAACGTTGGTAAAATAATGAATTAAATATTTTTAATTGCATATGCATCTACGACCACTAAGCCCAAATTGAAAACAACAGTAAATAGAAATTGGTCAAAAACACAAATCCAAGAAATGTTATCGTTTACGAATTTTTGACCGGCTGGGTAAAAACTATTTTTAAAAATCTAGTGCAAATTAAGCAGACAAAAAAAGTGCTAAATTACCCGACTGTGGGTAAATTTATTGATTTCAAAAAAAAATATATTTTGTTGTAGTTTTCGTTGGAGTAATTGATATCACTGCAAAGTAAATGTTATTAAAGATATTCCTGATATCTTCAAAAACACCACTTTTATCAAAATAAACGCAATAGCTGAATTTAAAATTTTTAAATATTTTGTTCACACAATTGTGTTGCACCGGTACAAACTCGTGCGATCGAGTCGATTTTTACAGAAAGTAAACTTGGGTAAAACAACATTAGAATGATAAAAATACAAGAAAAAAAAAACAAAATTGTAGATTGTCCCCGCTCTTATACATATACAGTGGGCACAGTAATTGTTCGTACACATGATTTTCATGAGCGATGGTTCACAGACACATTTCATAATATCGATATTGGTATCAATGGTAAGGTCTATTCCATTACTTTCGAATGAGTAGCAGAACTCCTTAATCCGTTAAGTACACTTCGAGAAAAATCTTGTTTAAAAAAACCTACTTTTCGAACTTCTTTCCTAGGGGCTATACATTTTTGGGATGCACAAAGTTGCGCTATTTAAAAACAAGCAACTTCGCAGAAGAAAGTTTTGTGATCTAAAATTCCCATTAATTTTGAGATTTTTTTAAAAAGTTAAAAAAAATCTTTACATATACCTTTACATTATTGACTGGTTTTGGCAATTTGATCACATCCATATCTCAAATTTCTTCAAAACCAACAACATAGATAATCAGGGACCGCCAAGAACCGGTTCCGGAACCGTAACAGGAGAGTATAGGATTACACCAAAACACATCTCAAATATAACATCAAGAATACGCTTTCTGTTCTCATCACGAAGACTACAAACTGAAATTAAGCAAACACACATCACCATCAAAGACACACAGAAAAACATCCACCATAGAGAACTAATAATGAAAAATAACCTTAATACAGATGAATACGAGAAATTCGTAAATAATCAAACATTAAGACAACAGTTTAACACATCAGACACATTTGTCCAAAATAGATAACCTGAGAGAAACATAGAACAGGTTGGGGTTCAAATACAATGAGAGTTGGTTTGTTAATAAAACAGATATACAAATTCCAGTAGAGTGTCAATGGCTCCTCTCATTGGGGAAAAAGTTTGCAATCCCGATCAATACAAAAAACTTCTCACCAATACACATAATTGCAGATATTGAACAATGCATTCAAACGTTAGACGATGAGAGAGAGAAGTATGTTGCCAGATTCAAAATATCAAGTAGAGTAGCTACACATAAAAGAAAAATAAAAAACACAACAAAAGAGAAGTTCATTCATAGATAGTGCAACAGACAAATTGACGATATTTTTGCCATTATTAAGGAAAGCGACACAGCTGTTATATTAAACACACTAAACGAATACCACGAAAAACTACAATTCACTATAGAAGTGGAAAAAGAAAATTGTATACCATACCTTGATACAAAGGTACATAGGGCAAACGACAAACTAATTTTTAACTGGTACGCCAAACCCACTTCATCAAAGAATCAACTACCACTCGACACAACCTCAAAGTCAAAAAATAAACACAGACAAGAATTTTATCCACAAGGTCATTGAGCTAAGTGACACACAATTTCGGAACGAGAACATTAACAAAATAAGTTCAATACTAAAAATGAACGAATACCCCAACACAATAATTAACAACTTAATAGACGAAAAACTACATAAAACACAGAATAACAACATAAGCCCACAGCCATCGACAGAAGAATCTGGCAACGACAAAAAATTTTACAGTGTCACATACATTCCTAGACTAACAGACAACAAAAAGACACAATTGGACAAGAGAAAACTTCGTTTGCTCACAAGCCAAACCAAACACTCAACAGTATATTCACAACAACAAAAGACAAAATTGAAAAAGAACAACAACACAACGTAGTGTACGAGATCGCTTGCCAAGGAAATGGAGCAGAGAATTGCGACAAAATATACATCGGAACAACGAAGAGAGCGCTAGGGATACGAAGGGGTGAACACAAAGCAGACATCAAAGGGAATAAGACAGCAGCGACAGCTTTAGCACAACATATGTTGGAGCACGACCACACAGCTGATTTTAACAACATAAAAATACTGGACAAAGAAAGGAGAATGAATACCCGATATACTCTGGAGAGTCTTCGGATACAACAAAAAATAAAAACGACTATGAACACTAAAGAAGACAAAGACAACACAAAAGCCATATATACGGTGGCAATACAAAATTAAATTCTCTAGTTAGCAAAAAAAAGCTGTGATATCAATATTTGTGCAATAATTAGTTTTTCAAGATTTTCTGTGATATACATGTTATGTGTTGTCACAAAGTACCTATGTTATTTTTAAATGTAAATGTATAAATAATGTAAGTTGAAAATTGTTGAAAGATAAGTTATGCAAAACTAGAGAGTGGACTATCTTCGGCTATACCGAAGCTGAAATACCCCAACACAGTAGGAAGAAGTACCTCGAACGTAAAAAAATGTTGTCTCAAGACCCTATTTTGAGCAAATTATAGGTGGTTTTGGAGCCCGGACCATGTCCAAAATCCATTTCTCAAGACCCCATTTAGACCCTTATATATGTGGCTTCGGAACCTCGGACCATGTCAAAAATACGTTCCTAAACATTTCCAATCGAATACAACAATAAAAAATTTTTACCTTTTTTTTCGGTGTATGGGAGCCACGCCCAGTTTTTATCCGATATGGCTGATTCTCGAACTTGATCTCAGTATTCACGAGAAAAACATGTACCCAAAATTTCAAGTCGATATCTCCAAAACTGCGACCGCTATCGTGCGGACGGACAGACGGACATCGCTAAATCGACTCAGGAGGTGATACTGATCAAGAATATATATACTTTTCCATATCGGACACGCCTTCTTATGGGCGTTACAAACGTTGTGACAAAGTTAGTATAGAAGGATTAACAATAAAACCATTTCCTGAATTTTGACAAATTTTTTAAGATTTGGTTAAAAATTTATTTGCTTTCAAACTAATTTTCCAAAAACTAAATGTAAAACAAATTTGTCAAAATTCAGGAAATGGTTTTATTGTTAATCCTTCTTTTGCAAAGTTGCTTTATTTTGACCAGAGCACCTTTTTGCATACAAAAAACAGTTTTGTATCCCCCAGGAAAAAAGTTCGAAAAGTAGGTTAATTTTAAATTAAATTTTTCAATTAGGTACATAACGTATTAAGGCGTCCTAGTATTCATTCGAAAGGTATTGATTAGACCTTTGCAATGATACCAATATCGATACTATAAAGTGTGTCTGTGAGCCACTGCACAAGAAATAGCTTTATACGCAGACTTCATATTGCTAGTGTGGGTATATACTATAGATGTATCAACAGTTGCTGTGTATTCGATCATAAAACACTCTCCGAGTATCTCTGAAATATTTACATGAAGGAGGAGGAGGTATCTTGAATCTGCACATAATTTTCCATACTAATAAAAAAAAGAAACAAATTTTTTTTTCTTTTAAAATCCATCTTTTCTTTAAAAATCAAAATTTTTCCAAAATTTCAAATGCTGAAATACACTACATTCAATGCCCTATTCAATGATGATAAGCAGTACATTTTACCTCCATCCAAATATGCATGAGATCAATTTAAAAAAACGCGTTACAAAATATTTTTAGGTTGACCGCTTAAAACACCATGAACGGTTTCACGTAAGCTAAGAGTGTTTATGGGGAAAATGTTTATCCTCTCATTCTGCAAAAAAATTTTTATATAGTCCTATCGCCTAAATCTCCTATTTTAAAAGTTACATGTAGATAAAGCTATATACTATTTTTTAGTCAATTTTTAAGACAAAAGTCCAGCCGGCCTGGCTTTTTTCCACTACCGAAGTACAGTTTTTTTTGCAGATGTTTTTTTTGAGCCCCCACCTTTCCGAAAATGCGCGGGGAGCGAACAAAAAAACACTTTTGCAATTCCCATATAGCTCATGGGTGATCTAGTGTGGGGGTATAAATATGGTTAACAAATATTATAAATACAATATAGATTCCTAAACCCCTGAAGAAGCCGGAAAAAAGCCAGCGAAACGTCGGGAAAAAATGAAATAAAGTTTTTTATTTGCATTTAAAAGTAACTGACCAAAAAAGCAGAAAACCCCCTAAATTTTCAATAAAAATGACAAAACTTAATGATTTTCATACAAATTTACCAAAAACTTAACTTTTAAAAAAATTCTCAAAATTCAGGGGAATTTTTTATCACAAAACTTTTTTTTGTGAAGTTGCTTGTTTTTGAGACTCAAAGGGAGGGGTTCCAATGATAAAATTTTTGGGACTTTTTAAGATAGGATGTAAACTTATCACGCTAAGCTAGAAACAATTCAGAAATTAAAATTTTTTTTACAAGTAGAAAAAATTAATAAATAAAAAAAGAGTAAAAAACAAGTTTTTTAAAATATAACCCTTTAACCGACTAAAAAGCAGAAAATAAATTTTCTTTAAATTAATTTCAGCAATTTCGATTTAAAATTAAGGGTTTTTGGGTACTTTCCTCCGAATATCATTGCAGATTTTATAGTCGCCAAGAACCCTTAATTTTAAATCGAAATTGCTGAAATTAATTTAAAGAAAATTTATTTTCTGCTTTTTAGTCGGTTAAAGGAATTGGAAGTTATGCCATGTTTGAAAAAAAAAGTTAGAGTCTCCCCACGGCCCCCTACGCCTCTGATGGACCCCAAAATTTAATAGAATGCATTGTCACCGGAGTTCAGCTCTCTAGCTCATGTGGAAGTGTATGAAAAAGCTCGCCGCAGATTTGAGGCAAGTTAATATAAGGGTTAAAAAAATTAAATTTTCTGAATTCATTTGTTTTCTGTGACTGAACGACAGAACATTGCACAGGTGCAGAGGTTTTATTACATTTTCAGCTTTTCCTAACATTAAATTTCAGTGATATTCTCCAGTGAAATTCTATGTGATTTTCCTAACTTCGGTGAGCTCTATTCCCAGAAAACATTTCCACAATAAGTAAGGTTACACATTCTACTTAATCCAATTCGTTCTCGATAGTGTATTGAACAGGCGCACATATTTAATACACTTTTCAATATTAATCGGGAATTTTCTGACATTAACTTCAATTGCGAACTTTCAACGGCAGATATTCACATATTTTGCTACTTCGTCCAGCAGTCAATATTTACATTTGGCAAACAATTAAATTGATTTATCTTTCAGCTCAAACGTGTATACTTCCAGGGTCACTTCTTTATTATTTACGTCACATACTTTCTGGAGTTGCCAATATTAATCGTGCATTTCTTAATTTGAACAAAATTTGTTACCATTTGACAAAAAAATAGATAAAATTGATAAAATTATTTTGTTGACCGTATATTGAACAAAATTTTGGTAATTGGAAAACCTGTTTTTTGTGTTTTTAAACGGAGGATATTACACCTGCTGAAGCTGATACTGGGTATACCACTACATATTTATTTCCTTAATTGCGTTCAAAGATTTCCACACTTCCTTGACAGTACATATATAACTCAATTGAAGGGTTGTAAGTCGAATGGGTCTAAGTACCAAAAAGAAAAAAAAGAGTTAGCTATTATGTATTAGTATATTTGAGTAGCCCGATACTAGTGTGCAAAAATTAAACAATGTTCGTCTAATGGGTCCAGTGAAACATATCCCTGTTCGACAGTACTTTTGTTGCACGATAACACATGGTTGTTTCTTATGTATTTTGATATGCTGAATCCGAATATAATCATTTTCAGCACGCTCCATTTCGCCGAAAACGCAAAAAATTCCCTTTTTGTAGTTTTAGTACTAAATCTTTCGAATAGTCACACCAATTTTTACAGTTTTAAAAATATTTTATAAAAAATTTTCAGCCCTTAAAACTTTGTAGAACATATTTTGTTTTGTATCTCT